>JASVEC010000040.1:0-344660 GCA_030770535.1 Batkoa obscura | reverse complement strand
TGGGTATAAAATCTAAAATTGGTTGATTAATAATTGTCAATTATCAAATTAAATGAACTCAACAAAAATGAATAAACTACTTACCTTTTAACATTAGAGATCCACAAGTAGTTGGATATCCTTTAGTACATATATTGTCTTTTATGGCGATGGCTAATCCATTTAAAATCAAAACTAAAATCTGTTGTTTGAGTTGGTTTACATATATATCTTATGAATAGATTAAGTTACCGTTTTCAAGTCTATCAGTTATAAATGATGTTTCTGCGGTGTTAATAGAAGTGAATGCATTATAGTACTTGTTCCAAGATTGTAAGTCAGTGAGGCTGAGATGTTTTCTAGATGTTGAGGTTAAAGTGCTATGCCGTCTTAACATACTTTGTAGTATTAGTGTAGACTTTGAGATTGATTTCATTGTTAATATTCCTTATGAAATTATAAAGTGATGAAATTGAGTTTTATAATGATAAAATTAAAATAATCAAAAGATTCAAGTTTTTTAATACGAAAAGAAAGCTAAAATATAAGTTACAAATTAAATATAAATAAGCAGTTAGATTGAGTTTATTGTGATTAATCAGCTTAATAAAATAATAAAATAATAAACAGTAATGCTTACATTTGAGATTTCAATTATATTTTAACAAATAATCTAGTAACCTTCACCTAACTCAATCAAATAAATATCAAAAAAACTACAAGTTAGACGGGCCCATCTCCTCTCTCCTTTTCTCAAATCAATTTACTCCTGTATTTCACCCAAAACAAAATTTCAAATGCAAAGAAAATTATAAATTATTATAACCCCAACAGAGTCTCAGTTTATGCTTTCTTTTTTTCTGCATTAAATTCTTCTCTAATCAGCGATCATGCTGTTGTTAAGAATTTGTTTTTTAATATTCGTTCTATTAGTCAAATTCAAATTAGTATCCATATCCACATTGCAACGAATTAATTCAAATATTTTATAAAAATTGTTACTTACATTCTTAGCTTAACAGTAAACTAATCAAGTTTATCAAATTTTATAGCTAGATTAAATTTCATTGATAGATTTCTACCTTATTGTTGGATGATTTACTATCTTAATGATTTTCTATAGCTAAAGTGGTATTGCAATGAGGTTATGGTTGAATCTTGTGTTTTAATAAAAAACAGTTATTTTTTTCTTTCATTAGTTTAATAGTAAACTAGTAAATTTTAGTGAACATCAATCTATATTAAATGCCAATAATTCAAAGTGTGATATCAAATTTGACTGACCTTACTTTAAGACATTGGAATACCAAAATAAAAAATTATAATAAAAAACAAATATAATAAATTTTTTATAGATTTTTTAATAAGAATATAAAATTAATTTTTCAAAAAAGCAGAATAGGAAGAAGTTATTTTCTTAAGCTTAAAAACAATTCAAATGACAAGAGAGATAGAAAAATGTTAAAATAAAGTTTAAATTAATGAGAAAACCAAATATTTAGATCCAGTGGCTTTAAAATATGTACTTAAAATTAACCATTTCACTTAGTAACGCATTGATGAGAACATCGCTTCATTACGCTGTCTTTGTAATTTAGCCTGTGCCCTAGCTTGTGCTTGATTAGCATGTTGTTGACGCAAAAATAACGATTGTTGGAGTGCAATTTCGGGTGCTGATTGTATAGAATGATGATATTGAACTTGTCTTTGTGGTATATGATTGGTACTATTTCCCATCGCTGGGTTACTAAATTGTGGTAATGATTGGGCGGACATTTGATATGCTTGTCGGTACATTCCATTTTGCCTCATAAAGTTGGCATTCATGCCTTCTCCATTGAAGCTATTATGTCCTGAGTTTTGAGATGATAAAGAAGCGAGTGAGTTAGAAAGTGTCGGTGCATATAAACTTTGGCTGATCATAAAATTTTGTGATGGATCAAAAGTACCATTCTCATCGACATTGGCTGGTAAATTATTGAATGTATTTCCGTTATCATACATAGTGTTTGAGCTTGCAAGGTAAGTGTCAAACTCAACTTGATGCATAAAGCCATCGTAATTACTATAATCGGAAATAAAGCTTCCAGAGTCTACTGAGTTACGTCCAACAGGTGTATTTTGTGCCCAATTTGGATTAGCAAATGGTTGGTTGGAGGCCCATGCTTGCATATCCATATCAATTCCATTTGGATTAGTTGCATTTACACCATCTTGAATATGGCAACCGCTATCAACAGTGTACACTGATTTAGCATCCACATTTTGAGTGGTGTCATCTTGATTAATGGCGTTACCACTTAAGCCATTGACTTGCTCTGATTTAACTTCTGATTTATCAAATCTCATAACACCACAACCGGGTTCTTCAGCAATGACAGGCGGCTTCCATTGGAATACATGTTCAGCTAATGGTTCACCAGCAAGCTTAGCTTTAGCACGACGGTTTTGAAACCAAATGGTAACAGTACGATAAGGTAAATCGATTTTTTTGGAAATTTCTTCCTGTATTTCTTTACATGGTCTTGGATTCGTTTTGAAAAGTACCTCCAACTCATTATTTTGAGTGGTAGAGATACGGTATCTCTTTTTAGAGTCACAAGAGCTTGAAGTGGACTTGGATTTAATTTTATTTGGGAGTAAGCTGTTGAGGCCAAACATGATAATTAGATATAAACAGGATGAGGTAAAAAAATATTTAGAGCTGATTCATCTAAGGATGAAAAAATAGGTCTATTTAAATGAATTAAATTACTAGAGATAAAATCTTAAGGAAGATGAAGGTTTAATTTTAAGAAAGAAATGGATTCAAATTTTTTACCAAATAAAAATTTATTGTGAAAATGCTAAATTATTAATAGAACAGCCAATTAAATTTATTCTTGTACTTTTATCATTTTGTGCTTAAAATGACTTAAATTTAGTTCACCCAACTACTTTTGGTATCAAAATAGTTGGATTAATAATGTGACAAGAAACTTTAAGCTATATATAACTCAGCCACAATGTTGTCCACATTCTGTCTTTTAAAAAATGTATCTGACTTTCCCCGAGTATGTCAAGTAAATGCTTATTTATACGATAAAAGAACTGAGTAATTTTCACAATTTTATTGATTATTTATAATATTGTTTAAAACCTCAAAGAACTATAATCTAATTAAAAGGAGTCAGCGCCAAGGAATAATACGTTATGAAATCATTTTATATTTAAAGTATTTTGTCTACCATATTTAGAAATCGGACGCGCTTTTGATTCATTAATTTTATAAAAATAGCCCAGCTTATTATTATAGCTGCCAAATATATACTTCTATTCTAATTATATTATATTTATGAATTTCGGTTAATCTGTATATAGAGTGGTAGGTAATTAAATAAACTATATTATCAATTAGATACTATAGTAATATCCAAACCAAAAGATTAAAATTGTTTATAGTTATAACCTTCGTTTCAGCTGGAAACTAATTGATATTAGTTTAACTTGAGTTATATCATACTTTGTTTCTATAACTGGGCTTATTTCAATAAATGTTCAATTTTTAAGCCGAAATAAATTGGGTTTAGGCAAAAATTATAAATGAAGACCTTGATCATCATACTGATATGACATGTAATATTTATTTTATTTTAAACACAGGGTATTGACCATTTATAAAAAACGATCAGAAATTGTTATATTTAAGTTCTAGTTAGAAGTGTTTTTTCATAATGTTTAAACTTCAAATTTTAGTAAATTAAAAGGATTCTAAATGTAGCTATTTATATTAAATATAATAATTATTAAATACGCCAATAAAAAACAAAAGTAAGACTTCAATAAAATGAGGTTTATAATGTAAGAAATTGGATTTTATAACATTAATCTTTACTATTTCATCTTTTTTTTCTTTTGAGTCTCTAAACTTCTTTCGAATAGGCCTTTTAACAATTTTCTTGACACAGTTTATAAACTCAAAGAAGAGAAGGATATCATTGTGGATAAATTAGTTGCACAAAATCCCGAATCTCATAAGAATAATCAATTCTCAAATTATAATAACGATCGAGAAGACATTTAATAATTTAAATGTGACTAATCATAAATTACAATTAACTATAAATTGCAATCATACTTGAAATATCATTGTTTTGACATATTATCTCTTTATAGATGATTCTAAGAGAAGTCCCTGATAGTATACGATTTCAACCACGCTATGAAAATTTTGGTCATTGTAAATAAAATAATCTAGCTTTTTTCACTAAGACCAATTTAGTCTAACAGTTAACATCGGCTTAAAGTGAATGCGTAAGAGCCTGGTAAAAATATGGTGCAAAAACTGTTGATTAAATCAAGTGCTTAAGAATAACAGGTTTAAAAAAAGAGGGACACCTGATCAAATATTTTTGCCAGAATGGTATAAAATTGAAATTATAGTTATATTTAATTTAAGATTTAAAGTTTTTTAATAATGGTTGAATTTCTGTATCGAGGTTTTCTTATGTTAACAAATAATATTATGTAAAGATAGAACTTTTACATTGTTCTAAGTTTATTATTTAGCTAATAGTTTGACAAACACAAAGTTTTTTCAACTGAGTTTATGACTATGTTTTAACAAAAATTTCAACCCATTTTGTCAATCCATCTGTGGTATCTTCAAGTTTTAATAATGGACGAATACCCTTTATTATATAAAACTATATACCGCTTATTTCATATAGCCCTAAATGCCCCCTTCTCATTTATGTTTTTATGAAAACATGTGATGGTAATAATTAAGGTTTGATGAAAGGTGGGAAATAGTATTTGTGACTTTGACTAAAAGCAATGGTATTTATTGAACATAAAATGACTTAACAAGTTCTTAGTACAAAGAATTCGCTTTTGCGCTTATACTAACAAAAAGTGTATTACTACTCCAATTCACTCTTTTGGTTTGCCTTTTTTAGTGGAGTTTAATTATTTTATGATAGTCTCTTTGTGCTTTGATAAACATGCTTAAACGCTGTTAATTCAGCTCTCTATTTTAAATCGAGCTATTCAGTTCTTGTAAATATTGTTAGCATTATAGTTAAATTGTGAACTCTTTTTGTCATAATAGGTAGTTTCTGAAGCATATGTCTTTAATAAATTGATAACCAACATTTTTTAAAACCTATTCATTATCTTCATATACTTTAATGAAGACATTTCAAAATATATGTATAAACTATACTACAAGAAATTTTCTTAGAAAACAAAAGTGCTTATTCAAGAATTTTGTTAACAATCTTTCTGCTCAAATAGCACTTAAAAAATGGAAAAACAAAACCAAAAAAGTATTCCCATATGATGCTCCTTTTTAGAAAATGTTTGAAAGAACTACATCTAAAATGTAATGCTAATGTTAACCAAATTCTTTCTAGAAATCAAAAATAGCTGAGATAGGATTATATATTCTGAGGTAGTCTCTAACACAACTTATACTCCTTAAGACAATATCAGCGGGTACTGATGGTGAACTTTGTTCGATAAATGCTTGATCACCAGTATCAACTTAGCACAAACCTTTAACTCTTTTTTATCTGTGGCATAAAACTGGGGTTTAATATGTAATTTAGACTATATCTACTTATATTTAGCAGTGTTATATACTAAGACTTCAATTTCTAAAAGGAATGTAAACTGTTATCATCAATATAAGTAGTAGCCTATCTAGCAAATTTAAGAACTTCTATTTGACCCGAATATTTATTAATATGAAGTTTAATACAATATATGGGGATATTTTTTTAGCTTCATTACTTTTTCCACTCTTTAAGTACTATTTAAGCGGAAACTTTATTAGTAAAATTTTTAAACATAAAAATACACCCCCATATATTTTACATCAAATCAAAAAACATTAGCCTTTTGAAAAATCAGCTATATAACAAAAGTGTTAGATGAGGATGTATTTAAGGATTTAAGGATTTTACTAATAATTAGAAGTAATTTATTTGCCAAGACATTTAAAAAGTATACAATAAACTTTAAAATTCAACATACATTAAAAGAAAAGACCTATAGTTAACCTTTAGAACATACTGACTTTTGAAAAGTATAATCATAGTTAGCTCTTTAAAGCAAAAATAGTGATATATTTCCCATAGCTTTTAATATTTGACTAGTAAATTAAAAGAACTAAATTTAATCGATTGGAAATACTTAGTGTCCCACTGGTTAAATATATATTTTTTCGCAAAGATGTATTATAGGCGTTGGTAGGCTAACAGGACTATAAAGGTTGATCAAGAGACTTATTACAAATATGATGAAAAAAAATATCGAATAGTATTATTATAATATGATAGGTTAGTTTGGTGTACTTTATCATAAAAGCTACTTTCCTTGATATTTTTATAGCCTGTAAACTAAATCGCTTTTAATATTTAGACCAAATAGAATCCGGTATACAATTATGTAAAAAATAATAAATATAAGTGAGGTGCAGTGAAATAAAATCAGTTTTAAACTTTATTAATTATTATAAATTTAAGCTTATTTTTATTTTATAATAAGAATCTAGATTATATTATAGTGTTCTTTAAGGAAAAAAGTTTATTATACTATTCCGTTATATTTATCGGGTAGATGTCATTGGTACTCAATTACACTAATTATATATATATTGACTTTTACTATGCTTTATTAGTTTTCAAACTAAAGCTAAGTAACGATTAATATTTGTCTCAGAGTTTATAGTCAGAGACTTAACTATCTCCTTCACACAATCTTTGATAGTAAGAAAAGTAACAACTTAAAGCTCGATTTCGAACATTGGTATGATACTATAATTTATTCTCTTTATTATGTATTAAATGGATACTTGTGTTAACTCAAGAATAACTCATGAATTAATTCGAGTAACGTAGTCAACTAATTTGTAATGTGAACTAGAAATCGATTATACCAAAGTTTATTGAGTGATTTTAAACCAAAATAAATAATACTCTCAAAATGTACATTAGTATAATTTTACTAAATATTAACAGACTTTATGATTGTAAATTTAATCAGTATTATTAGGTGATAATATATGATTGTAACATCATTTATTAAACGTTATCTTTTTTTAATGTGTATTAATATCTTTACATTACTATTATATGTTCCCAAATAATATCATAATAGTATTAAAAATAAACAACAATTGTAATGAATAAAATTGTAATAAATAATATTTTACCCAAAAGTTTTTTAAACTTAAAAATAAATGTATATACTTTTTTAATAAATAAACTAAAAACAAAATCCAAAAAAACACTGAAGAATAATGTAATCATAAAAGTTGTTATCAAGATTTAAGTTTTTCAAATATTATGGTAACAAAAATAATTATCATATATTAATAATATAAGCAACTTTCTTGTAAACTGGGTATGTAAAGCAACTAAAAGTTCAAAAAATACTAAAGAACAATAATGTAGGTATGGTAAAAATTACTTACTAAGCTTAAGTTTTTTGAAGATTATAGCAATAAAAATAAGTATTATAAATTAGTGTTATAAGCAAGCTTCTTGTAAAATAGGTATATAAAGCAAGCAAAATATGGTAAGGATGTTATAAAATTATAGAAAAAAACAAATATTCATTTAATACTATGCAACTCAATTTTCTCTCGTTGATAACTCTATTTGCTGCTTTGGTATCTGGTCAAAATAACACTAAAACTACAGATCCCTGTGCAAAGATAGCTAGCAAATCAGTAATTGGTTATAAAGATGCACTTGCTTGTTATGACAACTTTGAACTAACTAATAAAGTACGTGATGGTGTTTCAGATACTTTAAAAAAGATCCTTCCTTTCTATGCTTTTGTCGATATTGCTAAAAGATCCCCTGATCCAAAAGTGCCTAGTTATATTGATATTGAAGCTGAATTGAACAAAGTCTTATCTAAAAAATATGATACTGAACGTGATTTCCAAGTTTCTATTGTTAAGTTTTTCAACTCTTTAGAAGATGGCCATACCACATATACTTCCAATTGTTTTTCCAGTTTCGTATTCAGACAACCATTCCCATTATACCCAGAAGAAGGTAAATGGGGAGAAATCCGAGTTAAGATCCCTCAAGGTTTGCAATATAGTCAATCTCTTCTTGATGCTTGGAAAGCCGCTGGTGTAGATGTGTTAAGCTATGCTGGTGCTGAAGTATTATCGATTGATGGTAAACAACCACTCGAATTTGTCGAAGAGTACGCCAAACATTATGTTGGTACATCAAGAGATGTTAACTCTCGTATGAATTATGCGCTTGCACGTTCCATTCAAAGTAATGGTCAGTGGGGTATTAGTTATGGTAGCTTTGGTTCTACTACTATTCCGCCAGTTAAAGAAACTTTAACTTTTAGAATTCGTGTTGGTAATAATGAAAAAGGAATAGTTGTACCTTATATTGCTACTCCAAATGTAGAAAGTCCATTTACTGATGCCAAGTCATTTTATGATAACAATTGTGCTGTGGTTGATTACGATGCTCTCATAAAAGATATATTTTGGGAGTAATAGTAGGCTTCAATTATTAGAAGTACCCAAAGTCAAAAAAATTCCAATCGAAGCACCACTTGAATCTAAAGACTCTAGATTGATTGATCCTCTTTTAACTGCTGTAGTTGATGGTACCTATATTAAAACTTATATTTTACCTGATAATGTAGGTGTTGTTCACATTTCTACCTTTTCAGCAAACGAAGGAGATATATGGTCAAAAGAACTTCATGATGGTTTTAAAGCACTTCAGGATGAGAAAGTAGAAAAATTGATCTTAGATGTAAGTAACAATGGTGGTGGTTATATCTGCTGGGGTTATAGTGTGCTAGATTATCTCTTCCCAAATGCAACTACTAAGTTTTTTAATACCGATATGCATTATTCTCCATTACTTTCTAAACTCACCAAAATAATACGTATGGCTTCTTTAATCCAACTGATTATAATCAACCCGATGGTAAACCATTTCCTTCCCAAAATGCCTTTACTAATATCAAGACATACTATCGTGGTACTAATAGAAATAGCCAATACACTCCACAATTCCAAGAAAAATGCGGTACCAATCAATTACGCTCTCTATTAGTTAATAATACTCAACCATTTAAAACTAAAAATATTGCTTTAGTTTCGAACTCTATCTGTTATTCTACTTGTACCCTTTTAAGTAACGGTATGCAAGAATTTCATAATGTCAAGAGTTATGCTTTTGGCGGCCTTAAAAATAAAGATGCTACTATTGGTTCCCTTGCTGGCGGCACTGTTTACTCCCTCGATAGGCTTTTAGGTAGTTTAGCATCTTCAGGACTAGATAAAGATCCAGCTGCTCCACAATCACTTCCAATTAATGGTGCTCTCAGTCTCACTGTTAGAGAGGCTTATTCTTCTAGATTTAAGGAGCCTCGTCCATTGGAATTCACTTGGAATCCAGCTAAACATCACAGAGCTTATAACGCAGAAACTGCTTTTAACCCATACAAGATTTGGGAGCAGGTTGCTAAAGATTTATAAAAGCATATGAATAATATAATCAATAAAAAGAGTCCCTTTTTTATCCGTTATTATTTGCAATATTTAAAAATTAATGAGTTAAACAAACCCAAGGTTTAACTTTTTTTCGCTCTTATTTATTAAAAATGTACTAAATAAACATAAACATAAACAAGACGAGAATGATGGCTATGTTTTTTAGGTTTAAAATACTGAGAGGGTATACTGCTACCCAATTGTTTTTTTTTATTTTTGATTTGAAGTTGGTCATATTAATATTCAGATTTCAACTTACGATAAACTAGAAAACTTCGTGATTTTAACTGAGCACTTTAACTTTCACATCAGTAAAAGGGTGTAAACTCCTTAATACTCTATTTTAATTTTAAAACTTAAAAAACAAAAATGCTTTATTTTTTAAAATAGATATATTTTTATAAAGAAAGTTTTTTTTTTTAAACATATTGTATAAAGGCGTATTTAGGATTTAATAGTAAAATCAACTTGAGTTCTCCTTAATAAAGTCAGTAATAGCAGAGGCACGAGTATAGACACCCAGAAAACCTTCACGACCACAATCATAGCCACATGGTATAGTACTAACCAATACTGTATCTGAGCCTTCTTGTATAAATATTGGGCCTCCAGAATCACCTATCCATGCATATTTACCTCCTTTTGGGTATCCAGCACAAAATTGAGATTCAGCATCTAATTTAGGATACACTTGCTTGCATTTGGTAATATTACATACTGGGACTTTAACCTCATTAAGGGCTGATGAGGTCTCACTTGTTTCGGATGTATCAGTACCCCGACCAATGACTTTGAGAAGAGTATTGTCAGCATTTGAATATTTATCATCATTTAATTTTATACCGGTAGATGGTTCTGATTGTGCATCAAGTTTCCAAATAGCAACATCGTAAGAATAAGTGTCTTTTTTATATTTCAAATGAACAATATGTTTTAAAACATTATAAGTCTTTCCCTTTTCAGAAGACTCATATATCTCTAGATTATGACGATGTACGTGAGCAGTCAACTATATGCCTTCGTCAAGAGAAAACTGAGCATTTGTAACCACCGTGTTTCTATTGTATAAAATACCACCTCGAGTATGAAAATCCATAACAGTAATGGGTACCATCCACAGATATTTAAATTTAGGTGATACTTCATTACCACCTACGATAGGAACAGCTGGATTTATAAATGATATTCTACTAGCAAAGGCAATACCAAGGAGAGTTAAAACAAGCTTGGATTTCATTTCTATATCTTATAAACAGCAAATTCGCGTATACCTTGACCTTGGGCATTTTGAGCTTGTGTTTATACTTAATTGTATATTTTAGTAAGACAAAATTCCCTGAATATCTCTTTATGCCACATAACAAAAATGTTATGGTAGATAAAAATGATTAAATATAAAATTTTATATTGATTTTGTTAGACATAATTACACCAAGTGTATCTATAGTTACAATACTTGTTAAACTTTTACGCTATCCTTTTTATATTTTTATATAATACAATATATATAAAGATAAAACAACTGAACAAAACTCTTAATAAAATTCTAGATATTATAAGTCAGCTAAAGTTTATTGTGATATCATTAAATAAACGCCTTTTAAAGTTATATATGTAGCACTGAAACAGCTTAACTTTGTTAGAATAAATATTACAAAAAGTTTATTATAAAGTCAATTTAGCATTTTATAATTGCAAATAAAAGTTAAAATGAAAGTTTATAAACAACTAGTAAAATACATTTGTATTATCAACAGTAAAGTCATTAAATAATCAATAAAATAATCAACATTAGAAAGTAAAGTACAATTTTATTTTTTTGTTTGTGATTTGGTGCTAAGCTACTTCAATCGTTCTAATGACGCTTTTGCTATATCTCCTGCTAGATATGCGTCACTTCTAAAAGCTTTTGTATTCTCTATGCTTTTTACCTAGGCCTTTATCGTAGCTATGAGGCTTGGCAGGTAGAATCCAATATATAAAGCCTTTTAGTACAATTGTTTTTTTATAACTTCTAAAACTGCAATTAATGTACTTAATAGTCAAATATCTTTATATAAATCGTAACTTTGGGTGAAGAAGTTTAAATTGCTAAAATAATAAAGTCAGCACATTTGAAGTTCAGACTTCTGTAATAATTTATAGTTTTCAAGTACTATACTATACATTTACTCAATCCTTAGCCATATTTAATTCGGTTTTATTTTTTATCTTTTCCTTTTTTTTAAGAATCCATTTAAGAAATAAAGCTCCTGAGATGCTTTATTATCAAGACAGAAGAAATCAGAATTAAAGTGGTAATTTTAAAAGGTAGGAGTGATAGTGTAGCAATAGCAAACAGCTTCATGATTGTGAGAATAGGGAGAATTCCAACTCGCTTAGATTAGCTTATCAATTTGGAAAGTTATATTCAATTTAAATTCCTTTTTTCAAATAAAGTATATTGATAGCTCGTCTGCTTCAAGAGTATACAGGGCGGTCATAACAGGAAGTAGCATTTTCAAATTTCGATAAAAATAACCAAAAGGATCATTAAAGAGCAAAAAAAAATAAGGATTTAATACTAGTATAAAAACATATCGCAATTTTTATTTCAAATTAATATATATGGATATATTTTTTATCTACCAATTTACTAATAATTTTTTCCCTCAAATAAATAGCGTTTAAAAACTGGAAAAAGTGATGAGGCCGAAAAAAACGCTCTCAATTTGTAAAAATTACAAATTTCCCCCATTATGAATTTCCACTTTTTCAAATACCAAGACTTCTTCAAGTTCTGATTCTTCTACACTAGTATGGTACCCATCTTGGCAGACTTATATGTATAATGCCAAAAAATCTTCTCCGTATCATTAAGAAGAAGCTTAACAATAACATGAATGAATTTTAAATAACAGATTATTAATTATTAAATTAACATATATATCAAATATTATAAAAAGCTTCTTCTATTAAACTATCATATTGAAAAAACGGCCAATACTTGCTAAAAATTACCAATAATGGTAGTTATACATCCAAGATAGATATAAAAATGAAACATATAAATAAAATAAAATTAATATATTCAAAAAGATTTGTTAATTTAAGATATGAAACTTATCTTGACAATATTTACCACTCTATTAGCATCCAACCATATATTAACAGCAAATGTTACTGAGCAGGATTATTTCATTCGGTTTAAACAAAGTCTTGAAATGTTGGTCAAAAATATACAACCTCCCAGATGCCAAGGGAGGAGGATAAGTGAGAAGTCATTAATCCAATCAGGAAACGAAGCTGATGGGAAAATCTATGCCCGATTTGCGGGTGCATCTTATTGTTCTAATAAAAGTGTACTAAACTGGAAGTGTACTCATTGTATGAAAATCCAAGATTTAATTGAGGATATCAAAATACTGGAAGATAGAGCTACTGAAACTAGAGGATATATTGCAATAAATAATAAGCGTAAGGAAATTATTATCTCGTTTCGCGGCAACTCTAACTTGCAAAATTGGTTACTAAGTGTTCAAATTGGCAAAGCACTAATGACATTTGATGGTAAATCTTACAATGTCCATGCTGGGTTTAAAAAAGCGGCAGATGCTCTATTCCCTATTGTTTCATCTAATCTAGGATTAATGTTATCTTCTTATCCTCAATATAAAGTAGTTGTAACTGGACATAGCTTTGGAGCTGCAATTGCTAGTTTGATGGCGTTGAGGCTTAAAGGCGAATTAAATTTAAATGATAACCAGCTTCGACTGTATACCTATGGTGCCCCGAGGATTGGAGATGCTAATTTTGCAAGGTTTGTCAACCAAAATCGTTTTACTATTGGAAGATTTGTTAATGCAAACGATGTAGTACCTCATCTCACAGCTGAAATAATTAACTTTACCCACCATCAGCAAGAACTTTGGGTAAACGGTATGAGTACTAAATTATGCAGCACTTCTTTTTTAGAAGATCCTGAGTGCTCTTATAAAGAGTGGTATCGCCCTAGTCCAGATGCGCACCTTGAAATTTGGGGCATTCCATTAGGTAATCTCAGCTGTTGATTTACATAGATCTGAGATTTATTTTAACTTTAAAGAAACTATAGTTTCTTAAAATAAAATTGGTACATAAATTCAGCATAATATTTTTTCTCTATAAATTCAGGACAAATCTGTGCTGTTTTCATTTCCAAAAGAATATTAAAGGGACCATGGTAGTGTGTAAGGGAAAAATCTAAAGCCCTCAATAACATAGAAAATGAAAAGATAGATAGAGAAAGATAAGGGTAATCTAATAAGCTTATAGACTTAGAGGGAAACTTTTTGGCTCTGGAACTTTTCCAGTGGACGAGTAAAGAGAGCTTCTCAATTATTAAAGATTCAAAACCTGGTACAAGTGATAATGGGGTAGGGAAAGAAAATCCAGAGCTTTTGTTGATACAAAAACCCGTTATTGAGAGAAATATTGATACAACAACCATGTAGAAGATGTGAGGAGGAATTGAGAGTGTAATGAGACCGAAATCGGATGGGTTGTTCATGACATGAATAATGGGAAGAGGAATATCAAGAGTAACTGGTCCTGAGGTTTAATTCAAGGATCTTTAGAGAGATGAGAATTGTAGAAATGGTGAAGGTGACCTTCATAAACAAATCACAAACAAGGCAGTTAGAGAGTGAATTCTGGAAGCGTTTTTCCCAGTTGGCAGTTTTATAGACCCCATCAACAACTGATTAAGTAGAATATATAAGCTATTATGTAATATATAACCGGTCATCTAATGACTCGAGTGTGATTTAGTGATTGAAACTAATGAGAAGGGGTAGGTTAAGAGACTTTTTATGATTAGAAAACGACAGTTGAAAAGAGTTTTGGAATTTAGCGTAACATCTAATATATTAGCTTTATTTATTATACGCTTGATATTGAAGTGAATTTTTCTAAGAGTCAAAAGAAATTAGTTTTACTTGTGGATCTATTTTAAGCCTAATACTTTATTTCCTTTGACCACAAACGTTGGTTTCAAATAAAATGTATAACTATAAAAAGATGCAATTGCTCTATATAATATTGCTATTTTTAGTCTTTACCGTTTATTATATAATGAAATAAGGTTGTCAAATTTTTAAATTAAAAAATAGTTTTACATCTTTTTCAGGCTATTTTCTTTTTCTATTCATTGATAAACTCCTATTTAGGTCCTTGTGCTTTAAGATTCTGATTTTTGAAAATAATTGTCAGAAATTAGCTTGAATTTTCATTGGCTATTTTTCATTTCGAAAAATTAATCAAAAAATTTAAAAAATAGCAAACTTTTTATTTCCCAAATTCAAATGTTTTTTCAACGCTTAACAACTCGATTAGCTAAATTAGAACCCAGTTTGATCTCCTTAAATAGAGTTCGCCAATATGCTACAGTGCTAAATGAAAGTTCAAACTTAAATAGATTAAACAGTAAGTGCATCTCCTATAATTGAATGGAATTTTGACTAATTCTGAATTCTGTAGAAATTAATAGTGGAACTAAACAATTGTTTTCAACTAGTCAAACAAATAGATTAGATGAAGATGTATTAAAAAGATATCAAGAAAAACTACAGAAAAAAGCTAGAAGGTACTATACTAAATTTCATGCTTTGTTTTTTCGTTAATAAAATGGTTAGCAAAGGAGTATCTACCGTCGATGATTTATTAAATGAGCATTTCGAAGCTGAGAAAAAGAAAGAAAGTATAACTAAAGAAAGTCAGATAAAAGAAGTCAATGATATAAAAAGAGAAAAAAAAATTGAAAGAGAAAAAAAGACCACAAACGATGCTACTCAAGTAAAGAATAACTGACTCTATTTTTATTTTAAGATTAATTGATGATTAAATTTAGGCTTCATTAGATAAAATCATGGATTTAGAAAAATTGAAAGATTTAGATGCAGAGTCTATTTCAAAGCTATGGAATGCCTATCATTTAAAAAAAGAATGTATATCAGCAGTAATGCCGATTAATACTTATAATAAATTTTTAAATTTATTTAAAGAATATCCCTGTGTAAGTTAGAAATTATTAGTAATAATTAAAAATGAATTCAACTGATACATTTTTTTACATCTAATATAGTTCTTATTACCATTGCCCCGTGAATCTGGAGGTCATGAATTTTATTTCATGCAAACTCATTATCACCAAATTTATTTCACCTCTTTAATTGAATACAAAACTCACGGTTCACAAGCAAGGCCACATCTTATCATTACCCATTACCCTGAGTTAAGTAAAGAGAAGGAGATTGTATTAATGAAAGGCGAATTAGGTAATAATGATAATGAAAAAGTTCCTTTGAGTTTAGAAGATAGTAAATTACTTATATTACTAGTACAACAATTTTATTTAGTTGGGGATGAAAAGAAATTTGAGTTGGTTAAAAAATTTAATAAACAACCAGAAGAATTTGATCATAATCAATTAGTATTAGAGGCTGGGAAGTTATAAAGTTAAATAAAAATTAAAAGTAGAATTGAGTCAAGTTTATTATTTAATTCAATTATAAGCTATATTATATTATTAAGGAAATTAATTGTTTATTAAAAGTTCATTTATTTAACATTGATGGTTTTAATAATAACAATTAAACTATAAGTGAGGATGTATTTTTAAGAATTTTATTGATAGCCTTTCCACTTATGAATAACGTCTAAAGAGTAGAAAAAGTGATGAAATAAAAAAACGCCCTCAATTGTTTATTTTGATAAGCACCAAAGTCAAGATCATTAAGTTAAATATGAAAATAACAATTTAGAAATATATGAGGGTGTTTTTTTTAGTTTCATCACTTTTTCTACCTTTTAAGCGCTATTTAAGCGGGAGAATTGTTAGTAAAATTCTTAAACAGAAAAATATATCCCTATATATTTAAACTTAAAGATATTTTATCAATACTAATGGTTTAATAAACTTTTATATCTTATTATTAAAGTCTATAATTCAATAATTAAATACAAACCTGGTTTAGTATAATGAAGTTTTTAATTAATCTCACAATAATTTTGAATCTTTAACTCGACTCATATTTATAAACTATAAAGAAATGATAAAAAAATTCTAAATATTTATATAGCCTAATATTAATATATGAGGGCTTATTTTTTTGTTCAAGAACTACTAACAATCTTTCCGCTTAAATAGCACTTAAAAAATGGAAAAAGCAATGAAACCAAAAAAAACTTCCTCATATATCTATTTTATTATTTTTTAATATAAAAATAATTAAATCAATAAATCAATTAAAAATGTTAAATATAATATAAATATTATATTATATTATATTTAAATATAAATCTAATAATTTATTCCCTTAATTCAAAATCCAAATATAATTCTTTAGGATATAAGATAGGGTGAGGAGTCAGTTTAATCCTATCTCTGTTACAATTCTTTTCAGAAAACTTAATTTTAAACTTATTAACCAGCATAGACAACACAACCTTTTGTTCTAATCTTGAAAAATTAAGTCCTAAACAGATTCTTGAACCCCCGCCAAATCCATTAGTAATAAATTTAGTTTTCAATTCCTTTTCATTCATATTTTCATCTAAAAATCTTTCTGGTTTAAATTCATTACTATCTTCCCCCCAAATTTCTGGATCTCGATGTAAAGAATAAATACTTAATGCTAATCTAGTACCTTTCGGTACAATATAATTATCAAAATGTAATTCTTCTTTACAAACTCTATCTGGTAATCTAGATACTGGTGGATATAATCTTAAACTTTCTTCCATAATAGCAAATAAATAAGTCATTTGTTTTGTTTGCTCAATAGTAGGAATAGTATCTGGTTTTTTTAATAAAAATCGAACTTCTTGATATAATTTCTCTTGAATTTCAGGATATTTGGCCAAAAAAAATAATGTTACTCCTAACACACATGCTGTTGTTTCATGACCTGCTAAAAAAAATCCTAATATATTATCCATTAATTCTTTATTATTTAACCCATCCTTTTCTTGAGATTGTATCATTAATGTTAATAAATCATCATGGGCGTTATGTAAATCATTTGAATCTTTCTTTTGTCTAATTTCTTCTCTTCTTTCATCTAATATTTGATCAAAATAAGATTGAAGCCACTTAAGGTCATCGAACACTTTAGCTCTAAAGGGATTCCAGGGTTTATCTAAGAAAGGAAAAAACAAATAAATGGGCACAAAAGAATTGGACAAAATATTATTATAAGCATTTAAAAAGGGAGCATTTGGATCATGGATTGCATCAAATTCTACATCTAAAACAGCTTTACCTAAGGCATCAATCGTAATGGATTGCATATAGGAAAATACATCAATGTCTTTTCCTTTCTTATCTAATAATATTTTGGAAAACTGATTAGTAATTTGACCAAAAATCTTTGGCTCAAATTGTTTATGGAAGGGCGGATTAACCACGGAACGATGTCTTTTCCAAGTTGTATAATTGGAAAAGATAACATTTACTCCCATAAATTTAGAAAATAAAGCTTCTGGGAAGATATCTTGAGGTATGTTTTTGGGATATTTATTGGGATACATAAAGATTTCTTTTGCTATTTTAGGACTAGATACTATTACGGCCCATTCCCCTTGCATCCAGGTACGTACAATTTTTTTCTCTTTTAATACCGGATCATAATAGTCTTCGATCGTGATATCATACGGTTTTCCAATAAAAAAAGCTTCTAAACTTTGATATAAACTTATACCTGGTAATGGGAGTAGTTCTTTTCGACAATGGAAAATTCGATAAGCTAGATAAACAATGGGGGCTAATATACTTAACGTCAAGAGTAAACTTTGGACCATTTTTTTAAAAAAGTGTAGAGCTTTTGATTTATTGTTATTTTATAGTGGGTGTTATTTTAAAACAAATGATGTTCACTCTTTTTATTTTTGATGATTGAAAATCAAGTTGAAATCTACGTTATAAACTGCAGTTAACTAAATTATTATTTAAATTAACTTTTTGATAAAAGTATTTTAGTTTTTGGCTTTCATAAACTTATAGTTTTTTTATAAAACATCTTATATTATTATACAACGAAAGTACTGTTCTAATTCATATGTTTTTATAAAATACGTAAAATAACAAAAATAATTCCAAAACAATTGATACTGCAGCAAATACATTTTCAATATCAATGACGAATATTGATTACTAATCCAAAAAAACATGAAATTTGATGTTATCTGAAACTTAACTAGTTTCTAGATTTTAAATTATGTTGTTTATTTTGTTAGGAAATCATTTTATCAGTTTTTTAAGCTAAATTCTTTAAATTCTATAATTCAACTTATGAATTTTAATCTATTTTAATATCCGCTTAATGTTAAATTGATTAAGCTGATATTTATTGTTTTGGTACTTATTCAATATTAAAGGGTATATCAATCAATGATATTACATATATGATATGCCAACATTTAGTTTTAATAATAAAAATAGTTTGAGTCTCATCTTTTTATAATTTATTTTTTAATCATGTTAGTAATATGTCAACAAGTGACTATAATGATCTGTCTAAAATCACAAATCAAATTACTATTATTTTAAAAATTTGGTCATTTTACTAATAAATTGGCTTGTCAAAAATCACTCCCGATCTAGAATGTTCTGAAATTAAAATTTGGAGTTGAAAGAAAAAACTTTATTTCAATAGTGGTGGTACAAAGCTGTAACTTATAATAACAGTTAAAAATTTGATATCAAATTTTATCCCGATTAAAAGAAAGTCAAATAAATGATTCTATTATATTTATTAGTATGCTAAAAGAAAGAATTCATAATATATCCACTATTTGTAACATTAACCATATATAAATAGATTTTAGTTATATGAAGTTATTTTATCTTTTTCATTTTTAATCAATCTAAATAACACTATAGGAGTTAGTTAACTAGAAATTTCTGATAAGCAAATTGCTATTTTTGTAGACTGATACTGTTCCTCAATCCTTTATAAGAATACATATTAGATGTTTTTGACAGAAATAAATATTATTAATCAAATAATAGTTGTATTTCTTCAGTATATATGTTTATAAAATTAAAATAATACAAATATATAACGTACTATTGTTATTGCGGTCTTAAACAATAAACCCTTTTTAAGCTAATTCTTATTTCTAATATATGATTTAACTTTGAGTTCTTTTAATTACTCAATTTTAGCATGCCAACATGAATGAATTTTCATTTAATCAAAAATAAAGCGAAAAAAAACATAAAATCAATTTAACTGGATTCTATAATTAACTCGGCCAATAAAACTGAACTTACTTCAGATAAGGTGGCTTTAAAACAAATGGGTCCTAAATTTAAAGAACCCATTTTTTTTCTTTAATCTTTAGGAAAAAATGACTAATCAAATACCTTCAACACCAAACGACATACTGTGTGTATTCTTAATTGATGGTACCCAGGGTATGAAAAATCATTTTAAGTATATGTTTGACAACCTTATAACCCCTTTTGTCAACCAACTTTCACTTCCTGTAACAATAGCATCCAAAAATGGGGACTCTAGAAAAGCGTTACCTTGTATAAAATTTTCAAGTATCGTTTATCGTGATGTTTTATCAAAGTGTCCAGCTCCTTTAGAAAAGAGTACATTTACAACAAATAAACAAGAGTTCTTAGCTAGGCTTGAAAAAACTAAATTCAATTATGGTGGGCCTAGATATTCAGTACTTGACGAAGCTGTAGGTGCATGTTTGGAGCTATTTGATAAAGAAAAAAGGGAAAGAAATCCTCAAAGTAATCAAGAACCTATACGTCATGTCATTGCCGTAAGTCGAACTATACCTTATAATAAAAGGATTCAATATAATTTCGATCAAAAATATGAGGGCTTTAACTTAGATCGATTATGTTTGTGCCTTAAAGAATATAACGTATTTATGTCGACAATAACAACACATCATTTATTGGATGAAGTTCATGTCTTAATTGATAAAATAAATAACCCCGAAACTAAAGTTACGAAATACACAGTCAAAGGTAATACTCATTATTTTTCTCGTATATCAGGTATATCCATCCCTGAGGATTATAAATTACCAGAACATTTAATTATTCTTCCTTATAAAGCAAAAAAACATGAATTAACTTCTCCTAACTTACAAACCTTACCAATAAAAGCTAAAAAAATAGAAGCAACGGTTTCTAAGCCCGAAGAGACTACTCCTTCTCAAATCAAACAAGAATCGATACAAACTATTGCATCAAATACTAACGTTGAAGATGTAAGTAAATTATCTAATGAACATAAACAATCTCCTAATAACTCTAACTTACCACACCCATCTCCTAATAAACATAATTCAACAAAGCAATCCCCCAATAAACCTAATCCTTTAGTTCCTATTCCAGAAACAAGTCAAATTTCAAGCCAAGCTCTAAATTCAGCTCAAAATCAAATTCCAAATTCAGTTCCAAATTCAGTTCCAACTTCAGTTCCAACTTCAGTTCCAACCGAAATAAATAACCAACCTTTATCTCAAGTAACAAATAAGCCCAATAATAGTAAAAACAGAAGGAAACTATCAAGTGCAACTATTGATCTAACAAATACGCCATTATATGTAGATAGTCCAGCACCAATTGAATTAAATAAAGCAACTAATTTGACGCAACCACCTACCCCTGCCGAGCCGATCGTTAGCACAAATATGAAACGTACGGTATCATCTAAGGGAGCCAGAACTAGGAAAAGTATGGGATCTAGGAAGAATTCTAAAGTTAATATTAATACTACAATTAAAAAAGAAAAGACAAGTGTTAACGTTAAACCAGAAACCACAGTACCAACTCCACAACAAAATCTTATATTTGATCAGTATAATGGTCAAGCACCTACCCCATCTGCATCTAATGATCCCACGCAAACTAATAATCAAAACTTAGTGCAAAAAGATGCAGTAACTCCAGCAAATATGACTCCTTCAAGTCAAAATCAAAATCAAAATCAAAATCAAAATAATGTATCAACTATAAATAAAGCTCAACCAGCAGGAAATGGCAACTATAATGCCCCTAACCCAAATATCTCACCTTTGGCTACGGAATACTCGAATATGATGGTCAGTGGACACCAAGCTATGATGCAAAATAATGGAGTTATCCAACAAACAAATCAAAACCAAGTTAGTGCACCACAATCTTTTAATCAATTTAATCAGAACTCCAACCAAATGGCTACTCACAGGTGGGTGGAAATATGAGTATGGCGGGAGGTAGACCAATGAATCCAATGTTTCAAGGGAATCCAAATTTTAATCAAATGCAAGCACAGTATTTTATGGCTAATTCCCCATCGGCTAAACAAGAAGCTCATTCCCAAGCTATACAGCAGAATATACAGGTGAAAAATACTCCTCAACAGGTCCAGGCTCAAGCTATGCAACAAAATATGCAAATGAGTAATCATCAGCAAGTTCATACCCAAGCTATGCAACAAAACATGCAGGTAAATAGTCATCCTCAAACTATGCAACAAAACATCCAAGTAAACAATCGTCCCCAACAAGTTCAGCAAAATATGCAGGTGAATAACCTTCCCCAACAAGTTCATACACAAGCCATGCAACAAAATATGCAGGCAAATAATCTTCCTCAACAAGTCCAACAAGTACCTAATCAAATGTATCAAAATGAGGCCTATAATACGAACGCAGTGACACAAACTCAAAATAATATGCAGTATATGCAAAGACCACCAAATATGGATGCGGTACAAAATCAAATTCAACATTCTACACCACAAAATGCAATCAATGGAGCTACTCAAACTCAAGTCAATAATATAGCAGGTATGCAAAAGGCTGGAAATGGGGCAGTTAAATTGTGGACGGGTAGATTTGGATATAGATTTGCTCAAAATGGGCAGTTTATTGAACAATCATGTATGGTGTCAGCAGGGTCCATTCCACAACCTGAAGAAATCACTGCATTATTTCATGCCAATGAATGGCCTTCAGCAATCTTTATCAACTCATTTAGACCATGTAACCTTGAAGGTCTTATTAGTTATTGTAAACAACATATGCGTCCGTCTTTCTTTTTAATTCCTAGTGCCGAAGATCCCAGCCACCAAGTATTTTTAAATGTACTTAAAAAAATGGAACAAGATAATTCAGTTGCACTTTCACTTATGAATAACCCAGAAGGTAAACCACCTGGTAGCTATGGCTTTATTTTTTTCAAAAATGGTGCAAGATTGATGGGATTGTCCTTTATCAATTCGCCTATTCCTAACGTAGGCTTGTTTGGTGAAGCAACAAATCAAAAAATGGATGCTAATGCTATTAAGCAAAATGTTCAAAATGTTCAAGCCATAAACCAAAATATCAGAAATCAGCAGCAACAACAGCAACAACAGCAACAACAGCAACAACAGCAACAACAGCAACAACAGCAACAAGCAAGGGTCATTAATAATAATCAGGAAGCAGCTGTCCCTTTACAGAAGCAAGTAGCAACGAGTTATCTTAATAATCAAGGTGTTATTTCTAGTGGCCAGAATAATGGTATGAGTATGGATAATGCAGCAGCATTAAGAGCACAAATGGCACACATGAGCCAACAAGGGTATACTGTACCACAGCAGATGCAATTTTCTAATGCGCAGGCATTTAATTCACAGTTGGGGCGTATCAACCCAGGACAAAACATTTTACAACAACAAGTTAAAAAGCAGATAGCGATTGGAGCGAAACCAGCAATGGCACAACAACGGGTACAAAACTTCAACCCACAGCAACAACAGCAAGTTTTGAATTTTCAAGCTTATCAAGCTCAACAACATTATGCTCAACAACTTGCACAACAACAAATGGGACAACCTAATTTATTTCAAGCTAATTTAGCTCAACAACAGATGAATCAGCCATTTATTAATCATCCTGGTATGGCCCAACAACTTATCAATCAACAACAAATGTTAAATGCACAACAACGTAATTTAGCTCAAGTTAACTTACAACAACAACAGCATATGAATTTTCATAATGGTATGAATCGTCCACAATAAGCCAAATTTGTTAGCTGAAATGTTTATATATGTAATACGATATATACTTAATTTAATCTATGATTTTTATATTGTTAAAGTAATCTTCAAGTTAAGTAGTGATTTATAATTTTTTTAAAGAGAAGATATTTACTTTGTCTCTTTTTTTAATGTGTGGGTTTAATCTTTAAAATTGAAATTTATTCAGTCAGTCTTAAAGAAAAGATTCTTAATTTATTTTTTTAAATTGTTCATTTTACACTTAATAAAAAATTGGTAATTTTTAAATTTTATGGCTTTGAGGTTATTATATATTGTGTATATATTTGTTTATATTATTTTAATAATTTTATTGTTTTTAATGTATAATTAGCTTAAACATTAGTCAGTTACTATGATAGCCTATACTGTTTTTAAATATTTATGAACAGTTTAAATAAGAACATAAGAACATTAAACTTGATTTAAATAGTAAATTGATTTGAATGATATTATAATTTAATGGTAATATTACATTTTTACTACAGACAATTTGTTTTATCTAATATTCCATTGTAATCAAGCTGAAAATTATAAAAATTGTAGAGCCAATCAAAGGACAAAATTAGCGTGAGATAGTGTCTGAGTGTTTGATTGGTGGGCGAAGTTTTCGAGATAAAATCAATTAAATAAAGTCATCCCCAATATCTTAAAAGATAACACGAGAAAAAAAAAGGGTAAATTCAATAAAAAAATTCAATAAAAAATTAATTTTAATTTAGTTTTTATAAGTAGAAAATGAAACCATTTCATTTAAATCGTATCATAAAATCAAACAATGCTATTTTAAAAAGAGGTAATTAAATATACCATTATTTTTGCTCAACTCAAGATTTACTTGCAACAACAGCATTCCATTCCAATGGCTACTTAAAAGCAATATCAAACTTTAATATGCCATCAATGTCACCCACTATGACTGAAGGTTCCGTTTCAAGATGGAACATAAAAGAAGGTAGATTAAGACACATTAATTAAATATCAATTTAATACTTACTTTCAGGCACAAGTTTCTCAGCTGGAGATGTATTACTAGAGATTGAAACAGATAAAGCCCAAATCGAAGTTGAAGCCCCAGAAGATGGTATATTAGCTAAAATTTTGGTAAGATTTATAGTGATTTTGTTAAGTTTAAATTATTAAGTTATTAAATAATATTAGGTTCAGGCTAATGGAGAAAAGGTGCCAGTTGGACAAGCTATTGCTATTATCGCAGAAGAAGGAGACGATATTAGTAATATTGAGGCACCCAAAGAAGAAGCAAAAGCAAAAGAACCTGTTAAAGAAAATAAAGTTGAGAAAAAGATAGAAACTAAAGCGGATGTTACCATGAAACAAGGTAAATTTCAAAAAGAATCAAATAAAAATATATTTATCCCAATTAGACACTACTCAAAAATCAACCCATCTTTCCCCAGCTGTTGGTCACCTCATTTCTAACTATCAAATTGATGACATTAAGGTTATAACTGCTACTGGACCTAAAGGCAGGCTATCTAAAGGCGACGTATTGAATTATATAAATAAAAACAATATTCCAAAGAGGAAAGTAGAACAAGTTGAATCGAGACCTATTAAGGTAAAATATCTACTTCAATTATTAATTTGATAACTCAAGCAAAAATTTAAAGTTACAAGCAAATCAGCAAGGTTCAACAGGAAACCAAGTACCACACAATTATACCAGAAAACAGGTTGAAATAGAACAAATTGAAAGTTTAAGACAATCTTTGTTAAAATCAAAAGGCATCAAAGTATCCTTAAATGATGTGATCGTAAAGGCTGCCTCTTTAGCTTTAATTGATACCCCCCAAATCAATGTGCGATTTAATGATAGCGCTAAAGATAATGTCGAGTATTTAAAAAGTATTGATATCGCAGTTGCCACATCTACTCCTAATGGTTTGATCGCCTCTGTTGTGAGTGATGCTAATAAAAAAGAATTAGAGGCTATTAGTAAAGAATTGAAGGTAAGTATCAATAGAAAATTAATTATAGTAGTTTAAATTAAATTTATTAGGTATCCAATAAAAAAGCAAACGAAAATCAAGGTGCCAGTTTTGGGTAAAAAAATTATCTCATTTATTTTGGTAAAATATTTATATTTTTAACAGCATATCTAACCTTGGAGTATTTGGGGTTAACAACTTTAGTGGACTTGTCACTCCTCCACCAGCTGCCAATTTAACTATCAATCTCAAGGAGGTTGTTGTGTATGGTGAAGAAATCACCAATTCAAACTTAGTATTAGATGATTTGATCCATCCTACCCCTAAGAAAGTAAATGAAATTAAGCCTCAAGCTACAGCTACGCCAAATGTAAAGAGAGATATTTTAGATCAACTTATAGATGATATAAAAATCAAAACTAGTAGTGAAAATTCAGGATTAAAAACCAGAAAAGTTCTTAATATTACCTTAGCATCCGACCAAAGAGTAGTCACACAGGATATAGCAGCTAAGTTTTTAAAGAAACTTGAGTACTACTTAAGTCAAAAGAGTAGTCTTTTATAATAATATTAATAAAAATAATTAAAAGTTTAGGTTAGCTAGTGTTTTTATTTTAGTATGTTAAAATTTTTGTAGCGCTTTTTTTAAAATTAAACTTAAGAAAGAACCCTTTCTTTTTTGATAGGATCAAATTTTGAGTTTCTGCATAATTAAATAAGCTTTTGATAAGATTAAAAAACAAGTTTTTTTAGACAATTAGAAAATATTATTCGTAAAACAACCAAAATAAAATGAAATGAAACAATAAATTTAATACTTTGTTTTATAATATAACGGTTACAAAAAGCTGTTACTATTTTTTCGGATTTATGTTTCATCTTAAAACACTATAAATTACTCTCAACATATTATAATCAGTTCATTTTTATCCAAAGTAAAAAGAATTATGGAGTACAGATATCTTGGTAACTCGGGTTTAAAAGTATCGGTGCTATCACTTGGGAGTTGGTAACTTGTAGTTTATATATTAAAATACTCCAATTATTAATTATATCAATTTTGTTAAGGCTAACTTATGGAGATCAAGTAGATAGTGGTAAGAAACTCTGACCGTTTGAATGTTATTTTATTAATGTCACTATTATCGTTATTAGAAATAACTCTAGAATGTATGAAAACAGCCTTTGAGTTAGGGATAACTCATTTTGATACTGCTGAAGTATATGCAAGTAAGATGCTTTTCAATAAAAAAAACTATATTTATTTAACAAAAAATGTCAGACGGCCAAAGCGAGATCGAGATTGGGAATATTATCCAAAAACTATGTTGGCGAAGATCCGAATTCACAATTAGTACTAAGCTTTTTTGGGGCGGAAGGGGTAAGTTCATAACATTACTTTGGTCTTAAATCATATTAAATTAACTTCAAAGGCCCCAATGAACGCGGATTATCTCGAAAACATATCTTAGAAGGTTTAGAAGCCTCTTTAGAAAGATTACAACTTGATTACGTAGACATTGTTTTAGCTCATCGACCAGATCCAGATACTCCAATGGAAGAAACAGTAAGGGCTTTTACGCACTTGATTAACCAAGGAAAGGCAATGTATTGGGGTAATTTGATAAATAGCTAGTAATTATATAGAATTAACAAACGATTTAAGGCACCAGCGAATGGAATGTCAGTCAAATTCAAGAAGCGGTAATGATAAGTAAAACCCTAAACTTGATCGCACCTATCACTGAACAACCCCAATATAATATGTTTCACCGAGAAAGGGTAGAAAAGGAATATAATGGGTTATATGAGAAGTTTAAACTGGGATTAATGGTATGGTCCCCATTAGGTAGTGGGATATTAACTGGAAAATATAACGAATATGTGCCAGAGAACTCAAGGCTAAATTTAAAGAATAACTTGGTAACTAAGAGGATGAGAGATTGGTTGGATACCGATGAAGGTAGACTTAAGTTACTAAAGGTTAGGGAGTTAGAGGTAATAATTTTTCGAAAATGTCAAAATAGTTTTAATTTAATTTATTTAGCGTATATCAAAAAAGTTACATTGTACAAACAGTCAATTAGCATTAGCATGGTGTTTACATAATAGCCAAGTGGGCACAGTATTAACGGGCGCTACATGCAAAGAACAGATAATTGAAAATGTAAAGTGTTTATCGATACTTAACAAGCTGAGTCCAGAAATATTGAATGATATTGATAATATATTAAAGAACAAACCAGCATTAGAATTAAATTTTAGAAACACCTAATACGCTTATGATATCGGATTCTATCTTTTTGGGTGTTGTAATTGATGAATAACGCGCAATTATTTCACCTTCTCGATCTATTAGGAATTTCTATACGATTATTAATAAATTAATTTTTTATTTTATTTTATTTTAATTATTTACTTCAAAGTTCCATTTGATCTTTTTCACTCCCATGATACCGCTCTTTTTTTCAGTCAAGTACTTAAAAAGCGGATGTGCCTCATCTCCATTTACAGCACTAGAATTTATTGTCAAACCTTAAATAATCATTTCTAATTTAATGAAACTTACACCTTAGTCATTATTGGAAAAGTAACTTTGTAAGTTGTTTTGACAAAATCCAAAATTTCTATAAATAAAGGTTAATCTAAACTACACTTATATAAACACTAGTTACCTTCCTGAGTCTCTCTCTCCTGATTGAACTGGTCAGAAGGAAAAGCTAGAACCACCAAACCATCCTTTTCGTATTTTTCAAATAAAGTTTGTAACCCTTGATATTGGTTTGTAAATCCACAGTCAGAAGCTACGTTCACAATTAGTAAGGCCTAGATTATTATTAGTTAATGTTTATCATTGTTATAAATTTGTTTACTTTATCCTTATATTGCTTAAAATCTATTATATTATTTTCGATATCTGGTATTCTAAACTTATAAAGGTCTGGTCTTTGAATATCGTCATTACCCTTTGATTGATCATAGTAAAAATAAGCTATCAGCAGGATAATCATACTTAATACTATCCATAGTAAGCTGCCTTTGCCTCCTTCTTTTGGAACTTGTTTGATTTCCTCTTCTTTCTTTTCAGTCATAATTAAAACACAAAAGAATTATCCCCATATTTTTATTTTATTTTATTTTATTTTGATATTTTACTTGTTTCAATGTTGTTGACTATCCTTTTTTAGTGATGTAAGCAGTTTTTATTTTTGCCCAGGAATTTTGTTGATTGAATTTTTGCCCAAATTTGAAAAGATTAATCTGTTAGATTCACAAACAATCGTAATTTACTATAAAAAAGCCTTAGCCACTTTTAAAGTTTTTAACTTTCTGATGTTGGAAGAAGTTAACTGAAAACTGAAATGTATCGAGATTTGGTTAATTACTACTACAAAGCCTTAACTGTTTATCAATATTAAGTGGTTAGAATTTCTAAGGAATTTTTAACCAGAGTTTATGATTTGAGTTTCCATCAATTGTTCTTTTCTTGTTCACTAATACTTCATACAAGGGTCAATTAGGCTTATAAATAACTTGTATTCTTATAAACCTATCACAAAGAAGCTTTTCAAATTTCATGTATTTCGTATAAATAAAAAAGAACTAAACAAAACTACAACTAACAATATGTAAAGTTTAAACTTTATCAATTTATTGTCATTATTTTATAGAGTCATAAATGACGAAAATCTTCTTATAACAAATTGCAATAGATTGGAGATGAACTAATGTCACCTAATTCAGTCAAAAACTTATCTATTTTAAAACTGTTTATTTTATTAGTACAAATTTTAATAACCAAACTAAAAGTAGAATAATCAAATTCTAACTGGCTCGGAATTAAAGTTTCCGTCTGTTTAATTCGCTCACTCGAAAGCTACTTGAACTTCCAAAAAGAAATTAAAAAAGAAGCTAAAAAAGAAATTAAAAAATTAAACTTAATTATTATAATTTTTATAATTTTTGTCTTTTATTTTTTATTTTTTTTAAATAACATCAACTCCCAATGGCTGGATTAAGGAACAATGAGGGTAATATTTACAACGATAAAACTACTATACACATACTAATCCAATTCCATTATATTTAGTTATTTTATGTAGTTTAGAAATAGCTGTTGGTATCATACTATTTATCGCTGGACTAATGCTATTACTATTTAACTTACGCTTAAAAGCAATTGTTCCACGAATGTGTTCTTTTATAGTGATAGGCCAGGGAGTTTTATCCTTAGGATTTTTAATCGAGCCCAATATCATGTATAAAGGGACGAATAATCTACACCTTTACATGTTAATTATGAGTGCAATTATATTAGGCCTACTTGCTATTATAGCCACAATTTATTACAAGCCAATAGGTCGTGTCTGTCTTGCTATAACAGCTGGTTTTATGACTTGGTTTCTTATTGGCCAATTTATAAATGGTATCATTGTGGACTTTATCATTGGCAGTTTTATTAGTATTTTGTTTGCTATCCAAATTAAACGAGGAGGTGCCCCAGTGGAAGCTATCGCCTATTCAGCCATTGGAGCTTTTTTGGTAGCTAAAGGCATTAGCTTTTTGCTAGAAGGTAGCTTCCGTTTTATTACTGGAAACTTGAAGTTGCCATCAAACCCATATGGTCATGTATGTATCTTTGTACCCTATGTTCTTGAAGTTGTGTTAACAATTGGAGTAGGATACTATTGTTATAAAAAGGAAACTATAAATCATTTTAATAGTGAGATGAAAAAACAGGATTTGAAGAGAAGCCCCTCGTATAAACCTATTGAATAAGTTGTAAGCTTGGGACTATGAAAGGAGTATGTTTATTAGTTAAATTATTTAGAGTATCTCTTTAAGTAAAATCAAAAGTATATGTATAATAATGAAACATCATTTAATTAATGGTTATAATGTGAATTAGTTGCTTTAATATTAATAAAAGAAAATATAAGCTTATTGAGAGTTTATTAGTGCTATTAACTATTTCAATCTTAGTAGAATTTTATAAAATCATTTTATTTACATTTATACCAATATAATATAATTATAATGTTAGGTAACTATTTAAGATACAGTTACATCATATAGTATATCTACAGAACATTTTATTTTCAATATATGAGTAGTACTATAAAGACTTAATATATGAACTTTAAAATAATATGAATTTTTTTAAGTTCTTGGGCCCTTTTGATAAGAATGTTTAAATTAAAAAACATTTTAAATTAGAATTAGATCATTTAATGGGGCTTCTGGAGTCTTTATGATTAAAGCTAAAACAATCAATAGAGGAAGAAAAGCACTTGATTTCAAACAGTTGATATTAAACTTTTAATGATATAAAGTAATAGTTTATATGTTTAAAGCGGATATGAAATATTCATAGCAAACTCTTTACTTTTTAATTTAAAGCATTCAATGTTGGGTTGAAATGATTCTAAATAGGAGTTGTTTTGTTTATTTAGAATAGAATTATTTTATTTTAAATGTTTAGAGAACCGTATCATTTTACATGTTAAACAGTTACATGAAAATAGATCAGGATTTGAATAGTCAATCTGTGAAGTCATATAGCTCATATTCTTATTTAATATAGAATTGGAAAACTATTTATTTCACTAAGTAGACTAATTTTAATTTTGTTATGAATTTACTGTTAGAAGCCTAGCTACCACAATAAAAAACAACTATAAAGTTCAATATTTCCATAAATTACGCAAGGATAAATGTATTTCCACATGGTCTTCTCATTTGCGAACTTGAGCTCTCGATTTTAAATTTAAAATAAAAAACATTTTTTTATTCTCTTTATTGATTAAGGGATAAGATGAGTTTTAAAAATAGATGGATGGTTTTTTATTTATAGAAATTACATTGGCTTTACATTAATTGAGCTCTTCTTATAGGCGATAAACAATAGTTTATAGAATAGTGATTTATAGATGATTTTTAATAAAGTAGTATTTTATTTTAATAAAAGAGCGATAAAAACTCGGGATTTTAAATTTGTAAATTAATTAGCCTTATACAAAAAATTAAAAAAGATACCATCAAACTCTCATTCTTTTTTAAAACAATAAAATAGATCACAATACTTTCTAATATAACAACGCTGGATGTTATAATAGGTCACTTATAGTAATATGCTAATCCAAAGCCATAACATTCTCAAATGATGCTCAAAGTACTTGATTTCCGGTCATTAAATAGAATCATCTGATAACTTTTAAACCCCAAAATTGTACAAAATACCTATAATGGGTAATATTGCGTTTGATCCTTAATAAGCAAAAATTGCTATATGATTTTATTCGAACCTTATCTCTTCTTCATTATGTGGTGTGGTAATAATAAGTTGATATTGTACTATCAAAATATCTAAACATAAAATATAGAATGATTATGTTATTAGAATATATTTCAAATTTTCCTACATCTTTTCCAGATTTAATGCCAAGTTTAAATTTATTAAAGAATAAAGCTTATTAAATCAAGCAAACAGTAAGGGCTCTATCCTTCTATGTAATAGGCTTATCAGTAAAATATAGCTCATAACCTATTGATTCAAACTTTAACTGGAAATAAAAAGGATTGGTTAAACCATAACTAAATTTATTTTGATTGGCTATTATTTTATCAAAGGATTGACTTGACATCTGATTCTTGAAGGGGTATGGAATAAAAATTATTCTTGTAGTAATTGTAAACTTTTTTTATATCCTATCTTTGTTATTTATTCAAGGTAGTTTTATTTATTTTATTTCATCTTATAATAAAAAGACAAGCATTATTTCTAAAGTCAGTCTTAGTAAATAAACGATACCTGTTTTTGATTCCATTTTACTATTTGAACTCTCTTTATTTACATTTTGTATTTTAGCTAAATAATCTTCAACTATACTCATCTATAGTTTTGCATTAACTATAATAACAGGATATACTTTGATATAATTTATTCCTTCTCTTAAAACTTATTTAAGTGTTTATTTATCATAAATGGCCTCGCCTTTTACAGACTTATCCCTATTGTTGGGAGACTCTCTCAAGTCTGATTCTAACTCCAAGCAGAATCCAGAAACTACGACTAGCAATAATAGTTTAAGTGATAACTTGACTTTAATCACTTCTTTAGTACAGACTGCTTATCATACACGTAAGGTAACGGGTGATCCTTTAGCTACAGATCTATGGAAATTATGTACTAAAGCACAGCATAGTATTCCTCAAGCTAAAAGGTTTGAAAATTTAATGTGGCGTAGGATGGCAATCAAGCTAGTTCGTGCCAAAAAGAACCAACCACCATCATCAGCTGCTTCTACCTCTACCCCTTCTCCTGGTGTACAGAAAGAAGTTGGTGAATCAAGTAATAAGTCAAAATTTGTTAGCATTTTGCCTCATCCGCCTGTTTCTAAACCTTTAAGTAGACCCATTACTAATCCATCTAAAGTTAAATCAAAATCAAAATCAAAAGCGGCCCAGCTTAATACAAATTATTCTAATCATCCAGCAGTTAAGCCGGAAAATCAAGCAAATCAAATTTCAGCTCCGTTACAGTCAACTTCTATTCGTAATGAATCTACACAAAATGTATCAGTACAACAACAGTATCCTATGTACCCCAGTGTCAATCAGACGTATAATTTAGGCATATCGCCAGGTACGGAATACCCATTAATGGACTCAAGAACAGTCACGCCGGATGGTTTTTTACAAGCCCAAGCACAGTCTTATTTCCAAAATGGATACACTAATCCAACTCAATACAACTATGATGCGCTCAATACGAACAACACTGATATGTTAAGGAATATCGATATGAATGTGATGAATCAATTAACAATGAACTCAAATCAAAGCTGGTATGATCCAACATTTGCCAACTTTAGTTCAATCCTCAATCGTAACTGGAATAATTTTGATGATCCAAGTGTAAATACTACCTTCCCTTCCTTCACTCAAACTGCTTTTCAAGATTATGTTACTTTAAACACTCCATTACTTAGAAGATCTAGACTTGATTTAAATGGAAATACTATTAATCCATCAGTCAACACTACATCTCAGTATGGTCAAGATAATATTCAAACTGCCCAAGCTAATCGTATACGCCAGTTAGAAGAACAGGTTACGATGCTGTTAGCAAGTAGAGATACCACTGGTTATACACCATCATCAAATACTCGAAGTTATAATAATGTTCCATTGAATAGTGTAAATAATATTAATGAAGCCACAATGATCAATGATAAATTGGCAACATCAACTAAGAATAATGCAACAACACTACTTCATTATAATCAATCCTCTACTCCCATCAATCGATTGAATCCAAAACAAGTTAACAATTCCTATGGACAATATACGAACAGTAATAATATGTTATATCCACAAACTAGTTTTATTGCAGGTTCATCAAACCAGGATATGGCAAAATATAATTCAACAATTCTTCAACAAGAGGATTCTCATAAGCAACAAATTTCTTCTAGACTGATGAAAGATAACAAAGGTACAACTCAAGAAAATACTATCAATGAACAGAAATCCGTATTTAGAACTCCATCGCTTCCAAATCAATTACCACAATATAAACCTAATACTGCTATTCAAGACCCACGTCCCATGCCAAGACATACTTCTTCTCAAAATAGTATTAAATCAAAGCCTAAGGTACCAGAAGTTACCAATAACATTTCCAAACCATCTGCACCTGTGCCATCTGCACCGGCTTCAGTATCAAATGTCAAACCAGATGGTAAACCAAGAGGTTTAAATACCACATCTAATGGAGGAGGTGCAGTAGTATGTAATAACTGTGGAGTAGATAAAACTTCACTTTGGCGTCGTGGAGCTTCTGGTGTACCCTTATGTAACGCATGTGGTCTGTTTTCTAAATTGCATGGTAAGGAAAGACCATTGAGTATGAAAACAGATGTGATACGTAAACGTAATCGTGGGACTGGAGCGAGTAAAAGCAGTGGGCCAAGTAAGAAAAAGGCTAAGACACCGGACCCTTAAATGATTGATTGAGAATAAGTTATAAGAAATTTTTTTATGTGGTATTTTTATTTGCTTGATGCTTATTATTTTATAAGGGTGATATGGGTTATTATGAACATTTTGGGTTTTAGTATATAGGAGTAGGATTTTGTAGCATTTTTTTAAAAAGTTTATCCATGCATCTTTATCATTATTTTAATAAATTAGGGCTGCCTTTTTTTTATAGTTTTGAACGTTTTTGATGTTTTATCTAAGTATTTTTGATAATGATTATATTACAATTAGTTACGCAAATTGTCTTTACAGTAAAGTAATAATGAAAAAATTATAATTAGCTACGTAAATTTTATGTATTTTAGGATTTTAGCAAGTTAATAATGAAATAATGAAATATACTAATATTATCAAAAGTATACCTATTTCTTATAATTCATATCATTAAACTAATGTTGTTTGGCTTTTAAAAAAGTGTGGTGGCGGGAAAAATAGTTCGGATATTTAATAAGCTTACAAATTTTGTTGGGATTTACAGAAAATAATGCGAATAAAATAAAACAATAAAAAGTTTCAATCCTAATATTAAAATTTCAAAGTAGGCTAAAAGGTTAAATATAAAACATAACATTTCTAATTAAACTAGAAATCTGGATCATTTCTATTTAAAATTATTCTAATCATTTTTCTCATAATTGTTCAAAATAAATTTCTAGAATTCATTTTTTTATAACAATGAATGCAGAATTAATAGGCATTCAATAAAATTGATAAGTAGAATTTGAAAAGTACAAATATTAGAATTTTAATAAAAACCCTATTATTATTATTAAATTATAAGCTATTATTGAGATATAAAAACCTTAATACATATAGAAAAAATCTCAGATTTTTAATTTGTTTTAATAAACATTTGGTGATAAATTTAAATAATCGCTGTTCAGATATGAATTTATAACACTGTTCTTTTATTGTGAATAGTTTTATTAAAAAAATCGTAAATTATAAACAAAAAATTGTATAAGATTAATTAGGTGTTGATGTTAATACTACTATTGATGTTATAACCGCATTAAAATTGCACTAGAGCTAATATCAATACTACTATAAAGTTTATAAGAGTTAAAGTCAAAATTAAAATTAAAGTTATGGGGATGTTTCTTTTGGTTTTATCACTTTTTCCATTTTTTAAGTACTATTCGAGCAAAGATTGCTAGTGAAATTTTTAAAAAAATACATCCCCTTATACTTAAGGTTGACACTAAGGTTGAGATTAAGATTTAAATTTAATTAATATTTATACTATACTTATATAATAACAGTATTTGCTATTTAAACATTTGACTTTTAATTTATTATCTTTATTAATAAATAATGTTCAATCCAAGCTACTTATTGGCCTTTGTAATGATTTTCATTAGATAATTTAAAATATTTAAAAATTCAGTGTAATAAGATTCTTTATAAAAATGTTGGATTGTATTGAAGTTAATTTAAAATCAACTTTTATAACTTGTATTCAATTAAATCTAGAAGATTTAATCTTCAACTAACCAAAAGCAAAGTTTTTAATAATAATCTCAAAAATAAATTCTACTTTAAAAAACCATAAACTTCAAAAAGAAGTGTTCAAGTATTAAAAAAAATACTTTATATAAACCCATAGTATTTAAAAACTCATAATGCGATTGAAAAAAAAACAGACAAAAAATAGAGAGAGTGGGCTAAATTCTTAACGACGTTTCAATTGAACATTTAAATTATTTCTTTGAACTGCTAACCAAGAATTCGTTGGTTGTCGATTATTAGAGCTGTTATTGACTGTACTACGATCCCTAATTACTCTTAATCCAAGATCATGCCATGCAGAGGACATAAAAGTGGCTTCTAATCGATGTTGTTTTTGAGTTTCTAAAAGTTGGTGCTAAAAAAAATCAAACTTTAGTTTCTTTTTTTATAAACTTATTTCTATCACTTACTTTTAACTTCTCCAATTCTTCTTCTTTGGATCGAAGATCAGATTTAAGGGAAGATAATGCTTCTCCAAACATTTCCTAATTTAAAAATTAACATCATTATTTAACTAAAGATAATATAATTAGTTACTTGTCCAGCATGGGAAGTATCTTTAGCTTGTCTTTCAGACGATTTGATTTGCTAAAAAAAACATGAATTTTAAATAAATAAACAAAAATAGCTAAAAACATACTTCTGTAAGAAGTGAAATCTTTAAATTTAAATTTTCTTCCAATCCCTTTAACCTAACATTTTCCTCCCTAAGTTCCATATTACGATTAGTTTCCGCCACCAACATTTCTTTAACTTTAGATAATTCATCTTTATCCGCCCCAGTAGGTCCTTGATTTTCTAAAGTAGTTAAAGTAGCTTTCAATTGGCCAATTGTTTTTTCATTTTCTAATAACATGTCTTTTTGTTGCAAACTTTGGGTTTTTAAACTATCTTTATCCATTAACAATTGATTAACAAATTGCATTTGTTTCCTTGCTTCTTCTTCAAGTTTTTCGCATTTTTCACTAATTTCTTGTTTTTCACTGATAAATTTTTCATTCAATTTTGTAGTCTCTTGTTTTACTAATTCAATCGCTTCAAGTTGGTCTTTACCGACCATACTTACTAGAAGGATAATTTAGATAAATAAATTGATATTTAAAGTACAAATCTTACAATCTGTTTTAGCAATTAATAGCTCATTATTTGCCTGTTCTAAAGCAATTTCAGTTTCTGCTAATTTACGTTTTAATTTAGAAGCTTCTTCTTCTGCTTCTGATAATCGAAGTCGAAGATTTAATGAAAGATCATAACTAAAAAAAGATTAAAATACTTAACTTTCTATTTTAACTCAAAAAACTACCTCAGTTTATCTCCACCTTCAGAAGGATTTAACCGTTTCAATTCTTCTTCTAATAATAAATTTTTACGATGCGATTCCATGAGTTCCTAAATAAATAAAGATCAATATATCTATCATTTTACATTAGTATTAATAAGATTAATCTTACCTCTTCAACTTTATTTCTAGCTTTTTTAGCATCTTCAAGCATATTTTCTAATATGATAATTCTTTGTGTAGAACCTGATTCTCGAGTTCCGTTACGCATAGCGGTAAGTTCTTGTTCAAGTTTAAGTACTTTAGATTTTCTATTTTTTTTTAAATAGAAAATTAATTTAAATTTCAATAATTTTGTTATCAAAAAGAAACTTACAAATCTTCAGCTTCAGCTTCGTCTAAGGAGATGCCGCCAGAAGGTAATGAATTATCCCCTGAATTAGTAATACCTGAAAAGAATTTCAATTTATTAACATCTATTATATATCCAAACTCTTTGTTTTACAATTACCTAATTCAATATCTTTTAATTTGGATTCAAAATTCATTGCTTCTTCTTGATATCGATCTCTTTCCATTTCTAAAATACGAATATTTTCCTTTAAATTTCGAGTTTCGAATTGATTTCTTTCATTTTCTAAATTTAATGTATTGATTCTAGAATCCATATTTAATACTTGTTCTTTATAAGTTTCACTCATGACCTTGAATTCGGTTAATTTTTCAACATCTCGTTGTAATTTAGTTTTATCTTCTAATAACATAAGGTTTTCTTCTTTAATACTCTAAACGATATAAACAAAAGTAATTCAGTTAGTGATTTTATTTTTATCTTATTTAAATTAATTTTAAATTTACTTTAAATCTTTTTTTATAATCTACCAATTCTTCAAAACTTTTTTTATATTTTTCATTGGTATTTTCAACACGTTGAAGTTTATCTTTGAGTAATCGATGTTCTCGACGTTCTTCATTTAATTGATCAGCTAATTGTGCTTTTTCGTTAAGTGTATGGATCTAATTAAAATTTGATGAATTTTTAGTTTTAAAAAAAATTAATTAAAAAAAATCAATTAAAAAAAATTACTTGTCGACTTTGTTCGGCCATATCCGCATTTTGTCGTGATATTGTCATCTCTGCTTCATGACGTTTTTGTTCTGCAAACGTACTATTTAAAGTTATTAATATGATATAAAATAATGATAATAATATTTACAGACTAGCTCTTAGTTCGTCAATTTCTTGCTTTAAGATATGTTCTGTTTTTGAATTTTCACCCGCTTTTAGTAAACTAGCTTCATAATCATTTAATTTTTGTTTTAAACTTTTACATTCAGTTTGAGTTTCATCCTAAATTCAACCAAAATAGAATCAATACAAAAAAACTAAATTGCTTTTTAGTTAATATTTTAATTACCAAAGTATTTTTTAAAAATTGAACTTCTTCAAAATATCGATCATACCCTTTTTTTAATTCTTCAATTTCTTTTTCATAATCTAATTTGATAGCTTCAATTTGCTTGTTAGAGCCTCCATTATTAAATGGGCTTTTTGGATTCACATTTTGAACACTAAGAGATAAATCATTTAATATTTTTTTTTCAAAAAAATTACACTAATCTTACTTGTTAGCATTATTATTATTATTATGTGTAATCTAAAAATATTAACTCAATATAGAATCATAGCTATCAATTATCTCTTTACCTCATTTGTAGCTCTAGCAATAAGATCCTGATAACTCTTGGGTAAATTACTCGTTACAAACTCCAATTTAAGTCCCGGACAATTTTCACTAAAAAAGAATAGGACATAAAAAATAGCTTGACAGAATCGGACCAAATCTGTGATCTGTTTTTCTCTAGCAATAGAATGTAAATCAATCGGATTCAAACTGAAATTTTTTAATCTTTCTTGATGTTTTTCTACAAAAATAGATAACCAAGAATGAATTTTTTTTAAATTATTCACTTTTTGTATCCAAAACGTATCCTTGACTTTATCAATACGTTTAAATGAGGTTTTATCACTAAAAGGGAAATTAGTTTATGAAAGAAAGGTTCTAAATCGAATTTATTTATAAAATAGATTAACTTACATTTCTACTAATAACCGGGAAAAGATATGACCATCACTTAAATCATAAAACTCATTAAGTTCATTTTCAAAACCTGGTATTCTATTGATCTATAATGTTATTTATATTAATATTTAAACTATTTAACATTAAATTTATAATAATATATATCTTACTAAAGTTATATAAGCTTCTGCTAAAGCTTGAGTATTCATAGAATTGGAAGTAAGTGAATTAGCGTACATGCTTGTAATGCTACGTTAATTTAATTACTAAAACGGATAAAAAAATTCAATATTAATAAAAAAAAACTTTATTATTAGTTTTTTGCTATTACGTTTGAAATCTCAAATCTTAATACTTTCTAAAATGCTCAATTTATTGGGTTTCATTAAAGATAAGCCAATAAAATTAGGGGTAATTTCAATGGTTGAAATAAAATTCAATTTTCCATATGTTCTATATAAGTACTTAATGGACAATTTTATAGTAGCAAATAATGTTTTGAAGGGATAATAACTCAAAGAATAATAAGAATAATAATGTTATATATTTATAAATCAACTTATTTTAAAAATATTAAGAATAAAGTACTTATTTTTAGGATGTAACCGGACTTTGAACTAATGGGTTGAAAATTTCTATCAAAATTACTAAATTAAGTTTAAAATTCAATTTCACTTTTTAAAAATAAAAAAATGTCAGTATGTCATCTCAATAATAAGAGTATTAGTATTTGGAATTCTACCCTCAATTTAGCTTTGGTAATTAAAAAGAAAGGGAATTATATGACTGGAATGGGTTTTTATAAAAAACAACAGTATTATTTATATCCAGAAGAAGTCTTATTTTTATGTGATCGTGGAGCAATGCTTGTTTTTAAAAATATTAAGGAATGGGATGGACTGATAGATAAAGAGATTATTATGAGAATAAATGAGGAGGAGATAAAGGAAATGGAATTAAAAGATGTTTATGTTACTATTTTGAATGAAGGATTAGAGTTACACATTTATCAGGTAAATAGAATTTAAAGTGAAATTGAAAATGAAATCAAATATGTATATGCTAAGTAATTAAATTAATATTTTATTTAGGTTTATAGTCATTTAAAAAGATTAGGATATATATTAATTAGAAGTGGTAATAGATTATAGATATCATAAATTATTGAGTTTTTATTTATTGATATTTGATATAGATCATACAAATAAAATAAATATATTGAAAAATTCAGTAGATAGAGAAGAGAAATTAACAGTGATCAAAAATCAATTAATACCAGCATCAAAATTAATTGGATTTGGTAAATTACAATAATATATAATATATAATATATAAAAATAGATTAATAATATTAATATTTATAGATAGAATTTATAATAATTTAAAACTAAATAATACAATAGACATAACTCCTAATTATAAATTAACTAATTTTAATCATTTACCTCAATATCAACTATGGCAACCCAATCATCAATTTAAATCAAAAAATCCAGGTGAATGTTATAAATATTTAACTATTGTTAGGTAATTAAATTAATTGATTATTTAAATAATAATACTAATGCATAACAATAATAATATATATTATTAATTACAGAATAGAAGACAATACATTTAACTTGTCTAATATTTCATTATTAAATGAACAATTTAATTCAATACCTGTATTAATTGCAATTGTAGATCAAACTAATATTACATTTTTAGAATTAGATTCTAATAATAATACTTATCAAAAAATATTAGATATTAAAAATTACTTAGAGTAGTAAAATTAAATAATTAATAAAATCAAATATTGATTTTAAGTTTCTAATTTTAAATAATACAAATGAACTGATTTTATTTTTCAATAGTAAAAACTGGTTCTTTTTGATTATTTTCAATATTTTTCTTCATTGCATTATAATCAATGTAAAATTTATTTGATTTGTCTTTGGATTTAATACTTGTTATACAAAGTATTAATAATTCATTATATCTTTTTTCCAATATTATTAATTTTTTTATACTTTCAAGTAATAAATTCTAAATATTAGTTTTTATTAAACATTACATCTAAATTATAATATAATAATTCTAAATTTACTCTAATCTCTTTATCATTTTCATTATATAATTCTATTAGTCCATCAATATAACAAAGAAAAAATCTTATTCCTAGACTAATGTTAATTAATATTTAAATAAATAAAAAATTAGATTATATAATCAACTTACTCTAAAGGTAACAAAAAAGCAGCTAATTCAATATTATCTTTATCTTTCAAAAATCTATTTTTAGGAATAATAATGGACTTTTGGTTCAAATTCAATAGCTTTAATAAAATAATTAACAAAATAATTAATAAGATATTGAGAGATAAGTTTTTACTTTATCATTAATAAACTTTTGTTTTTCATTGAAATTCCACTCTTCACATTGTTCTAACCAATATAAAAAATGGCTATAAATAGATTGAAAGGGTTGAATATATTCTTCATTAATATTAATTGACTACAATTAATGTAAATATAAATTTGACTATCATAAACAAACTTATAATAAATTATAACTTACCTTTAACTCCGTTGACTTCATCATAGTTTTCAATTGAAACCAAGTATTTTCATACAATCCTGGAAATTCTATTAATTTTAATTTCATCCTAATAATATATATATATATTATAATTAATATATTATAATTTTAATATGTTAGATTATTACATAAATATTATCCATTCATATATTCTATTTTTATATTGATCTTCATTTATTTTTTCAATAAACTATTGAATTAAACATAAACAATAATTGGAATTTGAAATATCATTAATTATACCTTTTTAATATCATTTGTTAAAAATAATGAATTGTTATTATTTATAATTAATTTATTTAAAACGTCTAAATAATCTATTACTTTCATACCGATTGAATCTGTATAAAACTCAATATATTCTGACATTCTACCAAAATCTATAATTAATTGCTTCAATTCTATTAATCCTTCTTCTTGTTTGTAAATCTATATAAAAACAGTCTAATTAATATTAAATTATTAAACTATTAAATTAATAATTTACTTTTTTAAGTTGAATAATAAATTCATCATCTACATATTCTTTTAAAAATGAAGAATTACATTGATACATAAACATTAATGTTATTATTCCAAATTGTCGTTGATAAGGATTATTACTTTTTTGAAGTAGTAAATCAATTAAATATGTTATAATCTTTTTTTTAAATATTTCTATAATAAAATAAATAAAAATAATGTATTATTATTTAATATAGAATAAATCAGTAATTTAACTTACTTTCATTCTTTTCATTTTTAATGTAACAAAGTAAATATAATACATTACAATAATTTATGTGATTAATGACTAAGTTTAATTCCATTTTTAATATAACTAATATCAACGATAAATTATCCTATTAAAAAAATAATGAACTTTAAATAATCTCAAATACTATTAATAGTAACATAACATACCATGAGCATAACCTCCAATTCCTCTGTTTCATATAATTTATTGTTTAATATAAATAAAATTAATTCTTCTTCAACTGATTTTTGTTTTTTTATTATTAATTCTAAATTATTAAATATTATTTATTAGCCTTATCGTAAATATTACTTTCAAACCTTTTTTAATATCTTCATGATATCTATTGTAACACTTTAATTTATCAGGATCTAATTTTGTTTGTTGATTTAATTCAATTTGATTTAATAATTCAATAAGTTGTAATAATAATGGATTATTGAGATCCATTTTAGAGTATAAAAAATGATAAAAACAAGCTAAAATCGTAATTAAAAAGAGCTATGTATTTTTTTAAATATAAGGATATGTTTTTTCGTTTAAAAATTTTACTAACAATCTTTCTACTCAAATAGTCCTTAAAAAATAGAAAAGTAATGAAACTAAAAAAACATCTCCATATATGAAATTTAAATACGTTTATTATTGAAGATTTTTAATCAATTAATTAAATAGATAAACAAGGTTTTTATTTAAAATGATCAAAATAAAATAAAACAAAAACAAAAATAAAATATTTTATTATATTAATATTCAAAATAGCATCAATTATCATTCTATTCTTGATATTTTGGATCAATCCAACATTTTTTATTAAAAAATGTTAACTTCAGCTTATTGGTCAATCATTAAATTTTGATCTTGAGTGACAACGTCATATTCCAAATTCCTTTACTCAGCTTTCTCTAAAATAACTATACAATTTCTTAATATTATTTTTACTTTTCTAGTAAACCTCAAAACTCATATTCAATTTCAATATAAACAACAAATTTATTCAAAATGTCACGTCGATATGATTCTCGAACCACTATGTTTTCGCCAGAAGGTAAATTACTTTTTTATATCATTAAGATGTCATTATCAAAATCATATTAAATTAAAATTGAAATTCTTTTTATTTCCCATCTAGGTCGTTTATTTCAAGTAGAATATGCTATGGAAGCCATTTCTCATGCTGGTACTTGTTTAGGAATTTTAGCTAGTGATGGTGTAGTTATTGCAGCTGAAAAAAAAGTAGTTTCTAGTTTATTAGAAACGGATAAATCCACTGAGAAATTATATATTATTAATGAGTAAGTTTAAAACTAAATTTATTCTTCAATATTATGTTAAAAAATAATAAGAATAATTAATTAATTGGTACTAATGTATTTTTTTTAAATGATATAGTAATATAGTTTGTGCTGTTGCTGGATTAACCAGTGATGCTAATATTCTAGTAAATTCAGCACGTCAATATGCTCAATCTTATTTAATGAATTATGGTACGGATATACCTATTGAATCATTAGTAAAAAGGTTATCTGATTCTAAACAAGCTTATACTCAATTTGGTGGTAAGTTAAGTTTCTTTTTTTATTTCAATAATAAATTAATAATAATAAATTAATAATAATAAATTAATTTTTTAATTAGGTTTAAGACCATATGGTGTTTCCATTTTGTACGCTGGATATGATGATTCCCATGGATTTCAATTATATCATAGTGATCCTAGTGGTAATTATGGGGGTTGGAAAGCTACTTGTATTGGGGCTAATTTTTCATCTGCTCAGTCCGTTCTTAAGCAAGAATACAAAGAAGAATTAAATATTGATCAAGCATTAGAAATGACAATTAAAGTGTTATCAAAAACTATGGATACTGCTAATTTAACTGAAGAAACTCGTAAGTTTTTTTTATTAGAAATTACTTTTGGTTCTAAAAATTAATTTGATTTTTCTTTGAATCTAGTTGAATTTGCTACTTTAAAATTAGTAGATGGTAAACCTAAATATCAAATTTATTCACCTAGTGAAATTAAGGAATTACTTGAGTTATATAAGGATGCTTTAGAAACAGAAAAGATTGAAGCTTGAATTTGAAATTACTTTAAATTTTATTAAATGAAAGTATATTTTTATAAAATTTTGATTTTATTTTAAATTGTTTATTTTATTATAACAATATTTAATATGTTAAACATTAATTTTATTTATTCATCTTCTTTAGCTCCAAAAAGATGCCAAGTTTTTAACCAGTTTCTAGATTTAAATTCTTCAGATGGAAATGTCATTCCAAAAGTCATTGGAGCAAAGTAAATAAAAGTGAGACAAATCATTATTATTATTGAAAAAAATAGCTTGTTTTTAAAATTGTTAGTTTTGTTTTGAACTAATAAATCTAATGTATATGGTAATGCTAAACAAGCTATATAAAGTGATGGAAAATAATGATGAACATATAATACTCTTCCCATTAAAAAAAACGGTAAATATTGTAATAGCCATCCACCTACAATAGCTTTAAATGCAAATATATAATTTTCCCAATCATCTATAAAAAATTAATATTTAATGTATATTTTTTATAATAATAATAATAATAATAATTTCTAACTTCCACTTACCTTTCACCCATTCTTTAATATTTCTTTTCATTCTAATACAATAATATCCAGTAAGTCCTACAAACAACAAAAGTCCAAAGGTTGAACCCCACCAAACTAATGGATTACCTAACATATAAAATTTAATTTCATTATCTCCCCAACCACACATTCGGATTCCTCTTCTCATTAATGGCCAATCTAAAGCATGAGATGTTAAATGATCGAATTTATCTTCATCTGGTGTCAAGGCATTATTTGTAGACCACATAGCTCTATTTAATCTTATAAAATCTCTATAAAAAGTTTCAGGTAATTTCCTTTTTTCAGCTGGGGGTACTATAAAATAGAATAATATTTAATAAAGTTAGAATTAAATTTTAAACTGGCTATTTTGACTTACATCCTTCATAACTTAATGATTCAATATTCCATAAAGTTTCTTCATTTTTAGATTTGCCATCTTTAACACAATAAACTTCGGATTGGGAATAACCCCAATCAGGTAGAGTTGTAAAATCTTTAGCTAATAAGCAATCTAATTCTGGATTTCTTAGTTGAAATCGAGTACTTAATGTTTGTATAACACCTGGTTTATTTGAATCTAATAAATCATCATATATTTCTATTTTCCATATCTCATATTTATTGAATGTTTTTGCATCCCCTGAAGCACTTACTTCATATGCTCTTTTTCCAGTTATAATAGCGTCATGATCTTTTTGGACTCTTAAGTTTTTTTTTGTTTCAACATGGTATAATTTAATTAAATTGCCACTTCTGACTACCTTTGGATTAATTTCCTAAGTACTTATTTAATATACGTATCCATATTATATAATACATATAAAATAGCTTACTTTTATAGTATTAGCATCAACAGTAACTTCATTATTTTCCGTTGTGTTAAATAGATCATCAAAAGCATGTTTGATTGTCCAATCATTATTACTATCTTTATGGCCATAGCAAGTAATTTGTTGTTCTTTACTGCCTTCTGGATAATTGTGAGGATGACTATGTAATAAACCACCATCTAAACTCCCTGATCTTATAGTAGCATTACCCATAAATACTAATTCTAATTACAATAGAATAATATTGAATTTAATATTTTAATTAATTTATAAAACAACTTAATTACCTGGTGGTGATTTCCATAATTCATTTCGATTTAATCTAGCTTGAAATAAAGTATCCATAGTAGCATCTCCAGGTCCAGAATTATTTAAGATTTTAAAGTGAATTTTAAAACATAATAAATAAACAAAGACGGGCATAAATATTAGTCCAAATGCTCTAGTTATCCAATGTTTAGCATAAACATACTATAATTAAATTGAATTTAAGTATTATAATTATTAGTATAATACAATTTTAATGCAACCTACCCAACTAAAATTAGGTTCACTTAATAATTGATATAAACTTTCAATTGTATACTATTAAATATAAATTATTACATTATTAATTTAAATTCAAATTAACTCTTACTAATCCGACTAATGCCACAGCAAAAAATCCAATCCATTTAACACTATAAAATCCTTAATATTATAAATAATACAAATTTATATATATCTATACCTTGACGCCAAACCCAAAGAAATACCCAACATAATTAAATTATAATACCAGTCTCTAGTAAATGGACTAAAGAACAATTATTAAATCATTAAATCCAAATAAATAAAGCCATTTCACTCACTTTTTCTGGCAGGCATGAAAAGCAACAAAATAGTATAATGACATAGCAATAAAACACAATAACATAGAATCCAATAAAATAAATCTAGAAATAACAGTCAATCCATTATCTAAAAAAAATGCCATTAATATACATCTTTAGCAAGCCTCTTTTCTCATTTTAATTACCAAATAACACCATCGATGCAGCTAATAGAGCTGCATTATCGGACATATTCAATTTCTTGGCAGTAAGAAAACTTAGTGGAACCAAAGCAACGCCAAAGTTGGCGTGAAACCATCTCATAAACGTATAATTCATACCTTCTGGATAATTTCCACCTTCAAATTTAAATGTACCATCATAACCTGCAATTTTACCTCCAACGCCAACTAGCATTTTACCTAATGGCGGGTGCACATCATGGTAAAAAGTACCTCGTAAATAATGAGAACCAAACTTTAAAGTTATTTGTTAATGGGTTTTATTTTGTATATTATACATAAACTTACTTTGCCAAAATGTACCTGATTGCATAAGTTAAATTGTTAGTCATGTTATAAAATTGTTCAATTCATAAAAGTTTTACTTCATCCCAAATAGGTTTATTTGCTGCTCCAATACGATAATAACGAGTAAACATGGATAATAATGTCAATATTGTTAACCATATATTTAATTTATTTTTAATATAAAATTGAACATACTAAATAAATGAGAACAATATTAGTATTGTCATTTAGGAACTCAAATTTCTCTGTGATCAATAAAACAAACGCTTACTCTGTTGTTTCTGAATTTAAAGTTATCCTCTTCCTTTAGTGAAAGTTCAGGTTTTAAAAACTTATCATTAAATTTTACTTCCGATTTAACTTTATCATAATCATAATCCACATCTCCTTTATCTTCGCCAGTATAATTCAATTCCAAACTAGTATGGTGATCCTCAGTAGTATTTTGACCGGTTCGTCTCTTTTGTAATTGATTATTCATCCTTTTTAGTAAAAAAAGAAGCTTTTTGCAAATGAAAAGATAAATTTTTGATTTCTGAACTTTTTGATTTTGGAGTTTAATTTTTGTTCTGATAAAATCGATATTTATAGTCACTATGATGTAATCTTTAAATTATAGTACCTTAAGTTAATTAAAAAGAACACTAGCAAATTTGTATGTTTAATAGCAAAGTAGTTCAATAAGTTTTTGAATCATCTTTATTGATTTTGATACCTATACTGATAATGTAGGAACCATGTTATACAGGATTTGATAATTAAAATTGTTTGGGATATTTAATATGTTAAAATATCAAGTTACGTCAACCTATAGTCTCAATAGTGTAGTGGTTATCACGCTTCCTTCACACGGAAGAGGTCTCCAGTTCGAACCTGGATTGGGACATAAGCGGTATCTGTTTTTTTTCTATGGAAGATAAAGATATCAAGTTACAAAAAAAATTCAAGTTTTATCATTCTCTAAGTTAAGTGATCTTCTGGTTGGTTGTATTATAGTTTGTGGTTCTATTATTGTTATTAAAATAGCTCAATAGTTAAGAATTTAAAGTACAATAAGCTATTTTTAATTATTTTATTCTTCATATTTTATATTGAGGGTGTATTTTGTGTTTAAGAATTTTACTGACAATTTTTCCACTCAAACAGTACTTAAGAGATGGAAAAAGTGATGAAGCCAAAAAAAACACCCTCATTTATTGTTCCAATAGTACAATCACTGGCAAGTTGTATGAAAGCTGGATATTAAAGAAACGCTTTGATATTTCATTAAATTTTTTCATGCTTTTTCCTTTTATTGATCAGTGATACTAAATCAATAGTCTACACAGAAACTTTAATAATAGCGGTATTTAAAGACACTATAAAATATAAAAAACGGAAGATATTTTAATATTTTCAACACTCACTTTATTTAACAACTTTTGTTACTTTCTAATAAATTTTAAAAGATTAAATAAACTCTATGAAATACATAACAAGGCTTAACAATATACAATAACCATTTCAACTTTTTATCAATTCACATTGAAAGTGATTTAGCAGTGGATTTAGCAGTGATCTACTTCTATTTGACTCATTGTCAGAACTTAAGTAACTTTAAATATTACTTTTAAAAGCTATAAAAAATTCAACTAAAAAAATATCATTATTTATTTAAAGGATTAAAGATTTAAAAGAATTTTTTTTGATAAGAATGACCACAATAAATGCATCTTAATCTAGGTGGAATTTTAAATGCAATCCGATTTAAAGTCCGAATAAACTGTTCATAATAAGTGAAATGGCCTTCATCTAATGGCTGGTAAACATGTATCTTTGAAGGTGAATTAGTACATGGACATTCGTGCTGTAATACTCGTATCCTTTTAGCTATAATTTCTCCTTTTTCTTTTTCTTCTTCTTTTTCTTCTTCTTCTACTCGAGACCTTTTTAAGTTAGTTTGCTCAAGCTTCTCTGCTATTTTTTCTTCACCATTACTTTGCTTAGCCTCTACATCTCCATTTTCTTCATTTTCATTATGTTCTACCTTACTTTCAACCTTTCCTGTATCCTCTACTATTTTTTCTTCAGTGCTACTTTGATTGTCCTCTGTATCCCCATCTTCTACACTCACGCTCTCTTGTATCTTGGTTTCTCTTTTTTCTATATCTTCCGTTATTTCTTCTTCAGTATCAAAATGTTCTGTCTTCCCATTTATGTTTCCTTGGATTCTGCTTTCTCCTTTTCTTGTGCCCTCCGCTATTTTTTCTTCAACAACGTTTTGATTGGCGTCTAGGTACCCATTTTTTCCCATTTCCATTCTCTTGATTATTACTTTTTTCCTTTTCTACATCCTCCGTATTTTCTTGCTGTACTATTTCTTCTAATGCTTTTTCTTTGGTACTATCACCTGTTTTTATCTCTTTAGTAATATTTTCTTCATTTTTGTCTACCCTTGTTTCTTGAATACCACTTTCATCTTGTATGCTCTCAGTAATCCTTTCTTCTTTTATTTCTAATTTAACTTCTTCATTGCTGGATTCTTTTTTTATAAATTAATTAATATTTAAAAATTAAGTAAAATAATTACCATTATAAGATTCCTCAACGATTTTTATCATTTCTTCAGCATCAATTTCCGCAAACTCAAAAATATTAATTTTTTTAAGACTTGAGTTAGATCTCAATGGTCTACCGCTCTTCGTTGGCGTAAGGTTTTCACTTACTTCCTTTTTATCATTAGTATTAACTTTTCTTCCCATCTTTTTATCATTAGTGTTAACTTTTCTTCCCATCTTTTTATCATTAGTATTAACTTTTCTTCCCATCTTTTTACTATCGGTACTAACTTTACTTGCTATCTTTTTGTTGTCAGTGTTAGCCTTTCTTGCCATTTTTATATGTTCTTTTTTCGAGTATCTTAATATCGTTTATCGATAAAATGCTTTAGTTTTTTGAAATTTAAAATTTAACAGTTAAATTCTAGATTTAATATTTATAATTAAATATCCTTAAAACGGAGTTTTATTGAATAAAATTATAATAATAGTAACCAGTTATTATTTAGCCAATTTTTTTCATTAACGAAGATGACGTATAAATCTAAATCAATTATCTACTGTGATCAATTTAACACAGAGTGACCAATTTTTTGTTTGCCAAATTTAACTTAAGCCATGCTATGAGAGCTTCAACTAATCAGATTAACCCAGTGCCTTCTTAGGACTGACTTGATTAGTTGAAATTGCTTATATCACAGAAGTTTATACTAGCGAAATTTAGAAAATATTTTAATATAATTTCCAACAATTAAGCGCATATGCCGTATATTTATGTCATGGCCAGAAGTAGCTTTTAACCAGTGAACCCATAAACTTAAGCAATCAAGTCAATTAGCGTTTAAATATTATCTATTGGCTATCAAACGTGTAAAAATACTATTAGTATAAGAAGTTAATTTTAGTCGCTTTTGACAAAAACTTAGAGACCCTTGAGGGGTTAGTATTCCATCAAAAAAAATCTAAAAAACCACCTTTTATATTCCAAAATTCTAGCCGATTATTCTCATTTGTTAAAATTTACATAATGGCTTTTTAATTGGATAATTAACTACAATTAATTTAATTTAACAGAAACTCCAAAACTTACATATATAGCTAATGTCTTCTTTCCAAAATAAAATATTACATAAGTACCTACTATAATATTTTGATAATACCATATGGAACTTAATGTTATTTTTTTATCTTTAATAATTTAATACTCAGCTATATAAAGACATGATATTGCTTAATTGTTTTAATCTTTAAGCAGGTTTATTTTTAATTTTATGTTTAAACTTAGCTATAGATAACTTTAAATAACTTTTAATTTATTAAATATAATTTTAGTTATAAGTACTGATTTAAATATATTTACTTATTTAAAATATAACAATAACTACAAAATATTAATTTTTATATTGCAAAATAACAGCTCAAAAAAGTCAAAAACATAATCGTTAGCTATAATGTTTGTATTTTTAAATAGTATAATATTAGTCTACATAAAGTTTATGAAAGTTTATAAAAATTTATAAAAGTTTAAAAAGTAAATTTTTAATTTATGTAAATATTGATTTTTTAATTTTTTTTAAGCAGGTTTTATATTTGTAAAATATTAATTGATTTATTATGAAAAACATTATTTTTATTTTTTTAAATTTATGTTTAAAAATTATAACACTTTATTACAACCAATAACACATTTTTTATATATACCATTTTAATGTGAAATAATATTAATGGCTTTTATTATAACTTTTTTCTAAGTTTTATTATACTTAATTTTGGTAAACTTATTTTCATTTTTAAATACTTTTTTTGTAGTTTTTTATACAATTTTTTATTATTTATTTATTATATGGGGATGTATTTTCGTGTTTAAGAATTTTACTAACAATTTTTCTCACCTAAATAGTCCTTAAAAGATGTAAAAAGTGGTGGACCCAAAAAACACCCCCATATATTATTTTTTCATATAATAAGTTTTTTTTAATTATACACTTTAAATCTTTTCAATTCATTATCAGCTAAGAAAGCATTTGAAGATGCTTTTTTTTGGCTTTATTACTTTTCCATCTTTTAAGTACTATTTGAGTGGAAAAATTGTTAGTAAAATTCTTAAACACGAAAATACATCCCCATATTATACCTATAAAAAGTTTATTTTATTTATATAAATTAAAATATATAACTATCAAGTTTATTTAAGGCTACAATACTACATAAATAGTTATTTCTATTTAAGATATAATAAAATATTACATAACTAGATTTTAGACTATGCTTCTATTTCTTTATTACAAAATGTTCTTTATTTTAATTTATTATAAAATATTTACTATTTGGAGATGTATTTTTGCGTTTAAGAATTTTACTAACAAATTTTCCGCTTAAATAGCACTTAAAAAACAATGAAGCCAAAAAAACACTCCCATTTAATTATAAAAAACATTCTCTTTTATTTTGATATTTGCATCCGGTAACTATAATAAAAATAACTGCTATCGTGTTATATATAATCACCTAGTTAGAATATAAAAAAATTCTTTAATATAACAACCTAAAACTTTTTTATTAAATTATTTCCTAATATTATACTTTTAATAAAGCTATTAAGTTTTTTCAATGTTAGTTAAAAACTCAATTAAATTGTTTAAGTTTATTGTGAAATGTCACTTTATCAGCTCCATAATTGATTATAGCATAATAATCACTTAAGTTGTTGTGTTCTCGAGTTCGGAGACAATCAATCCCATGGTCTTATTTTGATTTGCTATGAGAATTTCTAACTTCATCCCAAAGAGTATTATCTTCTCGCTTTGATATTTATACTTTTTAGAGTATAAAAGAGTTTACAGAGTATAATAGTTCGAGACTTTTTAACTGTATTATTCCCTGATATCTCGAACATTTAATAAAGCCACTAAGTTTACTTAATAGTATTTTACATAGATTTTACATTAGTATTGTCTATTCTATTTGTCTTATATAGCTTGTAACCTATTACGTGCTATTCCTCATAATCCAAGTCTATCTTAGTCACATAAACTAAGACCTTTCGACTTATAGTGTAGTCAACCCAGCAATAGCTGTTCTTGACTCCAAACCCTGAGTACCAGATTTCACACTTTCCGCTCAAATAGTGCTTAAAAAATGAAAAAAGTGATGAAACTAAAAAAAACAGCCCCATATAAACTATAATAAATTAATAAATTAATATTTTTGAAAATTTAAGAATTCAAAAATCCTTAAGCTAATTTTTTTAAAGATAAAAATTGAAATTTTATAATTATTACTACAAAAGTTATCAGAAACCTTTTTAATAAAATAATCACAATTATTAAATAAAACTTACAATTTTTGTTTAGCTTACTAAATACATCCCTATATATAGCTTTAATTTATTAAGTTGTCAGACTTATTTAATAAACTAAAAAAATGATGGTAATAATTAACTTGAAAATAAATAAAAGATAGAATATCACAATCAAAACTAATTAGCTTAAATAAAAACTTTCAATCATTTCTGTTCTTGTTAGTTATTTTAAAAAGATTGTTGATAAAAAAATTTTAACATAAATTTTTTTTAAACTGAGTTGGCTGAAAAGTCAGAAGTTAAAGTAATATAAAGCTGTAATCTAGATGTTAATTATATACTTGAAAAGATAGCTATATATAAAATGGTTCCATGGTGTAATGGTTAGCACCCAAGGTTTTGATCCTTGTAATCCGAGTTCGATTCTCGGTGGGACCTTCAGTGTAGATTTAACTTTTTTCATGACCTAATATAATCAGTCCTTTAAATATTTTGAAAGAATAGAGGGGATGTTTTTCGGTTTCGTTACTTTTTCCATTTTTAAGCTCTGTTTGAGCGGGAAAATTGTTGGTAAAATTATTGACTAAAAAATACATCCCCATATGTTAATAAAATTCTTGAGCGCTATTTGAGCATAAAATTTATTAGATGTATTTTTATATTTAAAATATGGAAAAGTAATGAAGCCAAAAAAACACCCCATATGTTGTCATCTTTGAACATTAAAATCTTAAGTATCTAAAAATAATTAAAAAGACTGTTTATTGTATAAAAGCAATCAATTATTAAAGTTGATAAATAATATACATAATATGCAGGATATTTTTATAAACTATAGTTTAATACAAGTCCATAAAATAAATAAAAAATTAATAGTTACATTTCCAAACTCTAAACTTAATTTTGTTAGTAAAATTTTAAAGATTGATAAAAACGTTATGATCTATAGGTATATAATTCTATTAATATTAAACAATACTTGTTTGCATTATAAGATATATCTCAAATAACTATAGCAAAAAAAAGAACAAACAGGTATTCTGAAATTACGAAAAAAACACAATATAATATGATGAAGCTTTATAAGTATGAATTTAAAGATAATACTATAAATTGTCTGCTAGCTTTACAAATCTAATATTTATACTTTAATTTAAAATAACTTTTTATATTGATGTAATAGATTATTAGGTGGTCTTATAGCTTTTATAGTTCGTAAATCATTCACAAAGCTTCGACTTTATAAGGTTCACTCTAACATGGGACTGTAGCATTAAAGCTGTTAAACACTCATTATTAAATCAATATTTAGAGTTTGTTATTCGAATTATAATGAATTGTTTGTTTATTAGTTTTTAATGTCTTTGATATTTTATGTATATAGTTTTATCATTATCGAAAGCATTCAAAGCTTCAGCAACTATAAACAAATTTATGATGTGTAAATAAAAGCAGAGCAGAAGCATTTTGTTAAGGGCCTTGAAGTTCCTGTTCCAATTCTTCTGCTTTTCACATTTCCTAGCCATCCCTTTAAATTTTTTATAGATAAACCAGACTATCAGCTTTTGACATGTAACAAAAAATAGTTGCTAAATCTACTTTCAAGGCGAATAATAATTAGGCTGAATTTTCACATTTAAGGCTCTTTCACTTAAACTCGCCTAAAGTTATTTTTAGGATCATTTTTTGCAATTACTAGACTAACTTGCTGGGTTGGGGAAACTTTAGTAGTTTTGGGGTAAAACGAAAACCAATGGCTTAGATGCTTCATCTAGATATTCATTCAATCATTTGCTAAGTCTCTTGAAATACAATTCAGGAGCAGTATGACCAAGGAGAATGATTGGTTAAATAATATCATAACAACAAAGTAAAGAATTTGTAATAATCTCAGGTTATTTTCCTAGAAATTGGCATTTTAAAACATTATTTACGCCTAGAATGAAAGGTAAAGCCAGCCCAGGCATTTTTTTTTTCTTACTTCTTTCTCATTAATGGTCACATAAATTTATTATTAAACCATTTTTGCTATTGGCATTATTCAAAATAGCCACTTACACACAAAAATTCTTTTTGTTTAAATATTGGTCGTTTTGAATACTTAACCCAATATAGAACTTACATACACACATAGAAAATAAAGCTTCACTTCTTCTGTTCTAATTTATAATTTAGATAATAGTTCTGATAATGAATCGCCTCTTGTTTCATATAATCATAACGGTGCTAGTAATTTAGCTTATAAAAGTGACAATTCCAGCGCTGATAGTTATAACGAAATTAAAGGACTAGCAGACGAGGCATATGATGCTATGCAGGAAGAACTTGAAGAATCTGAAACAATGTCTGATAAGAATTCTGAGATTAAACATGTTGCTTATAAAAATGTAAAACACTACTATATTAAAAAAACCTTATACTAAAAATAACTGTATAGAATGAATCTGAATTCGATGACGATTCTCCTACCCCTTCTCCTTCTCCTTCTCCAGAAAACTCAGATGAAGAATATGTTGAACCTTCTGCTCAAAGAAGGAGGAATAATTATACTAGAAGTACATCTAATTTAACTTTTCTTTTTAAATTTTAATCCGTCTTTCAGGACGAGCAGTTGTCAAAAGTGATTCTGAGGAAGAGGTAGCTAATGAAGCTTCTGATACTGATACTGATGATTGGACTCCTTCTGGACGTAGCGCTAAGCGTAAAGGAGGTCGTAAAAACAAAAGTATTTATTTTAATTATATCTTTTTTCAGTCAACTTAATGAATGTATAGAAAAAGCATCTTTTTCTCCAGTGCGCGCATCAAATCGTTCACGCAAAGTTACAAACTATAATGAAGATGATAACGAAGAAGAGTTGTCTGATGTAGACTTCTTAGATGAAAGGCCTGTTATAGCTCAAGAAGCAGAAGAAGGTAGCAACTATCTAGTTTAATAGTCTAAAGTGATCTAAGTTTATTTTAGGGGATGTTATTGAGTCAGTCCATGACTACCGCTTTGCTGGATCAGAGGGTAATAATAGCTTAACTTGATAATGCTTTCTTCCTAACTTTTCATAGAACTAAGCAATCTCGCCTTCCCACAGAACATTGAATTTTTGGTCAAGTGGAAGAATTGGAGTCATCTTCATAGAACTTGGGAGAATTTCAACTTCCTAAGAGAATTTAAGGGAAGTAAGAAAGTAGATAATTATGTAAAGAACGTCGCTGCTGTGGATATCTCTCTCCGTGAAGATCCTTCTGTCTCGAAAGAAGACCTTGAACAACGTAATATTAATATTGAAATGGAAAGAAGCGTCTTGGTTGATTATACTATAGTTGAAAGGATTGTTGCTAGAAGAGAAGTAACGCCTTATGAAGAATGCGAGTCGGGAACTCAGTTTCTATGCAAATGGAAACGTTTGCCTTATGCTGGGTGCACCTGGGAGCCTTCTGAGATTATATCGGAAAAGTTCCAAGATAAAATCCAAGAATTCTTAACTAGGAATCAGCACCGTAATATACCTTCCAGGGGAAAGAGTTATACAGCAAATAATAGACCCCCTTTTAAAAAATTGGATACTCAGCCTGATTACCTCCCAGGAGGAACTTTGCGGGACTATCAGCTTCTTGGTGTTAATTGGATGGCTCATAAGTGGTCAAATAATGAGAATGGTATCTTGGCAGATGAAATGGGGCTCGGAAAAACTATCCAAACTATATCATTTCTTTCATATTTATTTCATTCTCAGCAGCTTTATGGGCCTTTCTTAGTCGTAGTGCCATTGTCCACTATTGGTGCATGGCACAGAGAATTTGGAAGGTGGGCACCAGACATGAATACTATTTGTTATACAGGAGATGGAGAAAGCCGTAATGTACTTCGCGAGCATGAATTTTACGTCCCAAAAACAAAAAAGCTAAAATTCAATGTCCTTCTTACTACCTTTGAACTAGTACTTAAAGATAAATTAGAACTGGGGTCAATAAGATGGGCCTTTTTAGCTGTAGATGAAGCCCATCGATTGAAAAATAGTGAATCACAGTTGCATGAAGCGCTCAAAGGATTTAACACTACTAACCGTATGCTTATTACTGGTACTCCATTACAGAATTCGATAAAAGAACTTAGTGCATTAGTTCATTTCTTAATGCCAGATAAGTTTGATATAAGTGATGCCTATGATAACATTTTCACTGAGGAGTCAGAAGGTCAAGAAGAGAAAATCCGTGAATTGCACAACAAACTTGAAAGTTATATGCTTCGTCGACTTAAAAAGGATGTAGAGCATTCTTTGCCAAAAAAAACAGAACTTACACTCCGTGTTGAGCTTACTCCCCTCCAAGTACATTATTATAAAAATATACTTGCTAAAAATTTTGCTGCCCTAAACAAAGGCTCTAGCGGGGGTAATCAAATGAGTTTATTAAACGTCTGTGCTGAATTAAAAAAAGCAAGCAATCATCCTTATCTTTTTCCTAATGCTGAACCTCATGAAATTTCTCGCAAAGAGCAGCTTCATGGGTTAATTGCAAATAGCGGAAAGATGATGCTCCTCGACAAGTTACTTGATCGCTTAAAAGAAAATGGATCAAGGGTCCTTATTTTCTCTCAAATGGTTCGTCTACTTGACATTTTGGCAGATTATTCAGCACTAAAAGGATACCCTTATCAAAGGCTAGATGGTAGTGTCGGATCTGAAGCACGTAAAAAATCGATTGAACATTTCAATGCTCCAGGATCTCCAGATTTTATTTTCCTTCTTTCAACTAGAGCTGGGGGCTTGGGTATCAATCTAGAAACTGCTGATACAGTAATTATTTTTGACTCTGATTGGAATCCACAAAACGATTTGCAAGCAATGGCTAGAGCACATCGTATTGGACAGAAAAAGCATGTCAATGTATATCGTTTCATTTCTAAAAGTACTATGGAAGAAGAAATTTTGGAAAGGGCTAAACGCAAGATGGTGCTTGAATTTTGCGTTATTAATCAAATGGATACCTCTGGTCAAAAGATGTTACAAAAAGGACCATCCGCCAATAAAAATAATCCATTTAGTAGAGAAGAACTTCAAGCTATCCTTAAGTTTGGTGCTGCACGTATGTTTAACGGTGATGAAACAAAAAATAAAAGCTCTGAACTTTCTCTAGATGAGATTCTTTCTTCTGCTGAAAAAACAGAAACAACAATGGGTCAAACGTCTCTTAATGGTGGTGAAGCTTTTCTAAAACAATTTGAAGTGGCTGATTATGAAGATGATGGTATGGCATGGGATCAAATTATTCCTGAGCACGAGCGTACTAAAGTCGAGGAAGAAGAGGAAAGTGTCGGGGCTGAAAATTTATTGGGATCACGTCAACGTAAGCAGGTTAACTATCAAATAGATAATAGCACTGTGGTAGCAAACAATGGGACTACAAATCCTAAACCACGTAAAAGCAAAAATGTTGCCCTTACAACTAAAGATCTCCGAGCTATTTACCGTGGGTTGTTGAAGTTTGGAAACATCCCTGAACGTTTCGACAGTATAGTTACCGAGGGAAATCTTTCACATATTGATCGTGCCACCTTTATTTCTAAAATGAACTCTATCGTTTCTATGTGCCAAGATTATGAAGAAGCAAATCGACCTCTCCAATCACGAAAAGCTCATCTTTTAGAATTTGAAGGTTTAGATGGTATTAACGTTCAATCAGTCCTTCAAAGGGTTTATGATTTTCCTTTACTTCATGATTATATGATCAGTCATAATAAATCAAACATTCATCTTCGAATGGAAATTCGTCCAGTAACCAACTGGAGTGTTGATTGGGGAATAGAAGACGACGAACGTCTTTTATTAGGTATTTATCGACATGGGTTTGGTAATTGGGCTAAAATCAAAGAAGATCCTACTTTGAAGCTATCCAAGAAGCTATTTTTATCAGACTCAGACGTTCCTAATGTGCCAAGGCCTACTCATTTAGTACGCCGTGGAGAATATCTTCTTAAGACGTTTGCTAAATACGTAGAGGAAAAGGCTAAAAGGAGGACCTCTAAACATAAGAGAGGTGCTGATCAAGGATCATCAGATATTGTAAATAAAGGAAGCAAAAAATCTAAAACTAGTGAACAAAATGGATTTCATTCCAACGATACTAACGCTGAGGAGGTACCTGATGATAAAGAGTGTATCAAGATCTTAAGGCCAGTTAAAAGGGAGCTTCGTAAACTTCGAGATGAAGCTAAGTTAGCTAACGGGCAAGAAAAAGTCCAAATTATTAAAGCATGCCTGCCTAAAATTGGAAAACACATTGAAGGCATACTTAGCGGATTACATAAATCAACTGATCATCGCCAATGGAAAAAAGCCTTATGGGGTAGCGTTGCAGCATTTTGGCCCAATCAAGTTACTGCAAGTAAAGTTTATAGCATCTATGAAAAGTTAAGAATTTAAAAAATATCTACACAACTGATGTCATTATATTTAAAAAACAATTTTATACACTATAGGAAATTTAAAACAGCAATTTTATCAACAATATTCTTTCATTTATAACTACCTTCTCTAATATTATAATAAAAAATGATAAAAATTTACAAGGTTTTCATTTTAATAGAATATTTGTTTATAAGTTCTTCCTCTACTTTGGAATGAATCAGTCCAAACAAACAAAAGCTCTCATGGAAGGTTTTTTTGGATTAGGCGCTTCTGTTAATATTAACACCTCGCTCTCAAATCATATTCTACCTGCTATATTGGCTTAATAAACACTACCTCAGGCACCTATTTTCTAAAAGCAATAATGACAAAATAAATTATATATTTATTGTTAACAATGTGGGGGTATATTTAAGAAATTTGATTAACAATCTTTTTCAATTTTATGCTAGATAAAATATGGATAAAATGCTGAAACAAAAAAGGTATTCCGACTTAATATTTCATGATTGCATCTTTTTGTTTCATTATTTAGCTGTCATTGTTCTGAATTTTATATTAGACAAAAATGGTTAAATGCTGAAACGAAGAATCCATTTATGTATTAAACAGCGCTTTTATAAATATTTCCCTAAGCATGCATTCTAAGAAACAAAAAATTTAAAGTAATTGTATTTTATTCATATAGATAGTATGATATGTAAAATCTTAGACGCGGCAGTTCAATAAACCTTTGTAGTTGAAGATACCAGTCATTAATAAGGAACCAGTTGTGCCATCAGAGGCAGCAGAGGTAGTTGAAGATAAATTACCACCATCATCAATGATAACAGTATCAACTTTATATTTATCACCTGAGCTTGTAGCGTTACTTAATTTAGCAACGATTGACTTTGTTAACTTTGATCTGTAATCACCAAATGAGCCCCAAGAATCAATGATAGACAAATCGATAGGGATTCCGGCGATATAGACTTGACCAGTTAAAGGATCAGACTTCAATCCGATTGGACTAAAGTTAACGACTACACTATCCTTTTTAGACAACTTATTTGTTTTTGGATTTCTATCAAATATATGAATCTTTCCTCTGAAGGATTCAGCTAAATAGAGGTTCTTTTTATTAGGAGATAATGCAATCCCATTTGTTAACTTGAAACCATTTTGAATTTCGCTATAATTGTTGGCTTCATCTTTAAACATGATTTTACCACCTTCAATTAGCCCTAATGATTCCATATAATTCATTAGACCGTTGACATGGGATAAATCTTGAGTGTAATAAAAGGAGGTAGGAGTTACAGCTGCAATATTTGATACTAACTTTAATTTGTCGTCTTCAAAAGACTCAATCCAAGTAATAGAATCAGTACCTTAAATACAACTATAAATAAAATATAATAAATATAATAAAGTGAGCTCACCAATTTTATGAACAAAGTGCTCAACAGTGTCTTTTCCACCTTCTCTATGGTTAACAGTTAAAAAGTGAATCTTATTTTTGTCTTTAGGATCAGTAATAACATCAGAGCCATGAGTAAAAAAGTCTACATTTTCTGGGAAACTTTTTAATTGTAATTTCTTTGCTTCTTTATTTTTCAAGTCATACGCATAAATAAAACTACGCTTTCCTAATACTATTTTATCTCTTGGATTGTACAAAAAGCTAATAAAATTTTTATAGTAATAATAATCCTCAGGACAGCCCACAAAAGCAAACCCTGATGCCCCATGAACAGTAATATCGGCACAGCCCTTTATTTCTATAAAATTAATTAACTTCAATATGATATATTATCCAAATATTAAGTTTATACCTTTAACTCTATCACAGTTATCGAATTCTGATTGATTATAACCTTTAAATAAAGATTCTCTGTATATAATTCTTACAACATCAAACAAAAAATAAGCGATGATTGCTAAGAAAGTAGACGCAATATTGAATTTTAAACCCATTTTAATTTAATTTGAAAGAGAATTTGAGGGAAAGTTTGGCTTTTTATATCCTCTTATTTAACCCTGTTTGATATAGTGCTTAATATAGCTTTTGTTGTTTGCACATTTTTTAACGTTTACCCCTTAATCTTTTTATTTTGTTTTAGCTTTTCTGTATCATACACTTTTCTCCATTTTAATTAAAATTTTGATTTACATTTTTTAATTTAATCTTAAAAGATGCTATTAAAGTCTCGATATACGAAAATATTGATAATAAGCTGATATTAAAATGAACTATATACGATAAAATCCGTATATTATATTTTTCTTTGAAACTTTCATTTCATACAATCGAAATTTTAATATCAATTATTTATTGCTTTTAATATTATCTTGACTTATTTTTACCCCTTTTATTGTATTTTTATTTCAGCGCCCCTTACGTGTCATATCCTTAAATTTATAATTATAAATTAATATAATAGTAGATAATGGCTGAGGGTGTATAAAAAAAAGAGCAGTGAAAAATCTGATCAAGTTAAAACTGGTGGGCAAAAATAAATAAAAATTATTAAATAGTAGGCAAACAAGTATTAAGCTTGTTTAATTTTTGTCAAATCTACGTCTCGAAATAATTTCTACCCTCCTATATCCCTATTATTAGTACCCATCCTTATTATATTTACTTTTTTATTAAACCTTAACTTCTTAAATATCCTTATTTTTTATTACTATTTAAGGCTGATATAAAACAACAAGCTATTAAGCGATAATACACTAAAGGATATATATTAAGTGTTAATGTATTAAGTGTTAACATATTAAACATTTAAGTTAGTATTATGGAAAGTGATAACCTTGTGCCAAAATACTTTTCTAAAAGTATTGCTAATTAAGCAGACAAAAGCATCATTTAGTAAATAATATTAGCATTAAAGCATAAAAGCATAAAATAAACATGTTAGTTTATGAATATAGTATCAAATACAACCACCCATATTAATTTTTACGTTAAATTAAATTTATAATTAATCTTTATTAAATATTTTACAATACTGGTTAACTTTTTTTACGATATAAAAATAGAAATATCAGACAATTAAAGTAATAGTTGCTTCAAATGAAATCAATTGTAATACCTAAGATATCAAAATTATGTAAAACTAGTAATAAGATTAAATATATTATAATTTTTATTAATGACGTAAATGTGTTACTAATGAAAATCTTCAGCAACTTGTTTTCAAATCTCATAAGGATTAAAAGCGGTTCTAGAAGCATACTATTTATGATACTTAGCTAGGTTCCAAGTGAACTCTAAGGGGCGAAATTCCTTGAATTTACTTGAGTAAGGTTTCCTGATGGTGAAATAAACATCATCTTTAACTAGGAGTGGCTGTGGAGGAGCTGGGTCTTTATCTAATCCAAAAAGCTTTAAATTTACAAGGAAATCGATAAGAGAGCTTAGAGCCCTACTAGTAGTGGATGTAACAGTAACTTGTTTGTGTTTAAGACCATCGAATATATAAATCTTATATTATGAAATCCTTGAAAGCCATTACTTAATAAATCACGAGTTAAGTGATGAATATAATTGGAAACCAGAGCAATTTTTCAGTTCTGAATGACTGTTTTTCGTCAACTAACAAATATTCTAAGATATCTTCGTCCTATTTGCCTTGTAATTAAGGGTCATGTCGGCTATTTCTATTAAGGGTATAGTAGTAAATCTTAGTTTTAGTAAAGACATCTTCTGATAAGAACGATTTGCCGCCAAGCTGCTTGTAGTGTCTTGGGAAAAAATTGGAGTCTTTGTATCTAGTAAGTTTCGTAAGTAATAGAGAATGGTGCATATCAGTATTAAAGGATTTAATGGTGAGACTTGTAAAAAGGTAGTTAACACATTACATCCTCAGAAAATGACGCCACCACAATTACTGTTTAAATCTAAGATTTATCTTTTTACTTTTTGATTTCTCAAGATTCCAAATCCTTTATAAATTTCATCAAGCTATTTAGGTTTTTCTGAAGTTTAAAAGACAAAAATATGTAGAGCACTTATGTTATATGGTAGAATAAAATTTTCAATATAAGTGCCATTAACCGCTAAGGTTAAAAGTGGATCATTTGATCTTGAACTAGGTGTTTTAGTTCGGATATCAATTGTAACTTTTCTAACTTCTGATACTTCCAATAACTGAGGTTGATTATCATTTTTACTTTGTTTATAAATAGGTACAGGTACAACATAGTCGTTTCTACAAAAAGACTCAGAACTATTAAATGGGAGAGGTACATCTAAGGTAGCAATATAAAACACAATAATCCACTTTTCCTCATCATTGGGTCGAATTATAAAAGTCAATATTTCCCTTATTAGAGGAATTATGATAGGTGCAAAAGGACCGTATATGATGCTCTGCTTATTATTACTTTAAATAAGACATGTTAAGGCATAATTTACTTGAGAGCTAATATCTCTTAGCATACAAACATACTCTAAAGGTTGTTTATCATTAATAGCTAAGGATTCAGCATCAATATAGCTTAACATATTAATCCCAAAAATTTTCCGAGCATTAATAAGAATTTAGGAGCGTTTTAGATTTTCAAGTATTTTGGCTTTAATATGTTCCATTTGGCTTCTTTAGAATATAAAGGAAATGGCTGTCTAAAGGTATGAATATAAAAACAACATACTTCGTGTCTAGTATAGCCATCTGCTAAGATGTTAAAATTTTTAGCTATAGAAGCATAAAACTCATATTCAGAGCTACTTTTTCTAGCTAATACTTTGTTCAATTCAACTTTGGTGTTAACATAGCTGGATACTTTTGGATTTGGAGATTTTTTGGCAATATTAATAAAGACGTGAAAGGGAAGGATCTTTCTTAAAGTATCTGAAGTGCCATTGTATACATTGTCATCTAACTTAAAGTTAATAAAACAGGCAAGCACATGTTTATAGCCAACCACTGGTTTATTTACTACTTTGGTAAATGAATCTATATTTTTGATATTAAGTTGACCAAAAAATATGAGGGATGTTTTTTTGTTTTCATCACTCTTTCCATTTTTTAAGCACTATTTGGGCGGGAAAATTGTTAGTAGAATTATTAAACAAAAAAATACATCCCCATATCGAATTTGGATACTATGTGAAAATTATTAAATTTGAACTTTATACCCGAATAAGTTACTCATCAAATCTTAACTATGATTCAAAAGAAAAACTATGTAATAAGCATGATAGGGTAGACTGAAAATAATTTAGATTGGTTTTTGATTCAATTTGCTTTTTTAACACTAGTAAAAATTTGTTTTAGATTTTGTTAACATTTTATCGCTTTTTCTTTTGACTGACTGTTAATTTTGTATTAAATTAAACGTTATATCCTTTTAATGTCTTGAAAAGCTTACAACATCAAATGTTTTATTTTAGTAAAAATAAAAATAAAGATGCTTATCAGAAGGATTTAAAAGTAAAATTTTGATTTTTGATTTTTTTACAACCTTAATAATCTTATGTTTCATTGGTTGTTTTAAAATCCTTGCTGTTCTAAGGATAAACTGGATAAACTGGATAGAATGCAATTTATAACAATCAATTTTAAATTTTGAATTTAGTAGAATATTCGCTTCTTGATACCTTTTATAAAGATGAAATTAAAATTTGATTACTTACAGGAGATTTTACTAGAGGAAATATTTAAGTTTGTAGATCCAAAAGAACTGTTTGGATTTCGTTTTATAAATAAGTACTTATTCAAGATTGTAGATAATGTATTAAGTACAATCTAACGTTTTCAATTTATCATCAGATTGACTTTAGTATGTTTGGCAAATACATCGATCGATCTAACAAATATCAAAATTATCAGCAAATATTTATTAAAGAAAATGGATTGTTAATCAAGCATTTAAATGAACAAAGATAATTTGAACTATTTGACTTGCTGCCTAAGTATCACGTCATTAAGCTATATTATGGTAGTGATTATAGTCAATATGGAGATGTATTTTTTTGTTTAAGAATTTTACTAACAATCGTTCTACTCAAACTGCTTGAAAAATGGAAAAAGTGATGAAATCAAAAAAATCCTCACGTAGTATAGTTTGGGATTTAACTGCCAAAGTTAAATAAATTGATAATAAACTTAACAAACAATAATTCAACTTAGGTATTTGATCTTTTCAGTACCTGTTTAAATCAAATTGAGGGTAATTGAAGTTTATGGATTTTGTGAAATTTTCAACCTTTTATGTTTTTGTTCAACTATTTACATTTTGGCCGTTATAGTACTTTGTTGTATGAAAAAAGTGTATTAGCAAATAGTTTCATTATTCAAGTCTTGTTTTACCTTGTAATGTATCTATCTTAAATATTAAAAATAATTTTCAAAAGCTCAAAGCTTTTAGTCAAAACAATATAAATATTAATGTACCTACATATAAAGATAGATTGTTGGTACACTTGTTTATTATATGTGGAACTGTTTCATTTATTGTCTTGTCTTTCAAATCATAGCTGTCCAGCTACTTTTATAGAGCTAATACGGTTGCTTATAAATTGGTTATTGGCTGTTGTTAACATGATTGAGCTGGCACTAGACAAAACTATAGAACAAGTATTTAATAGCCGCTTTATAATTGTAACTAATATGTAATTATCAGTGAACACAGCTTAAGGTAAAGATGTAAATTAACAAGCAACTTTTGAATTAAGGGTATATCAGATGTCATGATAAAAACTAGATTTAAACTTAAGACATAATCATATAAATAAATATCATAGGGGTATTCAATCATCATAAGTTTAAGGGTCCAATTCATAGATCTAATAAGATGGGCTAATGTTTCATGGAATATTATCTATCACCTATTGAAATTAAAGGAGGATATTATTACATTTTGTACAATTCAAGAGGTTCTAGTCAATCCAATGACAAACTTTTACTGAATCTAAGGCTTTTTACTATATTCTTGACAGAAATAGTAAATAAACCTTAAAGCCCCAAGATAAATGCGATGAAAATGATTTAAGATCTTTACTAGGTAACGTAAGGCAAGTACCTAAAATCAGAAACATTGTTCTAATTTCTAATTATATGTACTATTTTATATGTGTGTTTTTAAGTAATTATCCTCATGAGTTTTAATATATAAAAAGTTATGTATTTAGTGGCCTAAAACATAGAAAAGTTATTCCTGGGACCCTTTATGGTGATACTTGTTAAATAGTTTGGCCAATCTCTTTCGAGTTTAAATCTTTATTTATAATGTTTAGCATTCTTCATCAATTAAGGTCGTATTTCAACAAAGTAAAAATTTCCCTCTTGAAACTGTGCATATATATCTCACCTTTGGTAAGGCTAAATTTAATAAAGGACATTTACTTTTATAAACTATCTTTTTTAACATTTGGAGTTGTATTTTTGATTTAGTAATTTTATTTGATCTTTATTTTGGTATTTAGGATTTAATAAATCAAATAGTAATGATAATAAATTTTATTCGTAATAAAAATCACAAAATGGCAAAGGAGCTGTTAATCTACTTTGAGAAAAACCAATCTATCATTGGGTTATCACTCAATTCATTAGGATCAATGGGAGCAATAATAAGTAATAAAGTAGTAAGCTCGTAATCAAATTGATTATTCATGCTTGTAAACAAACAAGAAGTAAGTTTAACTACCTCAAGGTTTGGGAAAAGAGACAGAAAGTAAATAAATGCCTCAAAAGAACCATTGAATTCTTTCATCTTAATTTGTCTTATATGTTTACATTAATTGAATAACTACTAATGTATGAGCTATATGTTTCGATAGATTCGTATGGTACATCGAACTCGATTTCGTAAATATCTTTTAACAAGATCATTCTTAATAATCGTACTGATACTAATTTAATATATATTTCCTTCAAAGCTGCTAGCTTCATAAAGTCATTATCAATTGGGTAACCTAAATTAAAATGGCCTAAAGCGATAATATTAGAGCCTTCAAACAGTCTGAGATTATCGTTATCCATAATGTAAATGCTTCCGGTATAATCAATTACTATAATACTTTTCAATCTTTTTAAATCTCCAAGATAACTAATATTAAAAAGGCTTAAATCCCCTACAATTTTAAAGTTTAAACTAGGATTGAAATTTAGATTACAATCAAATCTAGTTGGAGCAGTAACAATTTCTCCAGCTCTTAAATATAATTTTCTTAAGTTAGTGAGGTTTGTCTTAATTAAGTTTAGCCCGTCAATGTTTAAAAATTCATTAGAGAATAAAGTACAAGATCTTAGTTTAGCTGGGTCAAAACACTTAATTACATCTTTATAACCATCCTACTAGTGACTATATGAACTACTTCGATTTGGTTTAAATACTTGCTGAATATATTTAGTGACTCTATGCAGTTAGGAGATTGTGTGCTTATTTTCTTTAATTTTAGTAATTCGATATTTGGCTTATTATTATTATTACTAATATTAATACTATTGGTATTATTACTCCTATTACTAAGCAAATTGGCATACTCTATAGATACCAAGTTTGGGCAATAACTTAAATTTCCAATAGTAAGATCTGTCACACTTACATACTTCATAAATGGTCCATTTCTTTTAATGTACTCTTCTTGATAATAAAAGTATTCTGAAAATTCATATTGGTTATAAACTGAATGTACTAAATTGAATTTAATAACATGGTTGGCTATTTCAGACAAATATTTATCTAGTAAACGAAAATTAAATAGCTCAGCTGGGTTTACTGACTTGAATATTTCAATCAATACGACATCTGGTAACTGATCGAATTTCAATGGCATTTAAAGAAGTTCAATAAAAAAGAGTAAAGAGTTAATTCTTTTTCCTACATATTTATGGTTGTATTTTTGTAGCTACAATCCAAATATGCTGTTAGGTAAATAAATGCAATTAGTTTGCTGCAATATAAAAGAACCAATAAATTTTATTAGGATCAAGCTAAAAGCAAAATTGACATAAAACTACATTAAGCTACCAAAACTGCGGGAGAAGGTCATACTTCTCTAGAATAAAATACATTAAATGGGGATGTATTTTTGTGTTTAAGAGTTTTACTAACAAATTTTCCGCTCAAATAGCGCTTAAAAAGTGGGGAAACAAAAGAAACACCCCCAAATAGTGAATCCAGATGTATGTTTTTATAATATTAAATACACAGAAGGGTTACTATATCATTTCGCCACTTAATAATAGCCAATGCTTTCTAGAAATAAATTATATCGGGTAATTGATTTAGGTAGAATACTTGAAATCCCATTACATTAGATAGAATAGTACTAGTTGTTTTACCGTTTCAAAGTAACCTAAGCTGTTCTTTGGCGTTACAAAAGTTCTTGTTTCTATTACCAACAAGTGGTACAATTATTTTATTGAATCATTAATTTATTGAAACCTTGATCTAGTTTTAAAACTAAACTACACTTCTGTAAAGTGTATTTTAAAAAGAAGGCCATGAAGCTAGCCATAATACCATTTGAGTACTTTTTGCTATTATTTTAGATGTTTATCAGTCACTTAATTTTAATAGTACTAAACAATAATTACATTTAAAATCTTTTGCTGCTAAAAGTAACATAACTAACAAGCTTACTTTAACAAAAAAAAGTTAGGCTATTATAAATACATTTAAATTCAAATACATAAAAAGATTATTACAAATAATAAAATTTATTTACAAATAAAAATAAACACTTTCTTAAAAAAGTTGCTAATAGTGAAATCCATTTATGGAAACTGCTAAGCAAATTCCCACAACGACAAATCAGGCTAAATCAAATGACATGCAAAAATGCACAAATTTAGAGATGTCTTATTTAAACGTGATCGCAGACGCAAAATTTATTTCATTAATTTTCTGTCTCTCACCTTTTATTTTTAAAAGGCTTACGTTTATAAGATCAATTTCTGAGAAGAGAAGCAGCTCTTGAGTCTAAATCTTGAAATTCCAATTTAAGTTTTAGAATTAGAGACTGTTATATTGGAAACCACTCTAAACTAAAATATGTTAATAAAATAATAAAATACTGTGATAATAAATATCAATAGTTAAAATCTCAGTGAAAATTTAACAACATATACGAGTTCTTGAGGCTCATTCTGTAGTCTAACATTTATTTTTGAAAGCATCATAGAGATTGAATCTATAGTTATAAGAAAAAATAATACCTCGATGTTTAAATTTTTATAGTCGGCTAGTAAGGCATTATAATAAATAATAGTGATAATTAATATAGGAGTTACAAAACGTTGAACTTTAATATTGGATTTTTTCATATTATGGGATTTTGAGCAATAAACTATTTGCGGAGTTATTGATATGTGGATGCTATTTACTATTGATAGATTCTATTTAAACAACCACTTATAAAGTATCCATATATAACTACAAAGTGGACATTATTAACGCTTTTAAGTTTTAAAAACTACAGCAAAGATTTAATTTTTCCTTCGGGATTTATTAAATCCCCCGAAATGAAAAATCTTTAAATTTGTTCAAAAATACTAATTCTCTATCGCCATAGATAGGCCTAAACTCTCTCTGTTTCTCCCTCTCTTTTTTTAGTCTCACTAAATGTTGATTGCTTTGGAAGTGAAGCATCTAAGGATAGAATCGGTTAATTATAAAGTATGACCTTTGATCAAATAAGTAAATGTTTACCCAGTCATGAAAATAATCCATTTTTTTATCACATAAAGTGCAGCTCATGTTCACCTCATTGCTTTTTTTTCTTAGTTTATGTTTTTTGGATGTGAGATGAATGTTGTATGCCTTTAAACTTAGGAGTTTTACTGTAGGGCAAAGTTCGCAGCTGTATTTTTGTTTGATCATGATTTTGAACTTAAAAAATAACAGATAAAGAATAGTTTTTATTTTCTTTATATAGTATGTTTGTTTTTGATTATTAATCCAACTAATGATTTATTCAAATTCTAAACTCGAAAATAAAATCAACTAAAAAAGATATTTCAATATTTTTAGATCTCATTATTCGATGCTTATTAACGCCATTAAATTCCAAAGTTTAGCTTCAAAACTAAATGCCAAGTCAATAAACAAATTAAATAGCAACTTATTAAAGTTTTATTCAACCACATCAGCTGAAACTCCATTATCTGTAGCTGTAGTAGGAGCTGGACCAGCTGGCTTTTATACCGCCTATCGATTATTGAAGTTATACAACAACGATACAACCCGTATAAAAATCCATATATATGATAAATACCCAACCCCATATGGATTAGTGAGGTATGGGGTAGCTCCAGACCATCCAGAAGTTAAAGTAAACTTATTGTAGCTTTATTTTATTTCCACTTAATGAAATTAATTAGGTATGTCAAAACAAATTCGAACAAGTTTTACAGCAAGAAAATGTCAATTTATACGGTAACATTGAACTTGATAAAGATATTAAAATCGAGCAGTTACAATCGAACTACAATGTAGTTGTATTGGCCACAGGAGCCAACAATGATAAAACATTTGGATTACCAGGAGAAGAAAGTAGCTCTGTTTTATCTGCTCGTTCCTTTGTTGGATGGTATAACGGAGACCCACAATATAGTAGTTTAAAGCCAAACTTGGATAAAACAGATACGGCCATTGTGCTAGGACAAGGTAATGTTGCGTTGGATATTGCTAGGATATTACTTGCACCTTTGGATGAATTGAGAAAAACAGATATTGCACAGCATGCAGTTGAAGAGTTACAGAGATCTAAAATTAAACATGTTAAAATCGTGGGCAGGAGAGGACCCTTACAAGTAAGTATTTAGTAAATGAAAGCTAGTAGTATACTAATAAGTTAGGTTTCATTTACGTCAAAAGAAATTAGAGAGATGATTTCTTTAAAAGGAGTAGAAACACGCCTTGATGAAACTTTATTAAAAAATGAAATTAATAATAATGCTAAATATCTAAGTAAAAATAGAGCATCTAAAAGATTGATGAGTTTAATAGAAAAAGGAGTGCAACAAAGCAAAAGTGACTATTCATCAGTTAACCCAGCAAACAAGATATGTGAATTTCAATTTTTACGTAGCCCTTTACAATTTATTACAAATAATGAAAATATTGAGTTACAAGGTATTAAATTTGGTTTAAATAAACTTGAAGGTGAAAAACCAAGGGCAGTTCCAACTGGAGAAGAAACAGTTGAGAATGCTGGCTTGGCTTTCCGTTCAATTGGTTACAAATCCAATCCAATAAATAATGTACCTTTTGATTTTGATAAGTTTATAATTCCTAACAAACAGGGTTGTGTTATTGATAAAGATAATGAGGTAAACTACAATAATGGTATGCTAATATTTTCTTATTAATACAACGTTATCTAGATTGATAATATATATGTTTCTGGATGGTTAAAATCAGGACCAGTAGGTGTGATAGCAACAACAATGATGAATGCGTTTGAAACAGCAGAAATGATTCACCAAGATTATGATGATAAACATATAGATAAATACAAGGATGGAATTCAATATGAAGAATTGAAGCAGATGGGGCTTAATCCAACAAATTATAAAGATTGGAAAAAATTGGACGAGTATGAAGTTAAAGTAGGAAATAAAGATGGGAAACCTAGAGAAAAAGTAACTAATATAGAGAAGATGTTAGACATTATTAAAAATTAAATTACAAAACTAAACTTTTATATTGTTCAATTTATAAGTATCATTTAAAATTCACTGAACTACGAAATAAAGTAACTTTAAAAAGTAGTAAAAAAATAACATATAAATGTAAAGATATATTTTTACTTTTAACCTTTATCCCTTTTAATATTTTTGATAATATTTCGATAAGAAACTTCGCTTTCGAGTGCAGTTTAAACTCCGAGAAATCTACCCATCAGCTCTCCTTTATTAAAAGCTATAGTCGCCATTATTGAAGTCTTGAGTTAGTTCATTCATACCCAAACGCAATTATCCCAAAGACAAATACTCGCCATATATTTCTTAGGAGACTCAGAGATTTGATATATGAGAATGTATTTTTGTATTTAAGAATTCTACGACAATTTTTCGACTCAAATGGCACTTAAACGATAGAAAAAATAATGAAGCCTAAAAAAACATTCCCAGATATGAGCTGTAACAAATCAAAACACTCTATTATCTCTAGTAACTCCCTCTTAAATAAATATAAGTATGAACATAGAAATAACTAATCTATCCAATAAATTTAAGGCATTGCTGATGTTTTGATAACCATTTACCCTTGCAGCTATATAATCAAGATCTAAATTATTGTATTTATTCATATCTAAGTGACTGTTATCAGTAATGGTATTGCTATTGAGGCTGCTTAATTCAGGGCTAACTTTTGGATATTCCAATATCCTACTTTTTTATATTATTTTAAAACTTGAAAAGGATAAGCTCTCAAGTAATTTAATTTATTATTGAAGGTAAGTAAAAATATAAAAAGGCTGAACGATAAGTAGAATGTGCGTATGCGTAGGAAGAGGCAAAGGAGAAGGGAGGCTATGTAAAGACTGGAAAACCAACTAATTCAGTATTTTTACATTTTGTATTTCTTTATAGCCTATCTCTTATTAGTATCCAGGGATGTATTTTTATGTTTAAGAATTTTGCTGATAGTTTTTCCCACTCAAATAGCGCTCAAATGATGGAAAAAGTGATCAAGCCAAAAAAACACCCCCATCCAATCATCTATATTCCCCTGTCCAGTGTGATTTTTCTTTATCATATTCATCATTAAATGGTCTATTAAAACCATTTTTAAAAACATATGGGAGTGTTTTTTTGACTCATTATTTTTTCCATTTTTTAAGCGCTATTTAAGCAGAAAATTTGTTATTAAAATTCTTAAACATAAAAATACATCCCCATATACTTCACAAAAACCATCTGATATTCTAAATGTCATCTAAATCTCAATATTTTACCTGTATACCACTTTATATATATTACTTTAAATTAATTATTCTCAAAAGATTGTTTATCAACAATTATTGTTAAATAAATCAACATTATTGAAATAAATAAATCAACACCTTTGCAGTTTAGGTTATAAACTTTTATAGTATTATTTATTATTTCTTTGTTTAAACTATGAGTGAATTTTTTTGTAATATACTTGAGTTCACAATTATCATCCTCATTAAATGATTAAATCATTCTCATGAGGTTTATAAGTAAAACATATTAAAACCATTGTTTCTTCTCACTTAAAAGTTGTTTGTTTAGAGATAGAAAGGGTGAGTGGGTGACAAATAGTCCCATTGAATGACTATCAAATGAATTTTTAAAATATTTGTCACCATAACAATAAGTAAATAAATCAACTTGAAGACAAGAGGTTTTATCTTTTAAATTTCATTTGAAGAATAACAGAAAGACATTAAAGTAAATGTGATATGGGGATGTATTTTTGTGTTTAAGAATTTTAATAACAAATTTTCTGCTTAAATAGCGCTTAAAAAATGGAAAAAATAATGAAGTCAAAAAAAAACACTCCCATATCTTATTCTTTACTACAAGTGCTTGTATATGTTATAAATTATACAGGAATTGATTTCCTGTGTATTCTAAAATAATTTAATCATTTTATCAAATAAAGTACTAAATTAATTAAAATAAAATACCATCACAAATAATAATCTACCCTTAATATTTGAAGATTATTTATTCAATCTTTCATGTAATCTCTCCAAAAAAAACCTTGCAAATTCTTTTTTGAATCAAGCTCTATAAAAATTTACACCCATTCTTCATTTTCAAAAGCTACTATCATCAGTACTAAAGTTATCTTAATTCATAAATTAGCACTTAAATAAAAAAAATACAAAAGAAAAGCTTACTTTATACTTAATGATAGCCTTATGGATGAGATTAATGTTATTTATAATAAGCTTAAAGTTGCCACTTTCTTTGATAGCAAAATACAACATAGATGGAACTAGTTTTAGTATTTCATTGCATCTAATGAATTTAATGGTTTAGTTAGAATTTGGTTTTTGGTTTTAGCTATATTGATTTCCTATCCGGGTTCAAAATTAACTAAACTTCCTTATTGTATGCCTTTAAGGGATCTTTGAAGTTTTCATAGCTAGATACTCTAATAACACAATTATCATATTTTCCGCTATTAAATGTATCTGTGTGGAGATAACACAGAGTAGGTTTGCTAACATTGAGTGAGGCTAATTTCAAGTGGGAGGCGATTATTTTTTTTATATTTTACGTTAAAGACTCATACTCATGTTTATAATTTATTTTCTTTTATCCTTGTTTAATCTAGACATTTCTATGCTTATCGAATTGGGAACTCTTAAAAAGGATAGTTGATTTATATTTAAGTTGGTTATATCTAATATTTAATTTTATAGGTCTTTTTTGATGAGATTAAGATTATAAATATAGCTTTCATCTCCTGCTATTACTTTCCGTGTATTCAATAGTAACAATAGCATAATAATTTTGACAATATTCCCAATCTCACATGATTTCAATTACATAGCCTGATTTGGCAAGTTATCCAATATTGTCTAGTCGCATTAGATTTATGAAAAGTCATCTTACTTTCACTACAATTCGCCCTTACTATTCATCTAAATCAATGAGACTAGTTTTTACCTCAAATATTATATAAATAAAAATGCTATTAAATGTAGGGCTTATAACTTGGGAACAACTGACACAAATAAATGAAATATATTATTACAGATGTAGTGTTGATGAAATAAAAAAAGGTCTTATATTTTCATAAAAGGCGAAATATTTTGAAGGCTTTATTACTTTTATACAACAGGCTGCTTTGATTAATATTCCATCTATCTTTACATGCAATTTGCAATATGTTTATGACTCAAGAATAGCTTATATAAACTTGATAGAATTAGTTCAAAAAGGCAGTAAATTTTGTCTTTTAATAAATGGACCTTAGATCTCAACTAACGAAACTGATCAATTTTATATCTTATTTGATATGTTGATAAATTAGATTGCATGCCTTGATCATGTTTTTAGACTTATTCGATATATTAATTAAAATTGATTTTTTTAGCTTGAAAATTATTAAAAGTACTAAATGTGTTAACGTATGGGGGTGTTTTTTTGACTTTATCACTTTTTCCATCTTTTAGCCGTTATTGAATGGGAAATTTGTTAGTAAAATTCTTAAACACAAAAATACATCCCCATTTGTAAATAAAGCCCCACTAAGACTATACACTTGTCTTCGATTGCTAGAAGATATTATTGGTACTGAAGCTATCTTGAGATTAGTTATTAACATTCAAATAGGATGATATTAAAGACAAAAGTTTACCTTACATCCATGGGTAGTTTTCAAATTTTTCTCTATTGATTATACTTTGATGAAGGTAATAGTGAGTGGGTTTACTGACGTTATATAGGCTTGGCTTTGATTGAAAGTATCCTATTTTTACACTTATATTGATATCTATATTATGGCTCATTATTTAATTTATTATACTTTTGGTTAATCTTATCGTATTTGCAACTTAATTAAATTTTTAAAGCTTTAACTGACTAATCTTTAAGCTAAATTCACTTAATAGTCTATTTTTATATAGTTTTTTGGTGAATAAGGTATTAATATAGCATTGATTTATTTTATTAACCTCCAAATTACTTTAAACCTAGTAATATAATAATTATTATCTAGCATAATGAATATCAAATTAGAGAAATTTAATAGTCTGACTTATAGAATTTTCTATAGTTCAGGCATATTAAATTAATGATAAATAGGCTTGTTTTTACTCTGATTTACTCTTACTATTAATTTGAATTAACGAAGTAAGCATCTGTTTCATATATATATGTTTTGAGTAACATCAAATGCAAAGTTTTCAATATTGTTAAATTGAATATAGTAGATAGAAGAAATCCCTTTTAAATATTTTTAAGCTGTTGTTCCAATCTAGAAATAAATGATACAAACAAAATAAAATAAATAACGATTGAAGCCTATTGTTATTGAAGCCATATTGACTCAGTATATGAAATATTAAGATAGGAACTTTAAAGTTCTATGCACATACTTGGTTAAAATTTTTTTGTTTTTTGTTTTTATTGTAAATGGTATAAGAATAAATGACATGTAAATAATCAACCTCTTATTTAGTTTCAAATAATTCATATAAACTTCATAATTTTATCAATCAAATCGGAAAAGGGCATTTATGATTTTAGTTATCTTAAATATATCTAATATCTTGACCATAATAATTTTATCTTTTTATTTTATATAATAAAGTACTAATAAATTTTTAACATAAACTCAGTTATTAGCATTATATATTATATAAAATAAATTCCTTTACAAAATAATATAACTAATTAAAGTAAAAATACTAATGTGTTATAATAATATAATGTCGCTTATTCATTTGAAGCTTTCTCTTTTCTGATGCTATCAAATATTTGTAAAAAGATGATAAAAATGTAGCCTAGTTGCTTCTCTAATAATTCTACCTACTCTCTCACCTTCATTAAAAACCATTACTATCATTGTTAATACTTTAAATTAAATCATTGACAATTAGCTGAAATTTATATCATAAAATCGATAACTTACATTATATTCCTTGACAACTTCAGAAACTTGATTATTATCAACAGTAACAAGGTGAAAGGTATCGCTGTCTTGAGCAGTTGATTTTCCAATTGATGTAAGTGTATTGGTTTGGTGGCATCATTTAAAAAATCAAATTAAACTAAGTACTTTATTTGTTCAATTATTTTATTGATTGGTTATAGTGAGTTGAATATAACTATGAGTATCCTATTGATTGACTTTAAGGGATTCTTGAAGGCTTGAATATCATTTGGTCTTGAAACTAAGTCATAGGGATCTGTACTATCATGTTTATTTGAATCAAAGGAACTGTGGTCAGTTATATTAATATCATTAAAATTGCTTTATTCAAAAACTACTATTTTTTAGGTTTATGTCATCAATAAGTTTTATGATCACTGTTTTGTATTTTATTATATTTTGATTTTATTTCAATATTTTAAATTTATTAGATTTGAATTTTTAGTAAAAAGAAAGAGTTGACAGCAGATTAATTTCATTTAATGATTCACTTTCATAAGCTTATTTTGATAAAATAAGGAAGGGATGGGACATAGATGTTAAATAACGGATCAAATATTGAATTTTAAGAAATTGGTAACTTGGTCAAATTCATTTAACTGATAAAAAAATAGGATTGAATAGAAAAGCATAATAGGCTTGTCTATTATTTTAAATACTGATAAAATTTATTGTATAGTTTATATAAATTCGTTATCTTCTACATTTAATAAAAAATTAAATAGCTTTATTACTTAAATTATTAAACTCTCTTTAAAACGAAATAAATTGATTATAAAAATAATAAAGTATCAATGTAATATAGTAAATCTATACTTTCTAAATTTCAATTTTATCTTATTCAATCTTTCCTTTGACCGCATCAAAAAACTTTAAAATGCCTGGTGTGTTTTGGAATCCAATAAAACTATCCACTGTTTCTCCTTTATTAAAAGCAACTACTGTCGGTACTGAAGATACCTTAAATTAATTAATAAATGCACCATACAATTCTATCTAAAAAAATAAAACAATTACTTTATATTCAACAGCAGCCTCCGAAACTTGATCAATATTAACTTTAACCAATTGAAATTGATTATATTGATTAATAGCTTCTTCTAATTTTGGTGTAAGCAATTTACATGGTCCACACCAACTAATGAAATCAAAATCAAAATTAAATGTATTACTTTTTTTGAATCGATAAAATCCTTACGAAGCATAAAAATCAACGATGACTGGTTTATCGGATGTCTTTAATATTTCTTTAAAACTTTTGTAGTCATTGGCTTTGAGAATTAAACTTTTAACTTCTTCTCTGGCAAGTATACTTTGGTGAAAGTATCGTTGAGTAATTTTACTAACATTGAATGAAATTGGTCTTAAGTGAGAGACTAATATAATAAATAGACTACATTAAATGATTTTATGATAGTGATTATCTGTTTTATTTACCTTTATTTAACCCTAACATTTTTTTCAACTATATTTTAAAAATTAAAAAAGGAATTCAATTTTCAAATTAATTTCATCTTACACTTGTTTAAAATTTTATTTTAGTAATGAAATTAAAAATAGGAGTGTGCTTTCGTTCTCCTTTGAACTATTTGCTCACTTTATAAGCATAAAATAGCTAATTTTTACTCGATAATTTAAGCAAAAATATGCCCAACTCTTCATATTACTGACATGTAATAAAATCCCAAAAACAAATCAAGTTATTATTGATAATACTATTCTTATGTCCAAATAACTCACTTTAAATAAGGTATAAAACTTATTTAAGCAAAAATTGGATTACTAATATCAATTCTTACGAAAATAGGCGTAACTTTAATTCTTTTCTGACGATTCTAAATTACCCGGAAAAAAGCTAATTGATTGATCCTCAACTTTTAAAATATTCGCAGTTCTCAACAGTCACAATAAAAAGCGTCCCTACGTTAAAAAATTCTTTTTATACTTGCATTATTACAATGGCTTCTCAAGATAATAATTTAGATAAAGACTTGGAAGAATTTAGAAATAAATGGTTACAGGAAGTAAAATTAAAGAAGCAACATAGTGAGGATTCTAATGAAGGCGAGGGCAATGCGGATCAAGTTGGTAGTTCTAAGATGTTAAACGAGGGGATCAAAAAAGGGGAAGGTAGTTACTATAGTGAAATAAACAACTTAAAACAAGTTAGTGGAGAAGAATTGATAGATAGTGATTTATTAAAAGATTGGACAAAATTAAGTGTTACAGAAAGGCATGGATTAGGTTTAAAAGTGTATAAAGAAGCGATTATTATGGAGAAACAAGGAAAGCTTGGGGAGGGTAAAGATAATATTTATATCTAAAAAACACCATTAATTAATCAAAAAAGCGTTAAATTATTATAGAAAAGCGTTTAAAATTGATCCAGATGTTGATTTAAGCTATAGAACCTATTACCAAAGTTTAAGTACTAAAGAAAAAGAACGGATGGATGGTAATCAAATTTCCCCTTTTAGTGGTGCCACGGAAGACTTTGAATTTATTAAGAAGATCCATATGACTTCAGATTATGTGTCTAGTACACAAATGACGAAAGAAAATAGTAAAAGCAAAATTGATTGGAAGAAATTGGATCCAATGTATCATGAGATTAAAAACATTTTAAAAAATGCAAAAAAAAAAGAAGGGGTGGAAGGGTTAGTTGAAAATACTGATAGACTAACCCTAACTCAGGAAAAGCAAGGAAATAAAGATAATGAACATCGACCAATTTTATTTAAACCTGCAGATCCTACCGTAGAACATTGTTTGAGTACACTACCAGATCCTATTTTAACCAAAATATTGGGGATGGCTATGAGTAAAGATTTACATAGTATAGGAAGTTTCTCATCCACATGTATTAAGGGCTTATTTTTAAGCCGAGACAAATATCTCTGGTATGAATATAGTAAAAAGCTCTACAATCCAAATACTCAACTATACATTGATTTTATGAAGAATGAGCTGATACCAGTGGAGCAATACGTTCAACAACACTTTAAAAATCAATGGCGTTTCTTTTTAATTGAATATCCAAGAATACGATTTGATGGCATCTATATTTCTACTTGTTATTATATAAGACAAGGGATATCAGAATCTAGTTTTAATCGTCCAATTCATATGGTTACTTATTATAGATACCTTAGATTCTTTCCAGATGGCACTTGTATCAAGAGATTAACTACGGATGAGCCCAGCCAAGTGGTACCAAATATGAAGAAAGAATCTTGTTATGAGGACTTATTTTATGGAAATTTTCAGCTAACAAAACAAGGAATAGATGCTCAGGTCACTGGTAGGCATCGTCCTAATATGGAATTTATGCTTAATTTGGAACTGAAATCAACATCTCGTGGGAAACATAATAAGTTAAATTGGATCGAATATTCCTCCTTGTTTTATTCGGATTTGACCACTTATTCATTGAAACAATTTAAACCCTTTTATTTTTCAAAGGTCAGGTCATATCCTTCTACTTAATTATTAACTTGAGTTTAATAATCGAGTTATTTAAAACAAACAACATCAATAATTGTAGTATTTCTGGTAAAAAGACGATACAAAGGAAGTTTTACTAATAAAAGAATGATTATACAATGAAATTAGAATTTAAAGTATTTAAATATAGAAATAACAAAACCACTTAACTATTTGAAAGTTTATACTGAGCTATGACTTGTATACCTTTGTTAAGCTCTAATTATATATAAATTAGTTAATTCAAGTTTCGAGTATTGTTATTTTTTAATTAGCCTGTTTGAAGTTTTAAATTGAAATAGCATACTATATAATTCTAAAAATAAGCTGTTTGTACCATTTTGATATTTTGATATTCAATTTAATTAAAAATATATATTAATAGTAAAGTTACTAACATTTATATTGTAGTAGTTTAAAGTAAAAAATTTAGGATAGAGTTTTGAAATTAATATTCAAAGTTCATGGTTAAATAACATAATAATAGTAACTATCTTATAGCAAATATCTAGGATCATAAATTAAACTTAACAGTTTCATAAATGATGAATATTACAAATTAGAAGCAATACATTTACTTGATCTAATAATAATAGAAACCAGATTCTAAATACTGTAGTAAGATAAGAATCAGAATAATCTCAACAATAATTTCTATTTAGCCAAAATGTCAATTTTAAAAATAAAAAAAACGAATGATACTTTAATAGTAAACTGCATTCATAACAGCCTAGTTAATAAAACAAGTCACAAATACTATAAAACATACTTCAATTACAAAAATATTACAATTTTTATTATTATAAGATAAATTATTACAATGCTACTAAGAAAACCAAGTATGGCAATTAAAATGAAGTTAAAACACCTAAAATTTGCTAAATATAAATAAATATTTTTTCGACTATCCATCCACTTTCTTTACAGCTGAGCCCTACCACTCGTCGTCTGACCATTGAATTTATCTGCCAAATATAGATTAAACGTAACCTGAGACGACCAAGAATGAACAGTTTTTAAAATTGCCATCCTTTCCAAAATAGTATCAATCTGTTTCTTTATATCTATTGGGCCTCTATACAAATGTTTTAGCTTAATCAACATAATTAACGTTTTTCCAAGATGAGAAGGTCGGCTGGCATGGTAAGGCATTAAACCAAACTCATTTTCAATAGGGGCCACTTGGGAAGCCGCTTCCACGGCTTCCGCAATAAACGGTGAACCTTCACACTCTGCTGTATGCCTTGAAGGTAAGCCATCCAAGTCTGGTCTTAGATGAAGTAACAAAGCGGTTATATCTCGAAACACAATACGAAAGCGCATGTTTAGAGATAGAATAGCGCGTTCAAATAAAGGGCTAACCTTATCTACCTCTTTGTAATATTCTAAAAGAACCTTTTTTAAATCATGCATACTTCGTATAAACCCAAGGAAAAGGGTACGGCATTTAAATTGTAAGCCTCTTACCTCTTCCAACAACTCTTTGCTTTCAATTGTTTTTACATGGATTCTATGCCGCAATACTCGCATGGCCTGTAATATGGTACAATCAATGTAATTACATTTACTTATACTAATTAAAGTTATATCATAAACTGCTTCTTCAGCTGATTTACTAGATCTTAAAATAAACTTAATCTCGTGTGGTTTGATTTCATCCCCATAAGTTTCTGCGTGATCCATATTCACAATACAAGGCGTATTATTTCCAGATGCCCAATTAGAATCCAAAAATATTAGACCACTATAAAGTAGACGTCGTTCGATTAACTCATGGCGTGAAAATAAAAAATTTGGTGGGTTTTGATGTAATCCTAAAGAATGTAGTAGATGAATTGGTATACAACAGAGTATTGAAGTATTAGTAGGCTTTCCTCTATAACCAAGCCTCCAACTAATCGAAATAATGTAAGCTTGTAAGATATCTACTGTAGGATGTGAATAACTTTTGCGTAACTCCAATGTAAACCTGTGTAGTAAAAAGTTTCTTATTTCTTTTATTATAGGTATATGCTGATCAATGGAAAGCCCAGTGACCCAAATAGCCAACAGAAGAATTTGGGAACGAGGTTTGCTTCCAAACCCACTACGTGTAAATAGTGGAATGATAGGGTTGACATATTCAAAATAGTTATTGACAGCGTTATTTAATATATTTGATAATTGAACCTCATCAATAATAGGTAAAAAAGAAACAGCTTGAGGAAGAATAATACGTTGAGCCCAAGGATTAACTTCGTTCATAACACTAATAAAAGCCTTGCTCCAATGAGTAAGTTTATTTGATAGCAATGGAAAATCAAAAGCAACGATTAAAAAATTTAGAAGGTTTCTATCTGGGGTACCAAGTGTTAAACGATAAGCCAAATGATGCCAATCATCCTCTTTATTTTGTAATACTATATAGGGTATCTTTGAAATTGTTTCTTTGATGATAGAGTCCATTTTTATTAAAGCATTTTTATTCTTTGTTTTCGGCCCTCTCCTCTTTGAATTTCTGAACACAGTTATACGTTCTGCGAGGTAAGGTTTATCTGTAAGATAAGATTCTGTTTTAAGTTTACGTAAGTAGGTACATGCGTCTTCCCTACGGATACAGTTGGTACAACTGGGTAATGTCTTACTGCATCTCACTCTTCTTTTGTTACATTGATCACAACTTTGTAAAGCTAATTTCTGCTCTGACATTATACATCAGACTAAATCAATAGTTAAAAAAGGAAGAAAGGTAATTTATTAATAAAAAATGAAAAGCTAGTTTAAACTTTTAAGCTTTTAGCGCATTAATTTTTTCATATTAATAGATACATAATCAAATGAAATGACATTAAAGATATATCAATTTATGCCTTGTTTAAGATGTCATTGGTGGATAAGGATGTATACTTATTTTTATTGGATGGTACTGAAATGGGTTTTACTTTGTATGCTGTATAATATACATAATACATTGCTAATGTCAAGTGGAACCATGAACTTGAAATGTTTGAAAAATTCTTAAGGTTATTTAAAAAAAATAAATTATTCTTAACTTTATATAAATTTTATTTAAAAATTTAATTAAAAAGTGAGCACAAAAAATAAAAAAAATAAAAACTCCATTAAGCCTAAATCGTATAGATAAGATTAAAATAAAATACAGGTTATTTATTAATAATAATATAAATAGAAACTTAGTAGGTAGTAGTCCTTTTTTAAAAATTGAACTACTATATTTATATGTAAAATCATTTATTATAATAAAGTATAATTACAATACTATTTTATTAACTATCTAATAGTAAATCAACTGATAACTTTTTGTTTGGCTTTTGAAAATTGTTTGCATTAAAATTAAATTGTGAAAAAATTAGATGTCTCCAAAAATAGATTTCATAATTTAATTAAACTTTGTTTGTGATTTTCAGGAAATTTAATTTACTAATAAAAATAATAAATGTACAAAATTTTTAATAAAAAATTAAAAGTCATGTCGTTTAATTAATTGTATAATATGTTTTATAAAAAATCACCTACTTTGATATTGAAAGAGTTGGCTGATTTGGTAGAAATACAAAGGAACAAAGAGAAGGAGTTAAAAGACAAGCCCTCTTCAAGCATAAGAGAGCAGCTGCTAGTTAAAAACACAACACCAAAAACCAACACATTATTAGAAAGGAGGTCCGTATCTAAAGAATTGAGTTTGAACACTAATAATGGAAAAACAAACTCAAATTCAACGAACTCTTCAAACCCTCGAGCAAATCGACAGAGTATATCTTGGGCCGATGCAGTATCAGAAACATTTAAGAACAAGCGTATGACAACAAATAGTAACCCAGGTGAATTGACTCAAAAGGTTAAACCAATATTAAAAACAAATGGTTTGACAAGCCCCTTAAATAAACCACCATTAACCCCAAAAGAAGAATCAACCATTTTTAACAGCCCTCTGTTTTCGCCAATCAATCGAAGTTCAATGGGTAGAAATCCGATGCTTAATAATCAATCCTTCAATACCCCAAGACGAACGAATTCAGATGATGTTCTGAGGATTGTTAAAGGAGATGATGACACCAGCTTTCAAACTCGTAGGGCCTTGAGATATTCAATGGGTAACTTAGAGATCCCAAAAGAAGCTTATTTGGACAAGCCAGTTAGTACCGATTCTTTAAGTTTAACTTCGCCAGCTTTAATATTCTTTATTCTTGGCTTTGTTGTACCACCCCTTTGGCTTATTTCGTCGGTCTATGCTTTACCGCCTAATGCAGACCATAGAAAAAGAAGACCGTCTGAGTTAGCGTTAGGGTTTTTGTCTGTTACTATGATTATTGTTACCATGTTTTGTTTAACATTGGCGTTATTTGGGTATTTAGTTTTAATATATGTTTTTTAATGTTAATATTTTTTAAAATAGATCAAGATGCTGGAAATGGTATTATCCTCAAGACTATTTATATCAATGCTAGTCATAGTTAGTTGGATAGATACTGTATTTAAGATAATAGAAACTAAATAAAGTTCTAAGAGTTTAATTGCCTTTCGATATGATATCAAACAAAATCATGACTACTAATATATACTGTCTATATAATTATAAGTATAATTTAACAATTATATTATGATTAAAATAAGCAGCTTATTTATTAAAAAAGGATTGTATTTTCATTTTAATAGTGTTTTATAAAATAACTTTATTTTAAATTTATGTTATTTAACAAAATTGAATAAACAAAATTATAACTTTAATCATCATTAACCTTTGGTTAATAGTTATTGGTGATTATTTTATCCTCAAGTTTACAAATATTCAAAGCATTAGATGGGTAAGGACAATCAACATGACTACAATAAATAGGAACATTAAACCTATGCTTAGTAGTTAGCTTGTATAAAGCGACCCTACGCTGTATTTAACTGTGACGGTTTTTCAAAAAATAGATAAAGTACCAATAATTCCAATTGCGTACTTCTAATATGTCATTATCCAAGTCAATGAGCCAGAATACACAGACCCTCACATTAATCAACTTATTCTCATTAAAAGCTAAATAGCTTTCTTAATATCGCCTCCTATTAATTACAATTAGTATGGATTTTCAAACTTTATGAAAGTAAAACAAAATCAGGGATGAGTTTAGTATTCTTTGCATACTTGCCAATTATTTTTATAATTGAATTCAATAGTTTTTATACACTCTCGACAATATTATTGCTACTTATAGTGGTAAATATTATTGTAAATTTTTTATAATAAGTATACAATAAATACAGTTGACTCAGACATTACATGATCTTAATTAATGTTAAGATTTTCAACTTTCATTATCCTATTTTTAACTATGGTCTTTTTTAAAGAATATGAAAATATATTTTTATCTTAATATTTTGTCCGTTTCTTAAGCATCCTCTGAATCAAAAATCTATTATTAAAATATTAAAAAAACATCCTAAAAGATTTTTAAAAGCTTAGAGATAGTAAAAATCTATTCCAATCAAAAAGGCTTTAAATATCAATTCAATCTATTTTAATCAACATCCTTTCTGAGTTTTTTTAGAAATGTCACCAAAAGAAAAGGTAACAGATAATAAATATAAACTATGGCTAATAATTATGAAATAGGAAAAAACAGGTACAAATTATAGTAAACTTTCAACTTTGGATTCTGAAGAACTTCAAAGAGAAAGAAGAGAAAGAGCAGAGAAATGGAAAAAAGAAAAAAAATTAGCTAGAGACAATAAATTGAAAGGAGAACAAGGTTCAAGCGGTAAAGCTTATAAATCTTCTTCGTCAGATAACGATGATGATGAGGAAAGTAACACTGGTTCGAAAAACGATTCTGAAAGTAGTAGATTTAGTAAATTTGATAAAATTAAGGCTCTAATTTTTTTTAGAAAAAGGAAAATCAGGGAAAAAGTCAGAAAATTCAGACGATGATGAAGATCCCCTGGAACTGTATATGCGGAGTATAGAACAAGAGGCCACAAAACTACAGAAAAAGGATTTTGAAGCTTTAAATGAAAGAAAAAGAAACGAAACTAAAAAATCAGTTTTAGCCAAAATTGAAAGCGAAGATGAAAGTGAGGACTCAGGGCCAGAAGATATCCTAGCGTAAGTTTTTTTTCCCTTAATTTATTACTTATTAATTAATTAGAATGGCCGCGAAAAAATTTAAAAAGAAGGATGTACCTACTGTTGACCATAGCAAAATTCAATACGAAGAATTTAATAAAAAGTTCTATATAGAACCAAAAGAAATGAGAGAAATGACTGAAGAAGAAGTAGAAAAACTACGTATTGAGTTAGATCGTATTAAAATTAGGGTATTTAAAATGTTAAATAATAAATAAAATCTAACACAATTATTAGGGTAAGGGCTGCCCCAAGCCCATAAAACGTTGGACACATTGTGGCTTTCCTTCATCATAGTAATATATTATTTTGATCACTTTAATTCTAATCTTTGTTCTAGTTTAGAAGTTATTCGTAAACAAAATTTTGAAAAGCCTACCCCAATTCAAGCACAAGCGATCCCTGCTATTATGAGCGGCCGTGACGTTATCGGTGTAGCTAAGACTGGGTCAGGGAAGACATTAGCTTTCTTACTTCCTATGTTTAGGCATATTCGTGATCAAAGGCCTTTAAGGAATGGGGATGGCCCTATTGCAATCATTATGACTCCAACGCGAGAGTTAGCGACCCAAATCCATAGAGAATGTAAACCTTTTTTGAAAGCATCAAACTTGAAGGCTATCTGTGCTTACGGGGGTGCTGGAATGCAAAACCAGATCAACGATATCAAAAGAGGAGCTGAAATTATTGTATGTACACCAGGACGGATGATTGATCTTTTATGTGCCAATTCTGGAAGACTTATTAGCTTAACCCGTGTAACATTTTTAGTGCTTGATGAAGCTGACCGTATGTTTGATATGGGTTTTGAGCCTCAGATTATGAAAATTATAAATAATACAAGAGCAGATCGTCAAACAGTCTTATTCTCAGCTACATTTCCTAAGCAGATGGAAGCTTTAGCACGTAAGACTTTGTCAGAGCCATTGGAAATTATTGTAGGAGCTAGATCGGTTGTTGCTGGCGATATTCATCAAATTGTTGAAGTTATTGAAGAAAAAGCCAAATTTACACGACTTTTAGCAATCCTCGGTGAATTTTATCAAAATGCAAGTAATAGCGATTTCCGAGTACTTATATTTGTTGATAAGCAGGAAGCTGCTGATAACTTACTCAAAGATCTTATTCACAAGGGATATCCCTGTTTGTCTTTGCATGGTGGAAAGGATCAAGAAGATAGAGATGAGATATTCAACGATTTTAAATCTGGTGCTGTTCAAATTTTAATTGCTACATCGATAGCTGCAAGAGGTTTAGATGTGAAAAAATTAGCTGTTGTAGTGAACTATGAATGCCCTAATCATATGGAGGATTATGTGCATAGAGTAGGAAGAACCGGTCGAGCAGGTAATAAAGGTACAGCTTACACTTTCATTACTCCAGCACAAGATAGATATGCAAATGATATTGTCAAGGCACTTAAAGCTAGTGAAGCCAAGATACCAAAAGAGTTGCAGGCACTTGCTGATGAATTCCAGCTTAAAGTTAATCAAGGCAATGCTCAAATTTCTGGTTCTGGGTTTGGGGGTAAAGGGTTAGATGTGTTGGACAAACAAAGAGATTTATTGAAGTTTGTTCAGAAACAGACTTATAAAAATGAAGGAGATGACTCATCATCAGATGAAGAAGATAACCAAACATTTAATCGCATCATGGGCGAGAATAACCCACTTGTTAAAAAAGAAAACACTGGAATTTCGGGTGTAACATCAGGCTTACCTGGTATCAATCCAGCAATGTCTGCATCTGAACAAGCAGCTGCAATCAGAGCCGCCCAAATCGCCGCTGCTAAGATAAGCGCTACTGTTGTAAGTGCAAATAGAAACAAAGAGTTGGCTGAAATGAAAGCTAAACTTCGTGGTGACCTTGGGCAGTTCGCTCATATTGGGGAAGGATTGGATCATGCAATGTCAACAGCATCACATTTCCATCAAGAAATAGAAATTAATGATTTTCCACAAAAAGCAAGATGGAAAGTTACTAACAAAGTAAGCTTTATTAATGATATATATTCAGTGCTAATATTTTTAGGAACAAATTACCCAGGTCATCGAGTTATCTGGTGCTGGAGTTACTGTAAGAGGAGAATACATTCCACCCGGGGAAACTTTGCCTGTTAATACATCACGTCGCAAGCTACATCTTGTTATTGAATCAGATAATGAAAGAGCAGTTGAACTTGCAGTTAGAGAAATCAAACGTTTGTTACAGGAATCAACTATTTCAGCATTTGAGGCAGAAGCTCGTGGCGGTCCTAGTTCTGGATTATCTGGAAGATACTCTGTACTTTAGAGTTATCATCATTCGAAGACCTTTAAGTCTACTGCTTAAATATAGTAACTATTTATCATATCTAGATAAGAATAAATAACTATATTAATGCTTATAACAGGTGTTTACTATTGAGTTGAGATAAATGTAATGAAAAATCTGTAATTAAAATTTAACTAACTTTTAAGTACTTTTAGTATTCGTAAAAATAAGAATAGCGCTTAAAATTAAAGTTTGACATTTTGTTCCATATTTATAACGTTTGAAAATAAACGAGCTTTAGCTTAGATTGAATTAAAGTTTTATTCATCTTTGTTTAGAATGTTTATAATTTCGCTTCTGGTACCATCGCATTTCCCTTAATAAACTCTGCAGCTACTTTTGCTAAAAATATAATCAGAAACGTAACTTATGTTAGATAATTACTTACCAGAGTATTCAACATCCTCAAATGGAATAAGATGGCCACCTTCCTCAAAAAAATGTACTTTACGATTTGGTAACTTGGTTGTAATATCCTCGTATAAATCACCTGGTCTGTTTTTTGTTATTGAGTATTTTTATGCTAAAACTTTTAGACTTACAAATAGGAAGTAGGACCACCACCATGACCGAAAAGTACAGGACACTCGACCTTATTCAAATTAGCAAACATTTTAGGTTGGAAAAGATGATCATCAACAAATGTTTTCTAGTTTTGCTTTTAATTTGGGTTTAAATTTTTTAAAAATCTTTACGTATTCTTGTAATGGGGTACATTTAAACCCAACTCCTCCCTCAGGGAGGTCAATAAGACCAAATTCCTAAACGGTATTAGTTGAATTTTTAATAAAGCTTAGCTATAAATTCTCTTTACCATAAACAATTCAAATACTTCTTTATCCCATGCTTTATAAAACGCTTTTCGTTCAAAATGCTTCCTTGCTTGTTCTCTAAAGCGATAACAATTAAAATCAATCTCTCATACCACAATTATTAACTAACCTAGATTCCCAAGTCCCTCTTTTCCTTTTTGTGCCTTCAAAAAGATTCATTTGAAATTCAGATACAGGTCTACAATATAAAGAGGGCTCATAGGCGACAATGTTAACGAAAGTTTTGGGCTTGAACATACTTTCTATAGCTAGACTATAAAGGCATTAATATGCTTATAAATTTCATTTATAAATTACAGTGAGACAGCACCTATCGAATTACCGATTCCAATTAACTTTCTAGAATCAAGATGCAAAAATTTTATGACTTCATAATTATCTAATGCATAGTTGCTCCAAAGAAAAGGACCATCCAAAAGCCCTTTATTTAATTCAGCAGAATCCCCTTGGTTTCGCATATCAACACTGACTATAGCATTGATATTTTCGAAATTCGACTGTTTTAAGTATGCTAACAACTTTCTGAGAAAAGGAACAAATGATTCTTTTGATAAACCATTTGGATGGGCAGCAAAAATATTATAACCGTTCTCAAACTGTTTATTATTTGTGTATTTTAATGTTGAAATTTTTATCCCTGGCTTTGGGTCACTGTTTCCAGGAATAGTTAATTTTTCCAACTTAAATCCTTCAATATTTAACTTTGAGTCTTGCATTTAAACTAATATAACTAAACAAAAAATCAAGTTTGTCCTAAATCCCTATTTAAATAGAGTGGAGATCCTATCCGGAACGCCAAAATGAATCATATTGTCCATATGATTTAAGCAATCAATTAATTTTCAAATGAATTATTCTTAAATATTATTTTATTTTTGTCAGCATGTTTATTTATTGTGTAATTTTAAGATTGAGCTGAATTTGCTTTAAATAGCAATTTAAGTTTCAAGTAATTCTGGTTATTTAATATTTTAATATAAATTGGATAGATTTATTAAATATAGTAAAATCAATATTTTTGCCTAGTTTTATTTAGTCTTCTTAGGTTGAATATTTCAACTACTTTTTTGCTCCTTTATTTTTGTACAAGAAGCGTATAACAATGTCTTTGTTCCTTTCAACTCTTCATAAGCTTAAAGTTAATCGTTAGCAAATGGCTAAATTTAGAATTTGGTAATTAAAAATAATTTTTGCAATTTAATTTGGGTTAATTTTTAAAATTTAAGTAAGAATATTTTTTTGTTTTTTGTTTTGTCCATTTTTATCACATAAAATTCAAAAAGCAATTTAAACTGAAAAAATGTTCTCATGTTCTGTTTGGAATTATACAAAAGTAAGACTACTTTATAGTGGACTATTTTATAATGTTTGTAATAAATATTCATTGTTCAAAAATAAAAAATAAAAAAATGAGCTTTCAGGATTTGAACTAAATTAATGACTTTATATTAAACAATTTATTATTTTTATCCTTAATATTATGCTTGTTTGTTAGAACTCTAAATAATGGTCATATTAATAAAGATAAATCAATAACAGTCAAATGATAAAATAAATTTAGTAATAGATACTTTTATTATTAATTAAATATGTTCATTAATTATAAATCATTAGCAACTTGCTCCCATACTTTATATGGATTGAATACAGTATCAGCAGTAAAGGATTTATGATTTTTGGCTGGATTCCAAGTAAATTCTAATGGGCGAAGCTCACTGTATCTAGAAGAATAGGATTCTCTAACAGTGAAACGGACACCACCATTGATTGGGAGTGGCTGTGGAGCAGCTGGATCTTTATTTAAACCAGAAGCGTTTAAGCTTGATAAAAGACCATCAAGAGAAAAGACGGTACCACCAGCAAGAGAGCCAACAGTGGCTTCTTTATTTTTAAGGCCACCAAAAGCATAACTCTTTATATTATGGAATTCTTGAAGACCGTTACTCAAAAGGGTACAAGTAGAATAGCAAATAGAGTTAGAAACCAAAGCAATATTTTCAGTCTTGAATGGTTGTTTTCCATTTACTAGTAAAGCCCTTAAAGGATTATCGTCACATTTTTCTTGAAATTGAGGAGTGTATTGACTGTTTCTGTTAATACCACGGTAATAAGTCTTTACTTCAGTAAAAGCATTATCTGATGTAAAAGGTTTACCATCAGGTTTGTTGTAATCTCTTGGGCTAAAGAAGTCATACTCATATTTTGTTGTAAGTTTAGCGAGTAATGAAGAATAGTGCATATCAGTATTAAAGTATTTTACTTTAGCATTTGGGAAAAGATAATCAAGCACATTGTAACCCCAACAAATATAACCACCACCATTGTTACTTACATCTAAAACTAACTTTTCAACTTTTTGATCTTGTAAGGCTTTGAATCCCTTGGTAATTTCATCAAACCATTGCTTTTCATTAGCAGAGAAAGTGGAAATAGCAACGACACCGACATTATTCTTAATGACGTAAGTTTTTACAAATGTTCCATCAACTAATGGTGTTGCAAGTGGGTCCTCAAGCCTTGAGTTAGGTGTGTCAATAGGGGCATCAATTGGAATTTTTTTAAGCTCTGGAACTTCCAAAACTTGCACTTTATTAGAGTTACTTGATTTAGCAGAAGGAGAAGCAATTGGAGCGCAATTGTTTTTATAAAAGGAAGCGGAATCAGTAAACGGTGTACTAGCTGCACTAGGAGTGGCAATATATGGAACTACTAATTCTTTTTCAAGATATCCATCTCTGACTCTGAAAGTAAGAGTTTCTTTTAATGGAGGAAGTGTAGTAGAACCAAAAGTTCCATAACTGACACCCCATTTACCATTACTTTGAATAGAACGAGCAAGAGCATAATTGATACGGGAGTTAACATCTCTAGAAACACCAATGTATTCTTTGGCAAATTCTTCAACATATTCTAAAGGTTGTTTTCCATTGATGGATAATACTTCGGCACCAGCATACTTCAAAACGTCTACACCGGCAGCCTTCCAAGCATCAAGAAGAGGTTGAGCATAACTCAAGTTCTTAGGAATTCTAACAACTACATTACCCCATTTGTCCTCTTCAGTGTGAATTGGGAAAGGTTGTCTAAAACTATAGCTAGCGAAACAGTTTGAAGTATATCTTGTGTGTCCGTCTTGTAAAGTGTTGAAATATTTAGTGATGGCTACTTGGAATTCACGTTCAGTGTTATATTTGGCTTTCAAAACGTTGCCTAATTCCTTTTCAATATCTTTGTTACTTGGGATCTTTGGTTCTGGGGATCTTTTAGAAACATCAATAAAGGCATAGAATGGGAGTACCTTTGTTAAAGTATCCGAAACACCCTTACGTACATTATCAGTTAACTTAAAGGTGTCATAGCATGAAAGTACATCTTTATAACCAACTACAGTCTTATTAGCAATTTTGGCACAAGGATCAGAAGGAGTAGCTTGACCAGCTACTACTGAAACTAAAAGAGCAGTTAAAGGGAAAAATTGAGCTAACATTAAAATTAATATTTAAGTTAATAAATATGTATTATTTCGATTTGTTTATATACTCCCGGGTTCTATAGCAACTTATTATTTCGACTTTTGATTTGATTTTGATAACATGATAATTTTTATGGTACTAATTTAGAATAATTTATTAATCCATCATGTTTTTACCCATTAAAATTCCTCTTTAATTCTTATATTAGTAAATTGCATAATATAAACTAAATATTGATATTTACAATAAATATAGTTTATTAATCATGCATACTTTGAGAAAAAAGCCCCCACCATTAGAAGTTGTTTGATAGAGAAAGATATTTTATTTACTAAACTTACTTCCATCTGCGTTTAAGCCTTAGTTATCACTTGACTCAACTTGGAATACTATTTTTTGAATGACCATTTTTTATGCCAGTTTTTTATAATGTTGAGCAGATGAGCTCTCTAATTGAATAAACCATTAATTTAAATTGTTTAGCTTCTTTAAAAGTAAACTCTACATAAAAACGCTTCTATTATTTTAATTAAGAATTTAATCGAAATTTAGTTGACAAATTAGCAAAATCTAATTAAAGTGGATATAAACGCATCCTTTATAAAATTAGGATATAGTATATTTGAAATCTACTGTTATATGTTAATACTCCAGGACTCCATTATTCTTTTTTTACTTTGTTGTTTAGTAGAATTCTAAAAGCTTTATCCACATATTTCCTTAAATTAATATATATTTAAGTTTTAAAAGCATAACAAAGCAATTATTTAATCGATTATTTTATAGGAAATAATCGGTTACTATTACAATCTTGTTTTGAATTTGAATAATGACCATAAAAAATTCCAACTAAATAAGAAATATTTTATTTAAGCAATAATAATAAATAATTTCAAATTAAAATGTCTTTATAAAAGTATCAATATAAAAAATAATTAAAATAATATAAATATGTTTAGATACATTTTATTAATAATTATTAGATTGTTTATAAATAATCATGATTATATATTATTTTTTGATTATATACTTATTTAAGTTTAAAATTTATCAGGATCATCTCTGTCAGTAATAACATCACCAAATACAATATCCATTTCTTCTAAAGATCTACCTTTAGTTTCAGGGAAAAAGAAGTAAATTGAAGCAGCCATTATAAATCCAAAGGTCCCGAATATAATCATTAGTACCCAACCGATCTTCTCAATTAATATTGGCACTAATAACCCAACAATATAATTAAATAGCCAGTTAGAAGCGGTGGATATCGAAATTGCCTTAGACCTTATACTTAGCGGGAAGATTTCAGAAGGATAGATCCATCCTATTGGTCCCCAAGAATAAGCAAACCCTGCAACAAAAGTATAGATAAATACTATAGTTGAATAGCTTGCACCTGTATTTGGTGTCACATTGTTAACACCCAATTTGAATCCCCCTAATAAAGAACCAACGAGTATCATGGAAATACCCATGATAAGAGCCCCAGAAATTAAAGTAGGCCTTCTTCCCCATTTATCTACAAATAATATTGCAGGTACTGTTGCTGTCATATTAACGATACCATTTATGCCTTGTGCTAATAGTGTTGAATTGATACCTGGTAAACCAGCCATTTGGAATATCAATGGTGCATAATACATAATTGCATTTATACCAGTTAATTGTTGGAAGGCTTGAATAGTAATACCCAATATCACTCTTCTTCTGATAGACCCTCTAAATAGGTCTAAATAAGAACCAACTGCAATTTCCCTTTCTAACAATACTTCTCTTTTAATTTCATCATATTCCTCTTGAACAATAGGATGGAATACATCACCACCTGCTCTTAAATCGGCAATCACTCTTTTCCCTTCTTCATCTCTATCTTTGTCAATTAACCATCTAGGAGAGAATGGTAAGAAGATAGTCCCAACTGCTAATATAACAGCAGGAGCTGCTTGTAAACCTAATGGTAATCTCCAGGCTAAATCGTCATAGAAGCCTTGACATAAATAATCTACCCAAAATGATGCAGCAATACCAACTGTGATTGCAAATTGTTGTAATGAAATTAATCTACCACGTATATCAGGAGAGCTTATTTCACTTTGATATAATGGAACAACCATAGATAGTTGTCCAATTGAGAATCCTGCAACGAATCTTCCAGCATAAAGCATCCCAAGATTCATAGCACCACTTTGTAGCCCAGCTCCCAAAATAAATATCACAGATGCTAGTAATATGGTATATTTGCGCCCCATTCTATCGGCTAATATACCGCTTACTAGTGATCCAACAAATGCTCCTGCAATTAATGTAGATACGATAGCTCCTTGTACTAAAGAATTTATAGGGAAAAAGGCACGAACGAAGCTAGGTGTAACTAAAACTCCAGATATTACACCAGTATCATAACCAAAAAGAAAGCCGCCAATAGCGGCAAACATCGACACCGTATAAACTAACAATCTACTCATGTTTTAAAATTTGAAGATAATTAAACTAATTTATCTCATTTATATACTTTCATTTTGATATCTTTCTCAAAGTTCCGTTAAATCACACTCTTTCACCCATGTTATTTTTGTCTTTTTAAATTACCATGCTCTAACTAACTTTCCCCCAGTTTATTTTTCTTTATTCAATTAATTTAATTTGTCCACCCTTGATCGTAAGCTACTTTTACCTTTTAAAGTCTGGATTTGATAAATCACATTATTATTTCCTTCATTTAGATTAATACGAGGTTATTAAATACTAAGTTTTAAATAAGTCTTATAATAAATATCGAAAAAATAAATTACTATTAAAGGAATTCGAAATATTAGATTTGATCTTTATAAATCTTATATTTTACTACATATTATCAGTTCAAAAAAAGTAGGAAAATTTGAATTTACTATATGGAGATGTATTTTGTGTCTAAGAATTTTTGACAAATTTTCCACTTAAATAGTGCTTGAAAAATGGAAAAAATAATGAAGTCAAAAAAAACACTCCCATTTTTTTTTAAATTTGAATATTTATTTTTGTATAGCTGACAGAATCATATCATTGGATTCTTTTATCGTATATTTGTAGTTACTTTTATATCTAATTAAAAACTTTCTCTAAAACTTTTGTTGTATATTAAAATCCATAAAACGTTATAATAATTATCTGTAAACAGTTATTTTATTATTTGTTACAATTTAAAATTTAAAAATACAACCTAAATTTAATTGCCACAAAAATTAACTATAGTTATAAATAATTATATAATTCAAATACAAAAGGTTAACTTAGTAATATAATATTTTTATTAACAGAATTCTATACCCTTGATACTTGAATTTTTTTACATAATGATCATTATTAAATATTATATCCGTTGATTATTGCATCAATTTAAAATATTTGAGGAATATACTCTTATAGAGATATATTAAAAGCTAAATATAATACATTATTCAACGATGATATTGTAAGCAGGTATATTTTTAGATAGTATAAAAATAAAGGCTAATTTTTTAAATTAAACTTAGCGATATATAAAAAATTTAGTTCACATAATTTTTTATACGAAAGTAAATTATTTTCTAAACTTAATTAACTCTGATTACCTTTTTACCTACCAAATGACTCTTAGCTTAACGTATGTACTGAGTTAAATTAACATTGTTTCTATCTGTTTGAATAAAGCCCTTTAATATATTTCATTAATATGTAATCTAAAAGATGATAATCATGCTTTTTTTGGTCAGATTAATACTCCAAAATACTCTAAAATAAAAAACTCTAAAGAATAGCAAGTCATTTTTCTAACAAGTATGTTAATTTAATACTAATAAATATTTATCAAATTATAACGTCATTCAATAACTTTTCAAATACTAACTTTTGAAGTACTACTATCACTGAAAGCAATATTAAGTTTATATATGACATTGAATTTATTAATAACTGACGATAGTTGTAATCAGGGTTTAGAAAAAACAACCCGGATATAAAAGTAAAAACTAGAAATAGTTGAAGAGCCATGAAAATTTAAAATAGTTAGGCTACTAATACAAAAAAACCTAGCCTGTAAATATAAAACATATATAGGTACAGAATAATAATGAAGGTGATGATCTAGTAGTTAAATTCTGGAAGCAGCAAGGCGTGTGGATTTTCCAGAAAGTTGAAATTCTTTAGCACTTAGAGAAAGTCTAAAAGTTTCATCATTTTTAGTTGAACTTCCAGCAGGATTGCTTGCTCCTTTATTGTTAGACTTTTCTTCCCCCATAGTGCATTTCAAAATTTTACTTTGAATCCTTTTAGCATACGAAGTTCCCCGAACTGAATTTAACAATGGTTTGATACATGCAATAAGCTAAAAGAATAATTACGATTTATCAAAATAAAACAAAAAAATTACCTTATCACGTTGAGTTATTTCTGCAAACTCTAAACTAGTCTGCACTACATAATTGGCATAAGAGTCTCTAATTAAAAGATCAAGCCTTTCTCTACTGAGCACTCTTGAATAAGCTCGAATCTTAATTTGTCATCAGCTATTCTAATACATTTCTCAATAACATTTGAACTGAATTTTTGCACTGAAAGAGCGCATACATTTCCTTTGAATTGAGATATAATCATATCTGCATATGATTTAATATTTAAATCCAAAAGGTATTGCACGACATAGTTTCCAAATGGATCTTGAACTAGCTTAAAAGCATGCTCTGTGATAGCATCAATCAATTGTTGTTTTTGTTCTGGTGAAGCAAAATCGATACAACGTTGTAATACGCAACACCCATGACGATGAGTTGCAACTTGCATAGTGTATTTCGAAACAGAGTCATAAATAAACTATTGTTATTTAGCTATTGTTTTTAGTATATAAAGTTAAAAACAAACCTGATTGTGTTTAGAATCAAGGCGATTGATACATTTTTGGATAACGTGATTTCCATGAATGTCCTAATTACGGGTTAACATATTATGTATTGTAGTAATAATAAAAATACTTTAATCAAATCAACAACATGGTCTTTGATAGCTTCAGAAAGAGAGGTAATCTATATAAAAGTTAGGAATATAAAAGATAAAATAATCAATAGTGTACCGAATTGCTAGCTTCAGAATCAGTGCATGAAGCCAAAAACTCCAACATCTTTTGAACAGCACGTGTACCATGCATATCCATTGAGATGAATACTAAAATAGGTGTAATGGATTTTAACAGTTGTAATCTATGTTCAGGTTTAGTATGCTCAACTAATTTTTGACACAAATAATTTCCAAATGGATGAGTCATCAATGTAGGAAATTTAGGAAATACTTCTTTGAAAATTATATCTGTTTGCTCATAATTTTCTTCTTCCAATTTCTTTTGTAAATAGCGACAACCATGTTGGTCTAAACAAAGAATTGGAATTTTACCAATGTGAGTATTGAAATCCTTAGAAAATTGTTTATCTATTTTAAAATTAATTAACTGCATTCTGTAATATAAAATAATCTATACCCGGTGAATTGGAACAACCAGTTTCATCTCCTGAACCTTTCGAGTTCTTAATAGGTAAAGGTATATTCTGTGCATGAGAAGCAGGAATTTGACGACCATTTGATCCTTTTGGTGATACTACTGGGGGTGATTTAAGTGCAAAGTTCACGTGATCTGGGTTATATGCTATCCCAGAAGAAACCCTCCTACTAATAGGTATAGTTGATAAAGAAGGCTGGAAAGCTTTCACAGAGTTCATTGGAGCTCTAGCTGGTGAATGATTATTAAGTAATTCTGATTTAGAAATATGTTTAAATTGGCAGCGATTCCCTTTAGTACAATGACCTTGAAGATAAAAACGGCAAACACCATTAAGATTTGGTTCAGGGTTTGAGTTCCAGGTGGAGTTCGTATTAGGAATGTTTTGATGGTTATTGAAATGAATGCTATTGGTCAATGCATCGATTGGTAAGTGATGAGCTAAAATATATTAGTTTGGATATAAACAATATGATTAAGATTTACCTTTTGCAGTATAAAGGTCACAGAAATGAGTAGCGGAGCGGGTTCTTACCATTGGGCGAGCAGATCCAGAGTTGAATGTAGAATCTGGGTTTGGGTTTGGGTTCATCATAGATGACATGAAATTATTATGATCGGACATATTTCTCATTGATTCATATTCAAAATTATGTTGGTTTGACATTAACCTATTATCTTCTAAAGATGACATAATATTATCTTGGTAGTCATAACCTTTATAAGAATCATTACTACGTGGGGAGGTATATTCCGAATCAAACTCATTTTCCAAAAAGTGAGTATCTATTTTTGGGAGCATATACCCTCGGTCATTATTTGAAAGTTTTACGTCTTTCTGAAAAGGAACTGCTGGTGCTGAGGCTTTACGTGCAGTAAAAGCGTCCCCATAATTCTTCATTAGAGGTTCTCCGATATAAAAGTTTGAAGACTCAAAAAGGCTGTTCAGGTGATCATTTGAATTACGACGAGTAATCGGAACAGATCTAGGGTTAAAATAATCCTTATTATTTTGAGGTGAAATAGGTGAAGTTGGCGAAGTAATTTGAGATGAAGAGTGAAAGGTAGATAACGACTCGGAGTTATAACTTGAGTTAACTAACGACGGAAAGGTATCAGTAAATATAGCACTTTGGGAACGGAATACTTGGGGTGGAACCCTTTGATCATCTTTATCAGCTAAGGATGGTAAAGTGGGACTAAATATTGGCCTTGAATAAGACATTTGACCAACTGAATCACTCATATTCATATTCATATTAGACCTATTTGCCATACTTAGAGATAAGCTACGGTTTGGTTTAACTAAAGGCTGGGTGTTTGTGAAAGTTGAATGAAACGGAAAATAAAAAGAGATATCTTGATCAGGTTTATCATTTGTTGAGAAAAGATCATGCTCGTGGATTGGTTTACTTTTACTCAAATGAATATGATCCGACATCTTCCTTCTTCGATAAAGATATACACAAAAAAATAATTATTTAAATTAAAACTTTTATAATTTAAAGTGAAAATAGAACCAGCTTCAAAACTTAATAACAATAATTATAAATGAAGATAAATAAAGTTTAATAAAAGATGGTCAATGGTTATGCTCAACCAAAAGTTAAGTTAAGAAGAGCAAGTCGAGTAAGTCCTTACTCTTATTTTTTTATGATTTCCATAAGTGGCTATTATCATATGGCTAAAATGGCATTTGATCTGATTGGTAGGAGTAATTAAATCTTAAGGAAATTCCTTTTGATTAAGAAAAATAGTGATATCAAATTCAAAATTCTACATGCTATTTCATCTAGATCTATTTTATTGGATAAATAGTAATCTATTAGAGCTTTTTATAGCTAAAAATGCTTTCAAATATACAGAAAATAGAAATTCAATTAGTAAAGTTAAATAAATGACCCCAAAGTTTCAAGAATAAGTATGAGAACTTGAATTGAAATAAAAATTATCCACTCCTTATTTTTAACTTGTTAAAATAAAAAAATAACCAATCATATTTTTACTATATTATACAGTTATCCTATTAAATTATTAAGTTAAAATTACACTTTGAAAATTGATTCCATTTTAATGTAATTAGAAAGGAGTTTGAATTTGACTTTGAATTTCAGCATTTTTATAGTTGTAAATTTATAGCAAAGTTAATATAATTGTATGAAACTGACTATCCTTTTTATCACTTGTTTGGAGCATTTTAATTATTGATTTATTGAAATGTCTAAATAAATAAAGAAGATTGTTGCCCAAGTTCTCTTAAATTTTGTACTTTACAATTATCTATTTTTACATGTAAACTTGATTTTAGTTTCTATGGTTATAAACTCCTAAATTATAATTATCAGTTAAATAGTTTAAGGCAAAATATAAACTAGTTATATAAAAATTTAGTCCTTTTTATAATCCTTGTTACACAGTTGTATATTTGATATTATACCATATAAAATGAACATATATCTATATTTTATATTAAACCAAAAAAGTCAAGTCGAACCTTAATTAAATATAATAATTTATTTTTATAAAACCTATCATAGAATAAAAATATTGCAAAATACTTTATAAAAATCAACAACAGTGAGTAACTTCCTATAGAAACTTTAATTTCTAATAAAAAAACATTTGAAATTTAATAAGGATCAAAAAAAAAATTTAATTCAGAAAAAAGAAAATAGGAACATTGTTTTATAAATAATTGCTGCATTTAGAAGTCATTATAATAATTATAGCTAAAGCTTTAGTTCTAAAAAAACAAGTTACTAACAAATGTACTTGATACTCTTATAAATTATTTCATGGTTTTTATTATAATGAGTTAAGCAGTAAAAGCAATTTATTGCCTATACACCTCATATTTAGATTGAAAATTAATTATGACAATTAATTAGTAATAGAATATATAATTATATTTATTCCTGATAATACTTGGAATGACTTGATTTGTGTTAAATTACTGAAGCTTCAAAAGGATTGAAGGACTTATAAATAGATTTCAAGGAAATGTTATATCATATTTATGATATGCATTGTTTGATTACTGTAATATTGAATTTAGAATATGAAAGCTTTATGATATGTTATAATTTATTTAGTTATTTATAATGTGTTATAATTTCAATCTATTAACTATATTTTCAAACCTTTCTTAAGATAATGTTAATTTAATAGATTTAGTGGCTATACTTGTAATCAAAATGACACATTTTAATTAATACACATTTATAAACAATATTAGCTAATTTTGAATATCTATTTTATCTTTCTTCCAACATCCAGAATATTGGTAAATTGAATCTTTTTCCCAGTTTTAATTTTTACTGAAAATAGGGGGATGTCCTTTTTTGTTTAAGGAATTAATTAACTTTTTTTCACATAATACCGCTTAAAAAATAAAAAAATAGTGAAACTAAAAAGACTACTAGATCGGAAATTAAGCACAAAATGCTATAAAAACAATTGCATTTTTAGTCAATAGAGCTAGTAATTATATTTGAGTTCATTTTATTTTTTAGTATGTTTTTAATCTTTTTATAGAAATTTAATAAGTATACCCTTCATATATCATTAAATTCGAATAAAATGAACTACCAATGAATCAAAATAAACAAATGACATCTAAACACAGCATGTTCTATTAGCTCTTTGAGTATCAGACATTTCAATTTTTGGCATTTGAATGGACCATGACGTCAAATATTTATGTCGATTGGACCAATACTTTTTTGAAATTCAATACTTAAAGGGTTAATTTAGTTGAAATTGTATGCGAGCTTAGACATAATTCTACTAATTTCAAACCGCGTAGTTTTAGTTTAATTGAAAATTATATGTGTAATACTCCTTATTCGTTTTGCTCTACAAAACGTTTTCAAGTACAGCTCATTTATAGTACTAAAGTAAGTGGAATTTTAAACCAACTTTTGTTCCTCAGGTTCAATCACTTGCAAAATTAATGTTGAATGCTGCAAAAAAATTAAGCATAAATTAATTCAAAAAATAGCTTCAACGTCACTAATAATAGCTTTTTGAAATTTAATCAAATATTAAATCGAAATTGAAATTTTGGTTTCTTGATCTTTTTCTATCAAAATTAATTGTAGTAAAGTATTATCTTTAAAATTCAATCTTATAAACTGGATAATATTATCAACTAAAAAATAGATAGTCTTTCGATTATACAAATAAACTAAAGAGATCAAATATTCAAAGAAACACTTGATTTACAATAAACCATTGAGATGAAAAATATCAAAGAGATTACTGAGTTTGAAGACATAGTTAAAAGCATTAAAAATAAAAGATTTGTTTACTTTATTGGGTCATAGTAAATTATATGCTAATAAAGATAGTTTAAATAGGCACCAGAATGATAAGCAGTATCAAGATAAATAAAATTACTGCTATTAAGAAGTAAAATATTTTTAAAAATAGTGGGGGAGACAAAGGCTCACAAGTTTTATTTATACAGCAACGAGGTTGATTATGATGACAAACTTGAAAAATAACTTACTAGTTGAATCCGTAGATTTTGAAGAGTAATCTAAGTTGAGTAATAAAGTATTTGATTAAACTACTAAGGATAAATATCGATCCAATTTAAACAATAAGTCGTCTGTTATATCAACATAAATATGTCTTTATGTGAATTTTTCAAAAACTTATAACGATAAACGTGACTTAAAAGACCATTGCGACTTAATATATGCTGAAGTTAACTCTAATTATTATAAATAAAAATTAAATTGATAGTTTTATCAGATCAACAGAACACAAATCAAAATGATATAAATGATAACCCACTTATTTCGGAAGATAAGGATAAGTGTGCTCTAAACATTCAATTTTCTATTGAATATAGATATAAATATTGTTATGAAAATCGTAAAAAGCTCTATCCCAGTAGGAATTCTGTAAATTTTCACCACTTTATAAGACATGTTAAAGATAATTATAATTAATAAAAATTAAAAACAATAAAAACTGGTAGTTAAAAATAGAATGTAAAAGCAAGTATGAACTTTGTAGAAGTAATAGTCAAATATAATTCAATAATAATGTATCTAACAAATATCCAAAATACAAAAAGTGGTCTAGTTTAATTAATACTTTGCTTAGTCATTAAGTTGACTATAACAGGCAACCCAAGTTGAATACAAGTTTTTTCAATATCTTTATAGATTATATATATCGACATGTTATAAATAATAAACTAGTCAAGAATATAAAAATTAAAGATCAAACTGTTTTAAATGATCATTTACTTAAACATTATATGAAATGTCAGAATCATTAAATAATTAAGCATTTTAAAAGTAATTTTATAGAGTTTATAATATAGAATATAGTTAATTATTTTGTAGAATTATAACAGAGATATAAATATAATAAAAATTTGATTTATCAGTATTTAAAAATAATTTATTCACTGAAAATATGAAGCTTAAAAAACAATTTAGTTTTTTTAGGAAAAATACTTAGTAAAAGACGATATAAGTGCCTATTTAAAAGTTATACAAGTTATTCCAGTACATTAAATTTAAAATCTCATTGTGATAAAATACATAGAATAGGTAATTATAATATTAAATTTAATTTTTTGAAATTTGTAACTATCATAATTCAAAGAAAGATTTGTAAAGATGTAATAGATATGAACTTCAACAATGTTGATCGAAAACCAGCTTGTAAATATTTAAAACATTCAAATGAATTTAATTTAAATAATAAAGTATGAAATAAATATATAGAATATATATGTCTATCAACTCTCAATAATATACTACTTGAAATGATTCAAAATATAATATACAATCTAATTTAAATGTTGATATATTCAACAAATGGACTGAAAATAAAAGTCAATATCTTATAAGTAGTAAATTAAACATTCTATCTACATATCTATGTCCTTATGAAAATTGACCAAAAGCATATAATAATAAAGAGGACTTAAAAATTAGTTGTATTATAATACATTTTAAAGGCAATGTAATTATAATTAATTTTTATATAAAGAATGTATTTTTAATGTATCTAGATAAACAAATTATAAACTATTATGCTATAAATCATCTTAAATTTAGTTCAAAACAAAAATCATATGGGGCTGTTTTTTTTTAGTTTCATTATTTTTCCATTTTTTAAGCGCTATTTATGTGGAAAAATTGTCAGTAAAATTCTTAAATACAAAAATACATCCCCATATGGTGATGTTTTTTTGGCTTCATTACTTTTTCCATCTTTTAAGCACTATTTAAGCGGAAAAGTTATTAGCAGAATTCTCAAACACAAAAATACATCCCCATATTCTAATAAGTGTGAAATATCGCTTTGTCAGTCCCATGGTTAATTATAACATAACAGTCGCCTAAGCTGTTGTGTTCTCGAGTTCAGAGGAAATCAATCCCACATTCTTAGTTTGATTTGTTACGAGAATTTCTAGCTCCATCCAAAAGAATATTATCCTCTCATTTTGATATTTATACTTTTCAGAGTATAAAAGAGTTTACAGAGTATAGTAGTTCGAAGCTTTTTAACTGAATTATTCCCTGATATCTCGAACATTTAATAAAGCCACTAAGTTTTCTTAATAGTATTTTACGTAGATTTTACATTAGTATTGTCTATTCTATTTGTCTTATATAGCTTGTAACCTATTACGTGCTATTCCTCATAATCCAAGTCTATCTTAGTCACATAAACTAAGACCTTTCGACTTATAGTGTAGTCAACCCAGCAATAGCTGTTCTTGACTCCAAACACTGAGTACCAGATTTCACATAAGATAGGAAATTATAATCAATTTAGTTTAAAAACAAAAATTGTATAATAAAAACACAAAAAATTATAATTATAAATTATAATATAAATTTTACATTAAAAATAGAATAGATTGTAATCAATTTGGTTTTAAAGATAAGTTCTGTAATGAAAAATAGAAGATAATGACTAGTTTAATTTAAAAGAGGAATCAGAACACAAACACAAAAAGTAAGAACAAGAGTATTCTAAATAGGGATGTTTTTTTGACTTGATTATTTTTTCCATCTTTTAAGCGCTATTTGAGCGGAAAAATTGGTAGTAAAATTCTCAAATACATAAATCATCCCCAAATAGTGAATTAACAATTGATAGTTCGATTATATCAAGTGGGGATATATTTTTGTGTCTAACAATTTCACTAACAATTTTTTCACTTAAATAGCACTTAAAAAATGGAAAAAATAATCAAGTCAAAAAAAAACACTCTCATATATTGAATAATAAGTTACATACTGAATTTTATATAGGTTAAATCTTTTTTTAATTATAATAAACTTGGATTATTTCTTAAATAAAATAAAATGAGTATAATTTTTAAATAATTATTTCTTATTCTTTTTTCTATTATTGATAAAAATTAAAAATATTTAAATCTCTAATAATTTAAAATCAATAGTTTATATTTAAAATTAGTAATAAGATTAATAATAGTATAATGATTTAGATAGCCAACTATAGAATAAAATAAATTGATTAAAACTTTTAAAATAAAGTAAACAAAACAAACAGAGTAAACAAATACTCATAAAAAAAGAGAAAAAAGAGAAAAAAAATAATGCTAAATATTTAATAATAATAAAAATCTATAATATCTCTTCTTTTTTTCTAAAGTAAATTTAACAAACCCGACTTTTCTTTCTTTTTACTAACTCTTTTCCCACTATTTTCTTTCTGTCTTTGAATTTTTTGTTTACTGTTCTTTTTCTTTTGCATTGTTTTCCGAAGTTTACTTTTTGCAAAAGCTTCTGGTTGATTTAATGCTTGAAGAGCACTCTTTTCCTTTCGATTTCTTCGAACTTTTCTAATATTTTCTTGAATTTTATTAATAGCTTTTAAATATTCCATTGAATCTGCTTGATGTTTAATAAACCCTTCCACTTCATTAGTTAATTCCATTAATTCTTGATGAGAACTCTCATGTTCTTTTAATACTGGATCATTTAAAGTTCGAATAATTGGTGATAAGATAGGGATAAGGTAAGGGGTTAAATCTTCAGTTGAAATGACTGAAACTAAAGCAGCAAATAATTTAAAGATATGAATTTTATTTGGTTGATTATCTATTTTTACTACTTCTAACCTTGCTATATACGAACATCTTTTTAATAACCAACCTAATGGATCTTTTGCTGTTATTTTATTCATTTTTCTTTTAATAATTGAATTATCATTATCATTATCATTTATTGATTCATTATCTGATTCTAATTCGCTTTCGTTTTCTTCATCTTCTTCATTTTCTTGATTACTGTTTTGCTTCTTTTTATAAAAATAAAAAACTTGACCGATAAAATATAAATTCTTGACCCATTGATCTGCTAATTCATTATCAAAAATAGGTGATTTAATTTGAATACATAAATTATAAGCTGTATTAAATAACTCTTCAATTGATAATAAAGGATGATTCATAGTAACTGGAGTAATAATTTGACATTTCTCTGCATCACAATTAGCATAAAACATACCTAATAATCTTGAGGAACTAATTCTTAACCAATTATGTGGATGTAATAAATATTCATTTAGTTTTAAAAATAAATTATTATTATTTAACTTTTTAAATACTTGAAATACTTTTGTCAATGTATTAATAGTATTATATGGGATTTCCCAACGAGTAGGAATATCTAAATGAGATAAATCAAAGCCTGGGTTTTTTTCTTGAATCAATTGTTGTTTTTGTTGTGCTTCTAATAATAATTGAATTCCTAAATCTAGTGAATTAGAAAGTATAATTAATGTTTCATCTAAATATTTATCAAACTTAATGTTTAATGAATCCACCATTAATCCTAATGTTTGTAATCCAATTCTCTTTAATTGTACATTATTATTACTTTGCTCAATTGATTTGATTTCAATTGATGCCCATTTAATAATTAATTGACTAATTTTATTTAATAAATTATTATCTAACTTAGTTATTAATGTTTTAATTAAAACAGCTGCCATTTCCCTACATTTGATTGAATCATCATTAATTAATACCATAATTAAGGCTAAAAATATAGTTTCTGAATAATCATTTAATAATTTGGGTGATATTCTAATAAACAAGGCATTAAATAATTCCATTATTGATTCTCTACCAGTTTCAAATTCATAACTTAAATTACTAATTAAAAATTGAATTTGTGAATCTAATCGTTGACTTCCTTGTGGATAATCCATTAGAAATTGTAAATAAACTTCTCGACATGTATTACGTACACTGTCTAATTGATTAGTTACCATGATTTTGCCCACTTCATCAATTAAATCATATAATGAACTAATTAATAATTGTCTGGATAATATAGCCCGAATTAATAAGAAAGTAGTAGATTGTCGGCTAGGTTCTTCTAAATCAGGCATAATCAAATTAATTAATAATGTTAAATGTTGATCTTTGATTTCAATTTCAGGTCGATTTTTAATCACATAAGCAATTAATTTAAATCCAGTTTGTACTACTTCTGATTGTGTAGATCCAAGGCTAATAATGATATCAAAGATTCTTTTAATGATAGTTGGTAAACCTAATTGAAATCCAGGTAATGGGATTTTTAATAATAATTGAATAATTTTAATAGCATTAACAGTAATTGATTGATAATTTGAATATAAACTTTCTCCCATAATATCAATGAATGGATTTAACATTTGAATTTTGATTTCTTCATTTTCAAATTCAAATCGATTTCTTTTTAATGCAGATAATAATAATTCCATACCAAATTCAACAAATTTATGAGCATTATTAGAAAAATAATCTAATTGTCCATTAATTGCTTTTCTTTTAATATGTACTGTATATGTTACTTCTTGATTACTTTTTTTCTTTTTATTATCTGCTTTTTCTACCTGACATAAAGCTATATTTTGCATAATTAAACCGTGACAAAATTTTAATAATACATTAGTATCAAATTTCGAATTCTTAATTAAACCCGAAGAAATTCTAGTTAATGCATCACTAACTTTAATTAATGTTTTACCATTATCTGTTTCACTTAATATTTGTTTTAATGGTATTAATAATGTTGGTAATGATTTAAAATTAATTAAGGTAGTTAATATATCTAAACTTAAGTTTCCTTTTCTTGATTTAACTTCTTTTTGTTTACCAGTATAATCTTCGGCTTCTTTTTCTTTACTGACTTCTCCAAATAAATCTTCAATAATAATATCCATGATTAAACTAGCAGATTTATCAATCTCATCATTTTTTAATGCTGGTGTAAGTGCTACTAATATTGAATTAACTGTATAACTTAATATATGTTTAAAGAATCCTCGATTTAATGAATTATATAATTCTTTAATAATAAAATGTAAATGAGGTGGTCCAAATAATTGTGCTATTTTAATCAATACATTACGTACATTATCTCGACATGTTTGATCTCTCGATTTTAATAAATTACACATATTTAATATTAATGATGGTATTTGTTTTTTAAATGATTGTTGTGGTAATTTTTTTAATAATCTTGCTATTACTAATGCTAAGGGTATTCTATCTGCTATTTTATCTTCTGGACATTTATTTAAATATCTTAATAAATCTGGTATCATATATGTTATTACCATTTTATGTATAGCTTCATTAGAATCATTCTTTTTTAATTGATTTATTAACTCATCTTCACTAATGTCATTGTCTTCTTCATTAATTTGTTGTATATCTTCATTGATCTTGTGTTTTATATTTGTTTGTACTTTGTTCAAATTAAATCGGAATCCATCTAAAATACCAAATATAATCTTTAAAAATAGTTTCTCTTTTTCTGGTTTCTTAATCAAAAGTGAGAAATATCTTCTAAATAAAGATATATAAAAAGACCAAGAAAGATGTCTTGAGATAGCTGAAATAGCTCGAATAGCTTCATAAGTCAATTCATTATTTTTATCTGAAAAGATAAAATCAGAACAAATTGGTAAAAAGATATTAGATAATAAACTAGAACGAATAGGTGAAATCAAATCATTTTGATGCTTATTTAATAATGCTGAAAATTTAGTTAATACTTTAACTCTTTGTGCTAATTGAATATGATAAATCCCATTGAAAAAATTGGATTGATCAATTTCTTCTTCTCTTTCTTCAATATCTTCTTTATTAGAACTACCTAATAATTCTACTAATTCATTAAATGGTTCAATTGTTGGAAAAAATTTTACAGCTTGTCCTAATATTTGAAAATATTCATATCTTATTGTTTCTGAATTTATTTTTAATCCCTTTTTAATGCTTGGTAATATAATATGACTTAATAAATCGATAAATTCATTTTGTTTTTGTTTATCTTGACATTGGGATGTTATTGTAAAATATTTAGTTAATGCAAAAGAACCACTATTACGTAATGACATTTCATCTTCATTCTTTAAAAAATACAAGAAGTTATATAATAATGGTAACCATTGATGAGCATTAAGTTGTTCAGCTATTTCGTCATTAAATTTAGTAAATGCATTTAATCTAACATCATAATCTGGTTCATCTAATCTCTTTTTGGAAAATGCATTAATATCATTTAAAATATCAATGATCTCTTTTAGTTCTTTATCTACTTTTGAAAATGTTAAAAATATATTTAATAAACCTTGTCTTGATTCTCTAAGATTAATTGAAAAGAACAATCTTGCTAAACTTTGATATAATTTTAAAAATTCAGGTGTAATTGATTTTAAATCGGAATCTAATTTAACTAATTCAGATAATATGATAATAATATCTCTTTTCATAAATTCATCTAAAACTTTGTTAGGTTTATGTAATGATGGATACAATAGATTCAATAAAGCTTTAGCTTGATTTTGATTATCAATATAAGGGGCAATCCTAGATAATAATCGAATTTGACGTTGAAATAAATTGTTACGTAATGGACCAGGAGCAGTTGATGGAGAAATAATTTCTTTTTCTAAATTATCTAAGAAGGAAGATATATTAGGTCTTAATGTCTTTGCTAATATTTGTGAAGAAGATAATAAGTCTTTATCATTTAACACTTTTGTTTCTGTTTCTGCTAATTTAAATAAATTTTCAACAACATCAATAACTAAACTTGTAACTGAAGATTTAACATGGGAAACTGATAAACAATCAAATAGTTTAGTTAATAATCGATCATCATAATCTACTAAAAATTCATAATAATCTAATCTAGTTGACCAAGTTAATATAATATCTAAAGTAGCTGATGGACCTTGTGAATTTTCTTGTGGTAAATTATTAAGTTTAGATGAAATCATAGAATCAAAGATAGCCTTCATATAAGGTTGAAAATTATATTGAATTTTAAGATTGAATATAGTCAATAATCTTTTTAAACCTTGTTGACGAATTTCTTTAAATATGTTCTGTGAATTTTCTTTCATTAAATTTTGATCTGCATAATTCATTATATGAATTAATATAGCTATTATTTGATGAATATATATATTTAATGAAGTTCCTAATTGTTTTAATATGTCAGATAATAAATATAAAAATCCAAGTTGATTTTTTAACGGTATTGAAGCCATATCAATCTCCTTATTAATGACAAATTCTTCATTATCTTGTTTGGTTTCGTTGACATCTAAAATAATAGAATTAAATGGTTTAAATAAAATATTAAACAATAATGAAAGTTCCTTTGGAGCAAGAGCAGAAAGATAAGATAAAATAACTGTACGACGATGGTTAATATTCATTTTACTAGATTTTCTACCTTTACGTGAAATCAATCGTCCATATAGTATTTTAACTAAATAAGGGAGTAATTGTTCTCGATGCTTAGATTCAATAACGTCAGAATCTGGAGCTATACTAAAAGTAGTAATTTCATCACGAAATTTAATATCATTTAAAATGTTATGTAAACGTAAAGAATATTCCGATATAAACTGATATCTATAAGTTTCAATGCATTTTAAACTTAATGTTTGTATATCACTATCACCACTTGCTAATAAAGTTTCAAATATTGGTTCTAATTGATTACGTTGTTTTAACTTATCTGCTTTTTGAAATTTGGAAAAGATTTCTAAATATTGAATTAATTGTTTACGTAAAGGCTGAGATTCTATTATATGATTTTTGGTTTTCTTTATATTAACTTCATTTTTGTTGTTTTCGATTTCGATTTCTTCAATTATTTCTTCTTCTTCTTCTTCTTCTTCTATGGCTTTTGGATTACCCGATCCTTTTAAATATTTTTCATAAATTTGTAAAAATAATTTACAAATTGTTGTGGAATGAGCTTCAGCTAAATGAGGAGATTCAATAAAAGTACGTAAGATCCATTCATAAATAACCCAATGGTCCAATCGATCATTACGTGGATTCAATAATTGAATTAAATGATTGGTTAATAAATCAAACGAATAATTTTCTTTTCCTTCTTTACTTAATATTCTAGTTGTTATTTGATTAATTCTCAAGTTTTGTTTATCTTCATTAAAGCTTTTAATTGAATTAAACACATTATTAATTTGATTATATGAATTAACAGATTCCCCATTTTGAAGTCCTTCAATAACAGATAGTAATAATTTAGATACAATCTTTGGTTTATACTTAGAACATGCTTGAAGTCCTTTGATAGCATCTAACCATAACGGTCTAAAATTGACAGTAAACATACTAACACAAAGACTTGGAACAATTAAATCAAAATTACTAAATAAGCCATTAGAAGCCATAACGGATAATTTCCTTAATGGTATTAATTTATCTCTATATTCATTAAGATTTGTTGGTTTACTATCTACTTGAATACAAAGTTGAAATAAGTCATGAATACTATTTTGCTTATTTTCATTTTCGCCTTTTACTTCAAATTGAGATAATATTTCAAAACAAGCAAGTCTTACATTGGAATCATAACAAATTAATGAAGGTGTTAATAATTGATAAACTTTATTGAGTTGTTCATTTTCAAATATTTGTTTAATTTCATTATGAATTTGATGTTGTTTGAGATATGACAAAATAATATGAATACTTTTTAATACATTCTTTGATTGAAATTTTGGTAAAATAACTGGTAAAAGCTTATTATTCCAAAAAGATATTAAATAGTTAATTAATTTTAAACCTTTGATATCTTCTTCTATTACATTGACATTTAATTTACTTCTTTTCATCTTTTTATTAGGTCTTTCTGATTCATTATTTTCCAATTCATTGTCTTTTAATACTATACAACTTATTTTAAAAATACAATAAATTATTTGTCCAAGAACTAATTCTCCAAAAATATTAATATAGCTTAATTTCTTTTCTTCAATTTCTTGTTGTTTACATTGAATTAAATATGTTGATAATGAATCAAATAAATTTTCTAATATATTAATAATATTTGAATCATTTACTTTAATATTAGCCAAAACACTTAAATAACATGATAACATTGAAATCATTGGTTCGATTTCAATTTCGTTGTTGTAAAATTGTATTACTTCATCAAACAATAAATCCCAATCATTGGTTGGTTCAATAAATTTGGTTATTAAATTAATATTAGAATCCGATGTAAATTGAATTAATCCTTCTTTTGTTACTGTGTTTGTTATACTGTTTTCATAATAAATAATAAGATCATTATCAATAATTTCAGTCAATAACATAACAAATAAAGTTGCATTATCTTCCCATGGTTCTGATGCCATTTTAATTAATGGTGGTATAATGAGTTGAGAAAAATGCTGAAACTTTAAATGAATAAGTAGCTTTGAAAATTTAACTGCATAAATTGGATTCTATAATATTAAAAATTATTATTGCTTTATTATAATATATAAAATTAAAAACTTACTTTATAATTGTATAAATAATTAATAATCACTTTTCCTTTTGAATACAATTCTTTAGTATCAATTTGACAAACTAATAAACTTAATAAAGAAAATAATTCGGCTAAACATAAAGAATGCAATTCTTCAATTTTTTGAGTTTCAAGTAATACTTTAACAAATTGCACAATTACATCTAAAAATGGAATATAATTCTGAACACAAGCACCATTGAAATGGTCAAAGAATGTTTTTATAGTACCTAATATAATACATATTTCATTACTACTTTGTTTTTCTATATTAATTTTTTGATTCCCATAAAACTTAGATAAACTTGAAAATTGTTGAATTAATTTTTCATTAATTGGTGTAGCATTTGGTTTTCTGCAATAATTACATGCTTCTTTGATAAATTTACAATTTAGTTCATATGCTGAGTTGCTCAACTCTAATTTAAAATTAGCAAATTAATAATAGTAAATTTTGGTTAATTCTACCTATTGAATTTCCATCAAGTGAAAACTGGGATTGTTGTACCACAAGAAACATTTGATCTTGAATTTCAGAATAACGTGAATGAAGTTTATTATCAATATTCTATAAATAAATTCATTAATATCCTTATTCAAAAACTAAAGATAAAATATATCTTACTTTAACACTCTCTAAAAGTAATAAAGATAAACCATCAAGTATTTCATCCTCTCTATTTTTATCATAGTATTCAAAAATAACTTCAATGATTTCTTTTAAATCCTCATCTTTACATCTTCTAATTAAAAATCCAAAAGATTCAGCCACAAATACACGAAGATAAGCTTTACCACGTCTTTCTCCCATCAATGGGGCAAGTACCCTATCAAGATAAATTAATAGCTAATAATGATAAATAAATTTATGACTTACTTGAATATTTCTGGTAATTTTTTGATTGCAATTTTGGATAAATATTTTAATGAAAATGCAATAGCATTAAATGTATGCTAAATTTTATATTAATAAAAAATAACGAATAGGTCAATTAAGTTTACTTCAATAATCCCAGCTTCTTTATGATTTAAAACAATAATCAGTGGATCTAATAAACCCAAAAATTCGTTATAAAACTCTTCTTGTAAATCTCTAGCTAAGCATGGTATAAGTCTAAACAAAATTATTAGCATCTCAAAAAACATTCCAAAACCATATCAACTTACTGTAACACTGGAATTAGGGTATCTGAAGTTTCTTTATAAAGATATTCTTTAATAATCTCAGCAATTTGTTTTTTATGATGTAAAATTTGAGGTAATGATTTAACGAGTGGTTTAATTTTAGTTGAAAATTCTTCAAATGGAACGGTAAGATTTGAAATCAACAATGATTCAAACAATTCATTAAAAAAAGATCCTGAATTTTCTATATCTATTGGTTTTCTATCAATTTGATGAAGTACATCAAAACTCAAATTTTCGATTCTTTCTTTAAAGGAAGAATACTATAATAATTAATTATTAATTTAAGGAGATTTGAATTATAAAATAGGCTAAATTACTCTAAATTTATTCCTCCCTCCAGCCAAATTGAGCTCCCCTACTTGCTCAGACATATTCTATAGTTATGATATAGATTTTAAAAGAAACTAAAACTAATTTCTCACTTCTCCCATAGTTCAATCTTAACTTATTTTTTTTAGGCATAAATTTTGAACTAGCAAATCATAGTCGAGTATAAAAAACCTCGAAAATTGGCAGGTTAAAAACTCTAATATTTTTTAACCAAAATATAATCAGGATTTCTATGAATTTTTTATTAATAGTATTATTTTTAATATATGAATTAGCTTAAATAATAATTTAAGTTATTTTTTATAGCTTTATGAAACAAATCCATAAATTCTTCTTGCCCTATAATTTAAATATAAAAGATCAACTAATCCAAGATATTTATTATCAAACTTATAGAATAACAATATTCAAAAAGTGAATAAAAAACATGTTACCATATAAGCTTAATAAAATTATATTCAACATATTTATTTAACATATTTATTTAACATTATTATTGTTTTATAATGATTAAAACCAAAAAGGACTACCTTTATACATTAACACTTTACCTTAGTATATATATCAAATTTTCCTTGTTGAAAATTTGAATTTCTTCCAGGTAACACTTTTTGAAATAAATTAATACATTTAATTGCTAATTTACATATTAAAATAACATCTCTTTTTTATTTATACATCTTTAGTTGAAACTTTAGGTAAACTATATTGACTATTATCTCCCATAGACTCCATATAGTGCTTTATTGTTCGATATATCTTAGTACTTATAATTTATCTGTTCACCAAAAATTTTATTAATTAAATTAAATTAAATTAAATTAATTATCATAAATCATTTATTTATAAGTTAATTTTTCAATCATTTTCGTTAATTCCTTATCCATTGTAACTTCCTGAACCCTTTTTTCTACTATATATGTATGATTACAATGAGCTTTTGAAGCAATGTCATCTAAACATACCTTTGTATAGTTACTAATAAAGCATTTTTATTCTTAAGTAATTTATACTTTAAATTGACATCTAAAGAAGGTTTCCCTCTATAGCTCATATTACAATAAAACAATGTATCTTTTCGGTTAGACTGACCATAATAGTTTACCCTGACATTAAGCACTTAATTGTTCAAATTGGACTAATTACTACTTATGCAATATCCATATTGATTTTGGTTATCTATTTTATTTTTAGGGTACTAACTATAAGTAATTTATTTATAGGTTCATTAGTTGCAATTATTTTTAACATATGGGGGTGTTTTTTTGGTTTCATTACTTCTTCATTTTTAAGCGCTATTTAGGTGGAAAAACTACTAGTAAAATTCTTAAACAAAAAACACATCCCCATACATTGAAACGTAGCAGTTATTGACATAAAATGTACTTGAATATGACATTATACAGGAACTATATACATATATATATTCAATTAGTACTTTAGCGTTTAATATGGGCTGATTACTATCATTTATACTTTCACTAAATAAGCCATTTTTCAAAGTAGACTGAAGGATGCCAATGGTATGACCCTTTGTAGTTTATTCCCCTAATCAAGTTACAAATAGGTTGTTTTTCTTTATATTAAGTCCATTTACTTTTATAATGCGTTGCAATTTAAAGGTACTTTAAATGATATTTATTATTATAGATCTTTGGACAGTCTCTGTAAGGACATATATAGATAAATACAATGAATAGTTTATTGTCTAAAATAGGTCAATTCTTAGCTTCAAAGCATTTATTGAATGGGCTAATATTTAAAATGTATTGTATCTTATAGTTTAAATTACAATCAAGTGCTATATCTTTTGAATCAATTTGACTCATATACTCTACGCGTTCATTTGGTGCTTTGTTATTTGAAATAGATTGCTTTTTACTTCCTATACGTCTATAAAGTGGTTTCTTAAATGTATCGTATAAGTCCTTACATTTGGATGTGTTTTGTTTAAGAGTTTTGCTAATAGTCTTTCCACTCAAATTGCACTTAAAAAAATGAAAAAAGCAATGAAACTAAAAAACATCCACATATGGGAGTGTCTTTTTTGACTTCATTATTTTTTCCATTCTTTAAGTGCTATTTAAGCGGAAAATTTGTTAGTAAGATTCTTAAATACAAAAATACATCCCCATATATTATAAATTCTAGGTGTTCTTCTCTTCTATATTTAAAACGGCAAATAAATGAGTTTAGAGTAAATTCAGTGTTACCATATTTTAAAATAAAAGCATGCTATCTACCATCCATTCTATTTTTTAATAAATGTTTATTTTTCTATCTTATTCTGGTTTGTCTTTGTTTTCTTTATATAATTGAGTGACTGCATATTAATTAATAGTATTTACTTCAATTCATCATAATATAACTCATAGTTTAAAAATAGCCATTTCAATAAAGTGAAAAAGATATAGCTAAAGTAATATTAAACAGTATTTTTATTGTTTGGTGTTTGAATGAGACATAAAGAATATCAAAACATTTGTTTTAAGACTTATTTTTATCAAAACACTATCTTTGTCTCTGGCAGCTATAAGTGTATTAAGTATAAAAAATGCCAAAATAAAAAAGTAATTTAAAAAATGTTTTGTACAAAATAGCTATATATCTATGTACTTATATAGTATTATCATGTCTAATAGTTTTTTAATGAGACCAGGTAGTGCTAAAAAAATCCACTATAAAACAATATTTACTTTCAATGCGAATACTAGCATTTTGAAAAAGATATGATTCTACTTCAAAGCATATAACCCTTCTATTCTACCTTGATCTTTTATTTAGCCCTCCCATCACATTTGAAGTACTATAAAGTAAGATTTCCATCAAAAATAATTTTATTACTAATATTTTAGTATTGATTTTGTAAATAAAAGTCATTTTTGTACTGACTATTCTTTATATACAAGAGATCATTTTGAGGTACTTCGAATATTAATAAGGCAGTATACAATAGATTACTTACGAAAAAATCTTTGAATTATTTTTATTTCGACTAAAGTATCTATTGTGTTAATTTTGATATAATAAACATAAAAAATAAAGTAACATAACCAAGCGTCTACGAAAATTGTACAAATATTTAGTAAAGCGACATAGTTTGTTAATGTTTTCATAAAATAATGGGGGGATTCACTTATGTCAGTAAAATCTAACTGCCTATTATTTAGTATACTTATCAATACTACCATGGCTAGTTTAACTAATTAACTCCCTTTATTCACTTGACTATTTAAGAAGGATGTATACAACACTTTGGTACTTTTTTCATCCTTATTAGCCAATTTTCCTGACCCATATCTATCTGAAGTTGAACTTTTTAATTCTGAACTATTATTTTAATTTAAACTATCTTTTAAATTTCTACATGGCAATGTTGCTCTTTCTTTATTAATTATAAATCTAATCTTTGGTTTAGGAAGCTTAATATGTTCACTATATGGATCACGCTCCAAAACTGGATTGAGCTTATGTTTTATTTTATCAACTATAAATTTGAATTTTGGTTTGGGTAGTTTGATATGACTATTAGGTAAACTAATTTTCAAAATTGATTGCCCTTGATATTTTGTACGTTTACTAGGCTGCATTTCTCTTAAATAATACTGCTTATTATTTTCTGTACTTTCTTGAGATATCTCATCTTTTTTAGCAGGTTGATACTGATATCCTAACCGTTCATCGAGTTCTTCTTTATTTAAAGTTCTTTGGTCCATATCTTTTTCAAGCTTATTAGGCTCTTTATATACAAAATCAGACCTATCATTATACATAATACATTTGAAAGTACTCCTTTTACCCACTACATTTTAAAAATATTAGCTAAATTTTATATACATGGAAATTTTGCTTACCTGGCCCATGTTTATTAATAAAATGAACTTTTAAATCATTTTTTCTTGAATAAGATTTACTGCAATTTTCAAAAACACATTTAAATCGAGTTTTGTAAGATGGATCATCCTTTGGAATTGGGCTTTTTTGAACTTTCATATATTTTTTTATTGAGTTAGGTTCCAAAACTAATTGCTCTTCATACTTTACATACTTATTCAGTAATTTCTCTCTATAAACAAGACGATCCTCTACTTTTATAATTTTATCAGATAGATTAATATTCAAGTCACCTTGGCCTTCACGTACTATTTGCTCATCAAGTCGGTCTTCCTGTTTAATATCTATGCTGATTAATTCTTCCTTTATTTTAGCTTTGTTTTTGTGCTTTCTATGCTTAGAAGTATCTTCTTTTCTAACTTTATTTATAATAAATTAATCATTGACTTATTTTCTATTGTCGTAATTTAATTTACCTATATCATGATGTATGTTATAATGCCTATTTAAATTCGACTTAAAAGCATATGACTTATTACAATTTTTAAAGTTACATTCATATTGATTTTGTTTGCTTTTATTAATATAGAATTTATTTAAATTTAACTTGCTCTCTTTCATTATTTGATTTTTTTACAATACAAAATATACATTTAGATTGATACTTGCGTTATGTAGTTGTAATTATTTAATTTGTTGTATGTACCTTGGATATCAAAATTTTACTTAGATAAAATAGAAAAAGATAAAGTTTTACCTATTTGAAATTAATATTAAAATTTATTCATTAGCTCGAATGTTGGAACTAAATTGCACACAAAAATTAAAAACAGTGATAAATTGTTTTTTACTTTAAAATCAAAATAACTATTAAAATACAATATATCCACAATAAGCTATTTCTTCAATGTACAAATCGGTCTTAGGACACTAAAGTCCTAGTAACAAGCTTATATGTACAGGGTACCGTAGAAAAAGGGCCTATATCTAATATCTTAGATGTTTTACTTTTATATTTTACTGTGGATTAAAATGCATAGAAAAAATTAGTATATGGGGATGTACTTTTTTGTTTAAGAATTTTACTATAATCTTTCCACTCAAATAGCGCTTAAAAAATGGAAAAATAATGAAACTAAAAAAACAGCCCCATATATATTAAAAATATCGGTTATACTTCAGTTATTGTGAAATTAAAACTAATAGATCTAAATACAGGACAAGATTTATCTTATTTTTAATAACACCTAAGTAAAGCTTTGTCGTAAAAAAAGTACACCCACATATTTTATTCAAACCTCAATTTTTTTCGAGAATTTTAACAACCTTTCTACTCAAATAGCACTTGAAAAATAAAAAGTGAAGCCAAAAAAACATCCCTCATATTGATTAATTAGAAAAATTATGGTTAGGTGTGAAGAATTGCTCCTTCACTTAAAACAAAATTTAAAAGGTCCCACCGAGAATCGAACTCGGATCACAAGGATCAAAACCTTGTGTGCTAACCATTACACCATGGAACCATGTGCTTGATGAAAACATTTTTTACACATATTTAAATTACATCTTTTCCAGTTTTTTATAATGCTATTAGTTTTTAATCTCATAACTGGGTATTTATAAAATAATATGTAATAAAATTTCAATAATAAAATTTAAAACTTCATAATTTATTGAAAAAGTAAGTTAACCCCCCATTAAGCTACGGAAAACTTTACTTTGCTATTTAACATAAACGACTTTAAAAAATAATTAATAAAATCCTCTAACACACTGTATTATCAGCCACTAAAACCAGCGAAATAAATTCACACTTCAATTAAAAACTGCTAGCAACAAACACTATCATCCGAAATAGAAGTTAACTATCCATTTAATTCATCTCCTCCCATTTTGATTAAAATTCATTCCATTTGGCTTATAATTATTAATACTAAATGGTTTCTATGCAAAATCAAATAATTAGCTATCTAATAATTTATTACTATAAGTTACACTTACTCCTTCCATCCCCTTATTGAAACCCATATCATTAACAAAATTATCCGTCCCATTATCTCCATCAACGATATCTAGCTGCTCCCCTTTTCCTTCATTATCCATTTCAGGTGGATGTAATTTATCATAAATATCCCTTTGCATCATTGTTTGACATCGTTTTAATTGATATGTTTTTAATAGAGGCACTCGATGATATGCTATCATCGGTTTTTTAGTTGTAAGTTTAATTGCTTTTAAGATGGTATCACATTCTAGATCAGAGTCAAAGTCACTACTTTCTCCAAAGGAACGTCTTCTTTTATTACTATTATGGGGATATGAAGAGTTATCATGATCATGCAAATGTTGACTGGCTTCCTTGGCTGCCATACCTGCTTTTTGGGCTAAATTTTCAGCTAAAAATATTAAATATATTTAATGATTTAAACAATCAGCAATTTGATTTTTACTTACCTTTTATTTTAGCGTTATTTTTTTGATGTAAAGCTACTAATTCTTGATACGTTTTTGAGCGTCCAAACACTGCTTTTTTTAGTACTACTGTATGGGCTTTACATGTAATTAATCGCATACACGCTTGTCCATTGGCTCCTAATACTCCACAATGTTTATCTAAATCTAATACTGGTTTTTCTATTTATATAAAAAAGATAATGATTAAATATGCTATATTTGAAAACTAAATTATGATGTTTACCTTTAACTTTATTTTTTTCCTTCTTTTGTTTTCCCATCTTTTTTTTATTTTCTTTAGATTCATTATTGTTGCTATCTTTTTTATTTCCTCGTGATTTACTGGTGTTTGTAATTATACTTTCTGGCAACAAAGAATTAGTATCTGTTACTACTGATTCTTCTTTTGTTTTGTTTGATAGTTCATTAAAATTATCTGCTTTTGTTATAGCTATAGTGGGTATTGTTTTTGAATCTTGTATATGATTGGTTTTGGAACGTGTACGACGAGCTAAAGTAAATAGAAATTCAATTGTTAAATCATTCAGACAAATAAAAATATAAACTTACCTTTAGATTCTTCAGGAACTGGAGAAGATTCCAAATCTTCAATAATATCCTCATGAATTAATTTATTTAATTTTTTATTTTCAACTTCATTTTTTGTTGCTTTTAATAATTTTTTATTCTCTCCATGTTCTTTTATAGGCTTGACATGTTTTTTATTTTCGTTTATCTCCTTCCCATTTTTACTCATTTTTTTACTTGTATTGGATAATCTAGGTTTTAGACTTTGATTATCACCTTCTGATTTTACTCTATTTAAACTGAGATTAGGATTTAAGAAGCGTCCTTTAGTTTTTTTACATAACTCTAAATTAAATAATAATAAATAATAATAAATAATAATAAATAAAATTTAATATTACTATGGTGTTTAGTAAAATTTCGAAAATAAATTCTTTTTTTACACCCTTTACATGTAGCTGTTGTTCTTGTCCTCTATATTTGTAATATTATTTAATAAAATAAGAGAAATTAATAAAGTAAACATTTACCGCTGGATTTGGTACCTCATCTTCATTATATTCTGGTATAGGTTTAATTTCTATGTTTTTAATTATTAATAAACTATTCATCTTATTAACAAAAAAGTAAAAAAACTACCTTTATCAATAATACTAGTATCAATAATAACAGGAAGTTGGGTTCCTTTATTTACATTACTAATAGGATATAACTTCCAATCAGTTGGATCACTAAAATATTTTAAAGTACTTGGATGACGAATATTACGTAGGAACTGAGAACGTGAATGTTGGATTTTAAAACCATGAATTTTTTTAGTAAATTTATTAATAACTGAATATTAAATTAATATTTAAAATTAGTCTATAAGATATAATAATAATACTTATTTTCCCTTTCTTTATCAATTCTTTTTTTATTAATCTTGCTTTTTTTTTAGCAGCTAATGCCTCTATATAAAACATTTTTATTAATCTTCATTCTATTCATTTCATTTTGATAAAAAAGAAGTTTTAGTATAGTAATCTTTCTTTTCTCTTCATAGATCCAAAAATAATAATATTTACCTTTATTCACTACTGGTTTAGCTTTCTTTGTTGGTTTACCTTTATTCCTTGTTTCTCTCGGCATTTTATTATATTTTATTATATTTTTAAATAAATTGCTTTTGAATTTTATAAAAAATAAAGAAATTTAACCAATTATAGAAAGTTAAAAAAAGCTGTAGTTTAATGAACTAAAAATAAAAATAACAAAATTTAAAAACAAATAGATAAAAGGATACTAATTAATGACGTCGTCTTATTGTTTTCATAAATAATTATAATAAATTGACATATGGTTTATAGAATAATATTATATTTAACATTTTTAATATTTTTAATATTCTACTTTATTATTTAACTTATTAAATTCAACTTCAAATAGTGGTAAAATTAAAAGCCAATTAAAAGTCAGTATAAAACTGAGTAAAAATAATCTTTTAAAAAACTCAATTTTTAGATAAATTTAAAAGTATTCTTTAACAATGGTATCCAAATTAATTAAATTGAACTTAGCAAAGAATATAACCAACAATCTATTAAAAACCAATAAAAGAATATTATTAAGTAACAACACAAGATGGATAAAACAATACACAACTAAAGAGAATAAAGATACAAAAGTATTATCAAAATCAATAGAAGATAGCTCAAATAATGTAATAATGAGTAATGAAATGGAAAAACAAATGTTATTACAACAAAAAATGATGAATGATAAAGTAAATAATAATAATAATATTTTGTTTAAATACTAACACTTAAATATAGGATATAGAATCCATAACTGAAGAAGAGCTAGATGCAATGTATAAAGAATTATTTCCATCCGAAAAATTAAAATCAACAAAACAAGAGAATGAAGATAGTTTAAAACAAATGATTCAAGAATTAGGACTTGATAAAGAAGAAAAATGGAGTATTGAAAAAGTGAATGAGAAGCTGAATTTATTAGCCCAAATTAAAAACAAAAAAAACATCTCTTTAGTATTAATCCATGAATTATTATATTTGTTTTCTCAACAAAAGAATGAAGAAGCAAGTTTATTAACTTTAGATCTGATGGAACAAAAAGGGATTAAAATTAATGAAAAAACCTATACTTGTATTATGGATTTATATTCTAATAAGGAAGATCTCGAGAATTGTATCAAATATTTCAAAAAGATAAAAGAAGAATGCTTAGAACCGTATGATCGAACATATTTTGTATTAGTTAAAATGTATGCTAAATTAGGACGAGTTGATGATGCTTTTGATGTTTATCAAATCATGAAAAGTAAAGGATATAATATAACCAAACATATAATGATCAATTTAATTGTAAGTTGTGTTAATGCAGGTGAATATGAAAGAGCATGGAAAACTTTTGATCATATGAGATTGAATTTATATCAACCAGATGTAGTGTCTTATTCTTATATGATTAATGTATGTGCTAAACAAAACATGGTTGAGAAAGCATTCAATTTATTTGAATTAATGAAAGAAGAAGGAATTGAACCAAACTTAGTTGCATTGAATAATTTAATTTTGGCTTGTTCTACTAATAAAGAGTATTATAATGAGGCATTAAAATTATTAGATCAAATCAAAGAAAAAGGATTGCAAACTAATGTACATACATATATAGGATTATTAATGAATGCTAGAAGATCCAAACAATTAGATTATGCTCGTAAATTATTTAGTAAAATATTACAATTAAATTTAAACCCAAGAGAAATTCAAATGCCATTATCGCTATTATTATTTACTTATTCAACTTACTATTCCAAATTTAAAAGAGAAAATCAATTTATAAAGGAAAATAAAATATTATCAACAGAAGAAGTCATTGACTTATTAAATAATAAATTACCAAAGGATAGTAAACATGCGGTTTTAGAAGTTGAAAACTTAATGGATTGGTATATGAATTATTATATTATTAATAACAATAATGAATATATTTCAAAATTAATAACTTCCTTTTTAGCAGTCCAAACAAATTATGGAAATTATGAAAGAGCAATGGAAATCTTTAATAGTTATAAAGATAAAGATAAGAATCCTTATATTATAAACCAAATATTAAATTTATGTTTTGAACTTAAAAAAAAAGAGAAATGTATTGAATTATATCAAATAATTGATAAAATATTAAAACCATTAGAGCCAAAATCCACACTTTCTTTTATTGAAAAGAAAGAATATATGAAACAAAATAATATTAATGAACAGTTGTTATTAAATATTTATCGCACTTTAATTAATGGGTTTTCAAAGTAGGTTTTTTGTATTTATTTAATAATAATATTTGACTAAAATTTATTAGCCTTAATGAACTTGAATTAAGTATACACATTTTAACTTCAGCAAGTAAAGACGCTTCCATTGGAAAACAATTAAAATTATCCCAATTTAAACAATTATATAATAATTTACATAGATTTGATAGGATTGATTTAAAACCCATTGTATTAGATTCAATTCCTAGTTTAAAAGAAAAGAATATTGAAAGATCTAAATATAGATTAAACAAAAAATGGCAGAGAAATAATGGAGATTTAGAAGTATCTAAAGCTAATAGAAAGTTAGTTAAAGAGTTGGCAGAAGCTAGGTTGCTAGAATAAAAAGAAAGAAATATAGAGGGAAAATAGATAGTTTCTTAATTAGAATAAATATGTTTTTTTAATGAACAAGAAAAAGGCTTATCTTTATTGTTTTAAGCTAATTTTTTTATATTATTGAAATAAGTTAAAAATAAGCTGATGGTATAAAATATAGAGTTAAAATAAGAAAAATGTATAAAAAAGATTCTTTTATATCATAACTATTGTTTAAATTTCGTGTATTTATGATGATGTTGTTTTATAACTATGGTTATTTGCCCCAACAAAGTTTTTAATTAAATATTATCATATTACCTTCATTAGCAGCATATGAAATATTTATATACAAAAATAACCTCTTTGTTTGAATAAATGTTACAAATTATATTATCTATTATTATCTAAGCCAACTTAAAAAGATAAGATTAGAATAAATAAATAACATAATATATATAGTCATCATATAAATAAAAAACAAGTTAACAAATGTGATAATCCCATTTTTGATTTTAATTATAGTGAAATTATTAAAACATAATATTATCCCTTAAAAACTTCATCCCTTAATAGATAAAGTTACCATGTGGATATCAGTTTTGAATTGAATGTAATTGATTTGTTAGTGATAGGTGATAGCGTTATCTGCTCAAAATTGTGATATAGTTTAATTAAAATAGTTTTTCTTAATTAAAGTCACTTTACATTAAAATTTTAAAACGGTGATTTAGATGTAAATTTAGCCTTTAAGATTTCAGTTTTAATATTTTATAGTTTTGAAAATAAAAATAAAATAAAAATAAAATAAAAATAAAATAAAAATAAAATGAAAATAAAATAAAAATAAAATGAAAATGAAATTTTTATAGTATTTATTTTTATTATTATCACACTCTTAAATATTGTCTTATAAGTATGATAATCTTATCTCTTTAATAAAAACTTGAATATTCGATTTGAATTTTATAATTTTTCGATCATTATATAATTTTAAAACATAAAAAAGGAATAATTTAGAAATGATTACAAATCTGAGAACAAAAATTAGCCATATAACTTAATTAATCCTAAATTTAAAGGTAACCCCTAATCCAATAAAACTAAATACATTTTAACAGAATTTATGAATAGACTTGAAATAAGTTAAACATTCATTCTCATATTTTATACTTATTTTTTACTAATTTACTATTTTATACTCTACATTCTTCTCAGCCAGCAACAAATAATGAGCATTCTCAAAGACAATCAGCTGTTGGGTTATCAGCTTAATAGAAAGTTAGAAAATTTAGAACTCAATGATACAGAGATAACGAACAATATAATCACAACAGATTTACAAGATGACTTATATGATGAAGATAACCCGTGTTTGATCCATGCTTTGCTTGACCCCTCCAATAAAATGTCTAAATTTCGTAAATTATCCATGAAACAAAGTCAAGATGCTTCAGAATTAGCTAGAACGGCAGTAGCAGTTAGATTGGTGTCCAAAAAATTGGGTAAGCTTTATCAAATTATTTATATTCTCTTTTTACTTATAACCTTTTTTTATCAGCCAAAAAGAGAATAAAGTTTAATAATCCAAAATCAATATTAGTTGTGACTAAACCTGGTGATAAAAAATTGATTAAGTTAGCTAGAGATTTGGTAGAATATTTATTATTAGATATTAAGCTTGGTTCTACAAAAGGGATGACAGTGTAAGTATAAAAAAATATTAAATAGAACTGCAGCTTATTGAACTAATATTTGATTATTTTAGATATGTTGATAAACATTTAGAAAAATCGAAGCGTTTTAGATTTAATTCATTAACTCAAAAGATAGTCAATCCATCAGTAAAGTTAAATTGTTGGACACCCGAACTAGTAGCATCTTCCCCAGAATTATTTGATTTGGTAATAACTTTAGGTGGCGATGGAACCGTATTATATACATCCTGGCTATTTCAAAAAATTGTACCTTCAGTTATGCCATTCCATTTAGGTTCATTAGGTTTTTTAACCACTTTTGATTTTAATCAACATCGTAATATGATTCAACAATCTTTAGAAGAGGGGGTGCGTATTAATATGAGAATGCGATTCAGTTGTACTATATTCAAATATGATGCTTTAAGTTCAGCTCCATTATCCAGAGTGTGTTCTTCAAATGGTAATTATAAGAAAGCCAAAAACTTAAAATCTCATGCTAGTTTATTATTTGGAGATGCAACTATAGATACCGAAGAAGAAGAAATAGCCATAACAAGTCCGTTTCGTAGTGAATTTGGCTATAAAGGTTTTATTGAAGGTATGACTTATGAAATTTTAAATGATTTGGTAGTTGATAGGGGACCCTCCCCTTTTATGTCCCAATTAGAATTATTTGGGGATGGAGAGTATTTAACTACTGTACAAGCAGATGGTTTAACTGTGGCTACACCAACTGGTTCAACTGCTTATTCGTTAGCTGCAGGGGGTTCGTTAGTTCATCCAGAAATACCAGCTTTATTAATATCTCCAATTTGTCCACATTCACTTTCTTTTAGACCCATGCTATTACCAGATTCCATTACTTTGTGCATTTGTGTACCTTTTAGTTCAAGAGGCACAGCTTGGGCTTCTTTCGATGGTAGGGGTAGAGTTGAACTTTCGAGAGGTGATTTTATTAGAGTTGTTGCATCTAAATTTCCTTTTCCTACTGTTTGTGCAGAAGGTACTCAATCAAAAGACTGGTTTAATTCATTAAACAGATGCTTGTTATGGAATCAAAGGTCGGTTCAAAAACCATTAGATGAGTCTTCACAAGGAGAAGAGGATTCCTCAGAAGATATCGAAGAAGATTAAGATGAATGTATTTAATTATAATAAAATTTATTCAAGTTATTAAATTATATAGTATATATATTTTAAAGTAATAAATGGTGGAGGTTATCAACAAAACTATTGTTTATTTATTTTCTAATGATTTTTTGGAACAATTTTTAAATTGTTGAATTAAATGTTGGCATTGGGTCATATCGCCATTATGTTTATCTAAACATTCTTTTAATTCCTGGACTTGACATAGGTTTAATTTAGTCGCTTCTTTAGTTGTTTCCTTTGGATCCATTTTAATCTAATTTAATTTATTGTAATGTTTATTTAAAAAAGGATACTCTTTTTATCTTTTTTATCTTAAAGTTTATCCTTCTTTTGAAGATAAAACAGAGCCAATGATACTTTTATAAAAAAAATCATATAAAAGTATAAATTTTGATAGTTTTATTAAGTTACTATCAAATTAAAATGGAAGCAGAACGTATAGATTTAAGTAAGCTTAAGCTTATCCTTAATAAAAAAGCAAATCATACTTACTCAATCTTTAGCCCAACCTAGATATTCTCAAGCTACTTTTCTAGGAAGATTAAAACATTTTATCGATGTGACTAATCCCAAGTAACATACATCTTCACAATCAGTAACAAGAAAATTAAATCCCACTTTAAAGGAATTTATTAGCTTCAAAACAACAAATATTAGATAGTCAAAAATTAGTTGATGACTATCAACAAGGGATTAATACTGAAATAGATGTTGAAAAATTATGGAAAGCAAAAAAAATAGTAGATTCTTCCATTCATCCAGATACTAAAGAAATTATTTTTTTACCTTTTAGAATGGCCAGTTTTGTACCTGTAAGTTATTTAGTTAGTATATAATGTTTTGTTATCTACAATGTTTTATTATTACTGTTATCATAACTAATAAACAACTAGACCAATTTGATAGTAACCGTTGGTTTATTATTACCCAATCCAACTACTGCTGGTATTATATTTTGGCAATGGGCAAATCAATCTTGTAATGTAGCTATTAATGTGAGTTATTTCATTTATATTATAATCATTATATTAAAATATAAGCAAATCCTAACTAAAAAATTAGTGGGCTAACGCAAATAAAAGTGTACCTATGTCCTTACAAGAAACTGGGTTTGCTTACGGTTGTGCTGTTTTTGGTAAATACTATTAATATTGTTTTTTATAATTAAAATTGGAACTAAATTAATGTTTTTTCAATATAATTAGCTTCTGTTTCTATGGCCCTAGGTTTGACTGCTTTAGTAAAAAGAAGTAAATTTAGTCCAGCAACAGCCAGTATATTAAACAAATGCGTACCATTTGCTTCTGTTGCTACCGCTTCTTCTTTGAATGTCATGTTAATGAGAGGAAAAGAGATTGTGTAATGGTTTTATTATGTTTTTTATATAAAACGTATTAAAAATTAATTGGTTTCTATAGTGAAGGGATTCATGTTTATGACAAAGATGGTAATATTGTTGGTAAGTCTAAAGTTGCTGGGGCTCATGCTATTGGCCAAGTAAGTTTATTGAATTATATTTTAACAATGGTTATTTATATCTTCTTAGGTTGCTGTATCAAGGTTTTAACAGGTAAAATTAAATTATTATTATTATTATTATTATTAAATACTAGAATTTATTTAATCATTAGCTTTTCCTGCATTATTATTAGTAGGCTTATATAAATCACCTTTTAAACAATAACTAATCGTATTATTAGCCGCCAATGATTTTAAGTGTACTAGAAAAAAAGAGCTTTTTAAAAAATAATCCAAGATTATTTATACCAATTAATGCAGGCAAGATAGGATATTATTAATTTTATTGCTGATCTAATAACCTTGTTTAGCTTTGGTAGCAGCATCTTTACTCACTGCTTTACCAGCAGCTATTGCTGTATTCCCACAAAGATCTCCAATTTCCATTGAGAAGCTTGAATCGGAGTTTAAAACACTTACTAAAGAAAGACAGCTTTATTTCAATAAGGGATTATAAACTCAATAATTAAAAGTTTATAAAATAATAAGATAAAAGTAGTTTATAGATTAATATTGAATAAAAAATGTTATTCTACAAGTTAATATTAATATCATGGTATTTTAAATTATTATTTTGTTTATCTTTTAAATAAAAGAGCAAGAGAAACCAAGTTAACTTTTATCCTCCATAATTCAGTAGTGCATTTGCAAGCCCTTTTTTTGTTTTATTGGCTTCTTGCACAGCACTAACTATTTCATTAATATTGGTCTCCAAAACCTAAAAATATTATAAAATGTTACTTATATTAATATATGTATTTACCATTCCTCCAGAAATCATTTCATCTAATATTTGATGAACCTTAAAATAAGTATTAACAATTATCAATTAAATCTGAAACCTTATTTACTTCTTCAAAATGAAATATCTAATAAAAGTTAGTTAAAAAAGTATAAATATAGTAAATCATTTTAAACCCTTACCAAGTCCAATTCACAAACATTTTCAAAACAACGGTCCAAGGATTCAACAAATACTTGAATTAAGTCCAAAATCCCCAAGTCTGATTCTGAAGAATCAACCACAAAAACAAAATAAAGGGTAGCATAATGACGATATATTACTCGAGTATCTTTACCACCTATCAATTGACTTCCTTCTAAAAAGTTACATGCGGTATCTGGTCGTTTGGATACTAAAGAAAATATTTCGTTTAATATTTCTTGTTGTTTTGGTACGGGCTAGATAAGGGTTAATAATGGGGTGAGGATGAGGAGATATAGTTTACTATCTGTTGATAAAATTTCAATAACCTGGGTTTGCCATGATTGTTAAATATCAAAGCACACTGAATCATAATTGAAATGATAAAAATAAACGTAATTATTTTTGAAAAAAACCAAAATTATGCACTAATTCTTGGTTAATCTTTGACTTCTTTTCAGAATTAAGTTTTATTTTTTTATTTGAAATCAATGAAAAAGAAAATTATAACAAACTATTTTAAGCAAATTACTTTTTTAATCCATCCTGATTACTTTCAAAATGATATAACTAAAAAAAATATCAATCAATTAAGTTATTTAAAATTAAAACAATATTTAGAACCTTTATTATCTAACGATAAAAAAGACATAAAAGAAGAAGAGTTAATTTCATTCTATAATAAATTCGATCAAAAATTTCATCAATTTAATTTAAAACCAGATATCAATACACAACAACAGGTGTTAAGTCTAAACCCTAAATTAAAGAAAGAGTTTATTCTATTAAAGAGAGAATTAAAATTATATGAGCTAAGTCAAAACTTGGAGATAAATGTTGATGAAAAGGATTTATTCAATGTGAAACACAGTCTGAAGAAATTATTAAATAATAACAAGGATAAAATCGATATCCGGAAGCAATTTTTAATGGGTTTAAAAAAAGCTTTATTAAATCCAGACCAAAGATTAGTTAATCTGATGCAAGCCAAAAAGAGTTGAATTATTTCTTTTTCTTCCCAGGTTCCAGTTTTCGTTCTTTAGCTCCTAAACCTAATAATCGTGGCCGTTTTTTATTTTCATATACTTTTGGATCTCTATAAGCAAGTGTTAGTATTTTAACATCTAGTAAAATAAAAACATATTACTCTTTTGATTTTTTTAATCCAATACTTTCTCCATCTTTCCATCCCATCCCTCGAAGTAAGGCTGCACCAAACTCTTCAATTGGTACATCTTCATAATCTTCTAATGTATTCTATTTGAAATTAGATCTATTATTAATAAAAGTTAATGAAATATTACTTCTTCTGGTGCATTTTCATATTCTTCCTTGAACGCTTCGTCTTCTGTTCTTTTCATTGGTATAACTCCTACTTTAACTTGTTTTTCTGCACTAACCTCTAAAAATAAACATTATTATTTGAAAACTAAGTGAAATGATTTATTTTACCTTTCATTAACTCTCTTCTAGCTTGTTCTTCTAAGGATATCTCTTCCACTTTTACAGTACTTATTTCAATCTCTTCTTCAACAGTAGCGGTATCCACTTCTTTACTTTTGGTAGATACATTTAATCCAAATTTTCTTTCTTTTTCTTCTACATTGAGCGTAGAATGAGTTACTGTTTCGCCTCTATTTATCAATTCTTCTGGTACATATGTTTTTATCTTTTTCTTCCATGCCGCTTCTTTACCAGAAAATGGAATTACCAATGGTCCTTTTTCGACTTTTGGCGGTGCTAAACTAAAAAATCATTAAATTAATTATAAAAATAAATCTTAGTTACCTTTCCACTTCATTACCATTAAATCCTTTAATTAATTCCACTGTTTCAATTGGTTTAGCTTCTTCTTTTTCAAATCCTTTTACTTTGAATGTAGCTTGTACTTTCTTTGCATTGAATTTACTTTTAAATCCCTTCTTTTCATTGTTGTTATTGTTGTTTGGTTTTTGAAACATGGTAAACTAATTTTTAATTATCTAGTTTACTAAAGAATATTTGCATATTTTTTTCTTGTGCACAACTTAATGTTTATTTTTTGAACGTGTTCGCAGTTGCTTTGATGTTGAAATCATATGTTTAAATAACAAATAGATTACTCTTCACTAATATCATATTATCACTATTTATAAAAAAGCTATATTGTAATTTCAGGAAGTTGTTTGCTTTTAAATTACAGTCCCATATCTTAATGTTTTATCACTGGATTATTTATTTGAATGACCAGAATTGAATTTATGTACTAATTATTATTTCCCAAAAAAGTTGCTTCTTTCAAATGTTATTTATCATCAACTAACTAAAGTTCGATAAATCCCTTATTGATTTTTGCAAGCACAACAAATGCAAAATTTATGAATTCAACCAATTAAAATTTTTTAAGGGTTTATAAAAAACCAACAGATACATTAAAAGAATCAATCCCCATTAGGTTCACCTTCTTTCACATTCATAAAAATGTCTGCCGCCAAGGTTGCTAAGCCTACTAACAGCAAATTCGTTATTGATTGCTCTACCCCAGCTAAAGATGGTATCTTTGATGCTGCCGCTTTCGAAAAATTCTTACACGATCGCGTCAAGGTTGCTGGTCGTACCAACAACCTCGGTAACAATGTCAAGATCTCTCGTTCCACTGATAACAAGCTTACTGTTACCTCCAAAGTTCCATTCGCTAAACGTTACTTCAAATATTTAACCAAGAAGTATTTAAAGAAACACAGCATCAGAGATTGGGTCCGTGTTGTTGCTACTAACAAGGCTACCTACAAATTACGTTATTATAACGTTGATAATAACCTCGGTGATGAGGAAGAAGAAGAATAAAGTGTTAGGCTTTAAATAATTTAACTAACAATAAAAAATAGTTTGGTTTAAAATTTTTATTTTGTTTTTCATAAAAGGTGCGACCGCTACGAACCTTCTTTATATTTATATAAAGAAAATCACAAAGCATTTTTGACATATTTATATGTTTTTTTATATTATTCATGTATTTCAGTTATACAGTAATTTCGCAATGTGAATAGTGGAGATGTTTTATAATTCATCAAAGATTGATGTTGTAGAATTTAGTAAGATCAACAGATGGATTATGGATGGATATTAAATGGAATTAGATTGTAAACTATTCGAAAATAGTATGAAATGAAGTATAAAAATTACAGTTTAAATCGAAATGTTATGTAGATGCGAATTTATTTTTTGGAATGTAAAAAGAATGAACAACCTTGATAGGAGCGATTATTTCAATTTCAATATATATAAATATGAGAATTTTTTGAAACTATTTAGAAAAACGATGTCTCAAGTTATAGGAAAAATAAAGGTAGTGACTTTTAATTCTTATTATAAGACATAAATAAATAAATAACAGATTAGTAAACCTATGAGTTTATAAAGGAGACTAGATTTTGATGAATTATGTAAAACTCGATTGTATTATAGTTCTGAGAGGGGTTAGCTTTCTCTTTAATATTAATAGAGTATGGTCATAAACTATCCCCACTTTGTTTCCACAGTTTAAGGTATATAAATCAAAGTGATCAAAGGATAATAATTTCACACAAAAGTTGTAACATTGAAGTAATTGCTAATATTACAAGTGAATCTATGCAGAAAAATTACAAAAGAAGATAACATTAGTACGTTTTTGATAAATTGCTGCTTCATCAAGTTTCAATTAACATTGATATCATATTTTAATGTGCTTATTGCTGCCTACTGCTTTAATCCAAATCTTAAAACAAAATATCCATATTAATCATAAAAGATTGGGAAGATTATGTCAAAATATCTTACAAAGATTTGGAAATTTATTTTTAGGATATTATCACTTTAGTATGATGTATAATATTAAATGCTAGATAAGTGCTGTTTCCCTATAAAAACCACCTTACGTATGTTATGTATATGATGAACTTTAATTAAAAAGCTTTATAAATTATTATAATAAAATGTTGTTTATAACTATTACTGTGGTAACTCCTTGAATATATCTGTTTAATGTAGATACTCTTAAGTTTTCATAATAAAAAGTTTATATGTATGTTTAATTACTATTTTGTTATTTTCACTGAATTTCTTTTGGTTTATTTTTATAAAGCTATATAAAGCTCTCAAATTTTAAAAAGTAAAAGTACATAATAGTATATTGGATTGAATCAGCATAATATTTACCCTAGTATTATAATAGTTGCATTGGTTTTATATTTCTATCCTAATCCTTTTATGATAGTTTTAATTTTGGTTCTTAAAATCAAACTATTAGACAAACTACTATAAATACAACAAAGCACTTTATACCAACAAATCTACATTTTTATTTAAAATGTACATTTATAAAATATAATATGTACCGATGCCATATTTAAACTGAACTAGGAACTTTCAAAGCATAAAAATAATAACTATCATTCATATATAAGCTAGTAGGTGTGACACCTAAGCGCACTTGCTCAGAGATTAAATAAAAGTGAGCTACTATAATGAATATTTGCAGTTTATACGATAATACATATACAAGCCAAATCCTTCATTATTTACACCACACACTTATAGGCCAACTTCAGTTAAATTTTTAGCTTGATTTTAATATTATTAATATGAAGTCTATTTTAACTTCATGTTGAACTATTTCAAACTCTATTGCTATTTTTTTCATAATAAAAATTACCAATTAAAACATCCCATAGAATCAACTTTAAACACCAATCAAAGCTAAGCATCGAACTTGACAACAATTTGAAATTTTTGTAAGCTTTGTTAAATTGATTGAAAAGGATGAGCGCTAAAGTACAAACAACCCGTGCATTTCAAGATAAAAGCAAACCTGTTGAAGTTAGATTATCTAACATTATTTCCGCCAAAGGTAAATATATCCTCTTATAGACTAATGCCATGTAATAATTTGTACAGCCGTTAGCGATGCCATTCGTACCAGTTTAGGTCCAAAAGGTATGGACAAAATGGTAAATGATTTAAAAAACCAATATATACAAAACTAAAAATATAAAAAAGATTAAAACTAGCTCTGGGGAAGTGCTTATTACAAATGACGGTGCCACTATCTTAAAGCATATGGCCGTAATGCACCCAGCAGCAAAGATGGTACTTATTTTAAAATTTCAATCACTAAGCTAATTTTTAGTTAGTGGACTTATCAGCAGCTCAAGATGTTGAGGCTGGAGATGGCACCACTTCCGTCGTTGTTTTAGCTGGTAGCTTATTGGCTGCTGCTGAAAAATTACTTAATAAAGGTAAAACTAATTTAAAAATATTATGGGATTAATGTTGATGAGATTAAATAGGCATTCACCCAACTGTTATTGCTGAGTCATTTTCAAATGCAGCTGCCAAAGCTTCCGAGTTTTTATCGGATATGGCCACCCCTATCGATCTCTCAAACAGAGATTTATTATTGAAAAGTGCTAGTACTTCTTTGAATTCTAAGGTAAATGAGTCTTCAATAATGGATTCATTTTTTTATTTTATTTTAGATCGTTTCTCAATACTCTTCTTTACTTGCCCCAATTGCTGTAGACTCTATTTTAAGAGTTATAGATCCTTCTGTTGATCATTCTGTTGATTTAAGAGATATCCGTTTAGTTAAAAAGGTAGGTGGTACTATTGATGATACTGAATTACTATCCGGGCTTGCATTAACACAAAATGCCATTCGCTCTGCTGGTGGACCAAGTCGCATCGAAAAAGCAAAGATTGCTTTAATTCAATTCCAATTATCTGCACCTAAACCAGATGTAAGTCCAAACTTTCAATTGTATTATAATATTTGCTTAATTCACTCTAGATGGAAAATCAAATTATTGTAAATGATTACCGCCAAATGGATAAAATTTTGAAAGAAGAAAGACAATATTTATTAAACATGTGTAAAAAGATTAAAAAGAGTGGAGCTAATGTTATTTTAATTCAAAAGAGTATACTTCGTGATGCAGTCAATGAACTTTCTCTTCATTTTATGGCCAAATTAAAGATTATGGTCATCAAAGACATTGAAAGGGACGAAGTTGAATTCATATGTAAGAGTACTGGTTGTAAACCCATCGCTGATATCGAATCTTTCAATGAAGATAAATTGGGTTATGCCGACTTAGTTGAAGAGGTAGATTCCATGGGCTCAAAAGTTGTTAAATTTACTGGAGTCAGAAACCCTGGCAAAACAGTTTCTGTCATTTGTCACGGAGCCAATCAATTGGTTTTAGATGAATCTGAACGTTCTCTTCACGATGCTTTATGTGTTGTCCGTTGTCTCGTTAAAAAGAGGTAATGATAACAAATTTAATATAATGTAAATTTAATCTTTTGATTTAGAGCTTTAATTGCTGGTGGTGGTGCTCCTGAAGTTGAAGCTTCTCTTCGTATTATGCAATATGCTAAATCAATGAAGGGTATGGAAGCTTATTGCTTTGAAGCTTTTGCAGAAGCCTTAGAAATCATCCCAGCTACATTAGCTGAAAATGCAGGTCTTGATTCAATTAAAATTGTTACTGAGTTACGTAATCGTCATGCTAAAGGTGAAAAAACTGCTGGTATCAATGTTAGAAAGGTAAATTTAATAAATGAAGTTTAACGCTCTTTACTTAATTAATTAGGGCATGATCACCAATATCTTAGAAGAAAATGTTGTCCAGCCTCTTTTGGTTTCTACTTCAGCTATTGAGCTTGCTACTGAAGCTGTCCGTATGATCCTTAAGATTGATGATATTGTAAGTTGATTTGCCATTTATTGGATTATTTTTAATATTTATTATTCTTTTAGGTTACCACCCGATAGATAAATAAAAATTATTAGTGCATTTGATTTGTATCTTTAATAAAAAAATAACTCTTTTTAAGTTTATAAAATTTTTGGGATTTTTCTGTTTCATTTATTTTTCTATTTTTCAAGCACTATCAGATGGAAAAGTTAGAATAGAATCTTTAAAAGGAAAGACATGTCCTTGTGTTAAGTTTTACTCTTATATTTGCTTTAGTTGTGGTATTATATAGTAGAAGTTAGATTAGGGAAATAAAGCTACAAACCTTCAAAACCAAATCAAATGAGGAATTTATATAATGTATATAGCAACCGATTAAATTACAATAATTAATAACATAAAATCATCGAAATATTGCGAATCTATTCTTTAATTTAATCTGCTATTTCTGAATATTCATGAACTTAGTTGAATTTAACAACCTTGTAAATGAAATATAAAAATCAGCCATCAAATTGTTACAAATATGAAATAAACTTAAGTAGGCATAACTTTTAACAAGATAGCTATTTAACAAATACACAAATAAGTAACCTCAAAGCTTGCTAATAATAATTTATTATTTCCGAAATTGTTTTCTAAGCCGAAAATTCTATTCTAGACTTTTGATATAGGAACTGTTCTAACATTCTAAGAAATAGCATTCTTTTTAGCGAAAAAAGTGGTTATATCTAGTTTTCAATTATTGTTTTATATGTATATCAAAAATTGTATATACAAAAGCTTAATTTATTTAAAATTATTAAACCATGATAATTTGAAGATGTTTTTTGGTTTCATCATTTTTTTCATTTTTAAGCACTATTTGAGTGTAGAATTATTAGTAAAATTCTTAAACAAAAAAATACACTCCCCATTTATTGATTTTGATAAAAATGACTAGTTATTAAAATGTGTCATTATAATAAATCATATAAAATGATATACAAAAAATCAAATGTTAAACCTCCTTTTAAATACATTGAGTAGAGTACCATTTATTAATAGATATTTAATAATCACATTATAGAAACTTTAATAAAAATATCTTTATGGTTGAAAATCTACCTCTTTTAAAAAGTATAAATATTCCCAAATATAGTATATTTCCCCCATAAATTTCACCTTTAAAATATGAATGCAAAAAAAATCCATTCCTTTGAATGGATTTTTTTAATTGGCCAAAGTACTAGTTTATTCTTATATTGACTATTTTATTTTTAGTCTATAAAAGCAAATATCGAACTCTTTAAAAATATTTTATCTTTTGTAAAAAGCTGCCTTACCAAATATACCAACACCAATAGCTATTTAAAATGGAAGAAACAATAAGCTATAGGAGGACAAATAGGAAAGACCTTGAAAATGAAGATGTAGAAAGCGTCTCGGATTCCAGTAATCTAGACATAAAAGACAAAGTGGGTACCAAAAAGATAAAAAATGAAAACTCCCCATTAATTACACCAACTTTATCCAATAAAGGGATAGAAGAGCCTTTAGAGTTAGAAGACTTAAACAAGATTAACTCTGAGATAGAAAATGTTGAAATAAAAGCAGACAAAAGAAGATGGCTTGTACTCTTGTTATTCAGTATGGTAACTTTTTCAAGCGCTTTAGCTTGGATTACCTATGCCCCTTCCGCTGATACCTTCTCAAAATACTACCATTTGGAATCTACTTATTATATTAATTTCTTGTCCACTATTTATATGATTACTTATCCACCATTCTTGTTACCTGCTTTATATCTTTCACAGTTGTTCCTTAGCTTGGAGTATAAAAGGTATAATAAAGCTGATAATTCTGGCTTTGGGTATGGATTAAAATTCGCTTTGATCTTTTCTTGTGGTTTACATGTACTCGGATGCTGGATAAGATACCTTGCATTCGAAAATTTTGTAGTTAATTTTATTGGTCAAGCTGTGGCTTCTCTTTGCCAGGTGTTCACTTTAGGTAAGTAACTTTATATACTAGGCTGCTTTTTTACTAAATTCAATTAGGTATGCCCCCTAAGCTTGCTTCAGTTTGGTTTCCAAGCAACGAACAAAACTTGGCTATTTCCATCGGTGTTACCTCTAATGTGTTTGGATCAGCAGTTGGGTAAGCATTCATTAACTTATTTTTAGCTTTACTTATTTTTGGATAGGTTTTTATTAACCCCTGCTTCCGTTGATCCAGAGAACATAACTGGCTCAATTCCTTATTATCTATTAGGCCAAGTAAGTTTTATTTGATTATTACTAAATATATTTATTGAATGTTTTAGTCGATTGCATTTTCTGTTTTATTGTTGGCCATCATAGTTCTAATGCCTCTTGCTCCAAGCTATAGATCAAAGTAATTCATTTAGCAATTTATTGTTTTATATTTATATTTAATACTGTTAGTAATCAAACCTTTACTGAACCAACGGCCAAATCTTTAATAACAAGTATTAAGGAGTTATTGACCACTTTTACCTTTCAATGTTTTTCTTTGAGCTATGGTTTATTTATTGGTGTACAATATGCCGTACAAACTTTAATATCTATTATTGTCCTACCTGTGTTTTTAGATACAGATGAAGTATTATTTTTTTTATTTAACATTTATGATACTAATTCCATTTTATAGTCACAAGTAGGCTGGCTCGGTTTCTGGATGTTAATAGCTGGTATCATTACCTCTGTAGTTGCCTGTTATTTCCTTGATCGTATCCCTCATTACTTTACGGTTTCCCTTACCCTATTTGTATTGACTGTCGTATCTTTACTTGCCATCAACCTTTCTTTAGAATACCAAATCTACCCCGTATTATATGTAGGAAGGTAGCTTTAATATTTTATTTATTTATTTCAACAACTGATTAATTTTTTAGTTTATTATATGGTATGTCTTCAGCTGCCTTAATGCCTATTATGTTTCAATATGGTAGTATTTTATATTCCCGTCACGATGAAAACACTATCACTGGACTTTTAAATAGTATTGCTCAACTGTTTGGTATCTTGTTGATTACGGTGATGGCCACTTTAGAAGAAAAAGTCCCCGTCATTGGACAGTCTCATTATACAATGAGAGCTGCTTGTTGGATTTTGTTTGGTACTAATTTCCTTGCTATGTGCTTGTTCACCCTTTCTAAAGTTAGAAATAAGGGAGATTAATATGTTGTCTTTAATAAAAATTAATAATAGAAAGTATGTTAAAATAAACAGCGACTATTTATATTAAAGTGTTTTATTAATTTTATTACTTAAAAAATTTAATATACACAAATCTAAACAACCCAATTTCTTATACAGCTTTATTAAATATTGAATATGCAACTTGATTCATTTAGAATTTAAACTGTTAATTCCGATACGCAAACACTTTATACTAATAATGAGCCTATACATTGAATTAAGTTGATCCTAATACCTTATTACATTTTTTACAAACAATATTCTTTGATTTAAAACAAAACACTGGAAGTATGAGAAACGCTAATAGTAGTTGATATGTTTTATAATGATATCGGATATCATGTAATCCACCAGTGGGACAAGGACCGTACTGATAGGCCAATGGGTCAATAATAGGTTGCCCATAAGCATTGGTAGATACTTGTGCGGGGTTTTTGTATTTATTACTTGCGCCGGGGTAGCTCATTATTGTTGAAAGTGATAATTTATGTGTTTAAAGTTTGAAAATGAAAAATATGATATAGTTAAAATATGAAGCCATTTTTGTGTTTAAGTTTAAATATCAATTAAATTTTGATGCAAATTATGATGTAATTCTAAGGAAATTAAGTTTGGAAAAGAAACTTCTTAAGTGGGAAGTGGAAGCGAAGCTTATAGTAGAAGAGCATTTCAGTTCAAAGTCAGCAAGTTTCTTACAGCTGCCAGTTTTTGAAAATTTTGTTGCTAAGTTCTTATTAAATATTTATACAATTCTTGTAAGAAAGTTTTGATTGGTAAAAGTTGAAAATAATTCTGAAAGTTGATAACCAAATATTAATTTTGGACTAGAAATGCCATATTAGTCATAAATATGTTTAGTAACATTAATATATAGGGATATATTTTTGTATTAAGGATTTTACTAACAATTTTTCCACTCAAATAGCGCTTAAAAGATGGAAAAAGTAGTGAAACCAAAAAAAACATCCCCATGTTTTATTCTTTTACAAAATAAATAAACTGTTTTTGAAAAAAATTAGTCTCCTAGTTGAATTCTTAAATTCTCTATCCTTTTCTTCTTTTTTACGAATTCAGACTATTTAAAAATTATACTATATTTAAGTACTATTTAGTTTTATTTAAGACTGAATATAAATTTGCCATTAATATATACTAGCAAGGATTATAAACTTATAGTTAGTTTATTTTATTAATATTATGACCTTATCACTATTTAAACTTTATAGAAATTTTAATAAAATGTGCTTTAATGACTTTATTCTTAGATTTTACTCATGTTTTACATGCTTATATAAATCAACGTAAATTTAGTTTAATTTATTGTATAAGGATAAATATTAAAAATTAGATTTCTTAAAAAAATATATTAGTAATATAAAAATATAATATTTAATGTTACTTCATACACTAGGATTAGATGTGCAGCATAATTCATTAATTAGTATATAGGAGTCTAAACGTCAAAACTTAAGCAATTACAAAGCTCGTTTTAAAAAATCTGCCTTCCGAATTTGAACGTAAATCAGTTTTAGCATTGCCATAATGTAAAAACATGATTGACAGTGGGGAATTTAATAAAAAATTATAAGGAAATTTAAGTTAGCTTCCCTAAAGAGTTCAAAAATCCCCTATTAAATAAGCCTACAATTCTCCCCAGATTATGTAAAATAAAAGATTAAGCTGATTAAGGGGTAAGGAGGTAAGAAATAAAGTCAAGAATCAATATTGACTAAGATATAAAATTAAAAACACTACAACTCATTTTCCCCTTTTAAATTAACTATAATTATTACATTATACGCATATTATTATACATTCATATACATACATATATTAAAATATCCAAATATTAGACTCAAAAAAACTAATTACTTATAATATCGAACAGTAATGCCATCCTTACTTAAAAAGATCACCAACTTTAAACCATTTCAAAAAAAGAAGCCAGTATTCTTACAGGGTATTAAAGTCCAAGCATTAACTGGAGACAGTATTCTGATCACCGATCTATGGAAGAATAATACTGTGATCCTTAAAGTATTGCGTAGATTTGGCTGTCCATTGTGTCGGTAATTTTTAATTGTATGTTGAATATTAAATGCTTATTAAAAATCCATGTTTAGTTATGAGTCCAGATTGCTCTCAAATTTAAAACCAGAGTTTGGTAAGTGTTGGAAGTGTTTTCTAGTAGATAAACAATTAACGGATTCCATTAGATAAACTTGGTGTAAGATTAATAGGCATTGGATTTGAAGAAGTTGGACTTCAGGTAAATTAAGCCATATGGTGGATAAGATTAATTATTTACAGACTACATTAGGAATTTATAGATGGTAAATATTGGGAATGGGAGTTGTTTTTAGACACAGATAAAACTGTACATAAAGCATTGGGCTTAACCAAAATGTCTATCCTTGTTGGTCTATCCGATTTGCTCACTTCTGCATCAAGTATGACTATCATTACACTCTTTTTTAAAATATTAATATCATTAATAGGAGCTGCTGTTTCTGCCGCCCTTAAATTGGGTATCAGTGGTGATTTTGTAAGTCTTTTATAACTTTTTTAGTGCTTTTACTTACCTTTATTTAGAACGGAGATGGATTGTAATCGCTTAATTCATTAATAAATATATACATATATTAAACAAACAATAGTCAATTAGGTGGGACATACGTAGTTGGGGCTGGAGAAAAGGGACTGCTGTACGAGTATAAACAAACGGTAGATAAACGTATAGTTAATTTGACATAATACTAATAAGACATAGGGAGCGGCCATTTTCCCGTCAATCAAGTCTGTGTTTAAAGCATGTGGGGGAAACCCAGATAATGTTGAAGATGTAATCAGTTCTATTAAACATTTTAAATCAATACTAACGTTTTTACTAGATGGCACCAGAGGAGTGTATCTTCTATCAAGAGTCAGTACTATCAAAGTCACAACCAGGTTCGGAAACAAGTTCATTAAGATCAGGAAATACAATGAAAAGTGCAAAAACAAGCCAAACAAAGCAAACGAAAAATTCGGGCTCGGATATCAGCTCGATTGCCTCGGTGACAGACCTTTCAAGCTTAAACTTCAATAAATCTGAATACACTGAAGATTCGGATGGTGATACAGAGTATGATTCATTCGACGAATTATCTGTTTATGATTAAGCGTTTATGCAGCTTTGGTTTTACTGCTCTTTTTTGTCACTTAAATAAATATAAAATATAATAATTAAAATTAAAAACGAAGGCTTTATAAGTTTAAACAATTCTATTCGTCATATTTTACTTTATTTGTAAATAGATAGCTATGCTTTTCACCTACAATCTGGTATCCTAAAGGTCCTTTCTCACAGTCAGCACAAGCTAAAAACTTAAACTTGTCTTTATAAAGTTTCGAGTAGGAGATGTTATCAAAATCAAATACATCCGCTATTTTCCAACATTCTGTACTTGATTTTTCTGGATAATCCTAAATAATAGAGTTTAGCTGTAGTCAGTATAGTATACTTGTGATTTGATTTTATTCTAGGAAACTAAACTAACCTCTGGTAGCTCAACGTTGGCTACTAATTCCGCTTTGTTTTTTCGTAGTATTAAACTGTTGCAACTTGGTTCTATACATCTTAACTTATTGCCATTTTTATTGTTTTCAGTAATCGCATAAGTTGTTTCGGGCATTTTTTGCTGTATGTATCCAAATAAATTAATGACTAAGATAGATAATGAGATTGAATTTTTAACACTGTATTTGAGCTTGATGACTTGATGAGATGCTATAATTTTTTCAGCCAATAAAATACTCATAGCTTTGACCAATGAGGAATTTACTATGTTATGTGTCACAGCTCAAGAAACAAAAACAAAAAATGGGGGTGTTTTTTAATTTCATTACTTTTCCACTTTTAAGCGCTATTTGAGTGGAAAAATTATTAGTAAAATTCTTAAACAAAAAAATACATCCCCAAATAGATATAAGCAAAACTCACTTTAGATTAGCAACTAAGCCCAAGCCGATACAAGACTAAATATAAATGCAGAAGCCATATGCAGTAGTTTGAAAAACCGTTAGCATTTTTTTAAAATAAATAATAAAGCTAAATATTATTTAAAATTTTACCAGACTATTGTCCAAGTCAGAGACGTTAAAAATATATCAAATATATTAAATAAGCCATTAATTAATTTCATACAGTGTGGGGATGTGTTTTTTTGTTTAATAATTTTACTAATAATTTTTCCACTCAAATAGCGCTTAAAAGATGGAAAAATAATGAAACCAAAAAAAACATCCATATAGTGTTTTTTTTAACTTCATTATTTTTTCCATTTTTTAAGCACTATTTAAGCGGAAAATTTGTTAGTAAAATTCTTAAACACAAAAATACATCCCCATATATTTTGGAAGCCTTGATTGATTTTAGAGACTGTTAACTCTACATTGCTAATATTTTGATTTCAGGGTTATTGAGAATAGAAATAATTTGATATATATGTTATAGTATGCCTAAATTTAAAATTAATATTCTTTATAAAGAGTTTGATGTAACTATTTATAAAGTTATTACAAATATAAGACAAGTATTTCCTTATTTTTTATTTATTCAGATATAATTTTTGTATTTAAGTACATCATTATATAAATAAACATTTGGTTTTAATCATCTTATATTTCAAACATTGTCGAATAAAGTACATTCAATTCTAATTCTACTTTAATATTTTCTTATATATTACTTATTTTTTATAGTTTGTTATGTTACTTTAATAGCCGGAAAAAATTAAAAACATTAATTTAAACAACTTATTTATCATATGGGGATGTACTTTTGTATTCAAGGATTTCACTAATAATTTTTCCACTCAAATACCGCTTAAAAGATGAAAAAGCAATGAAGCCAAAGAAAACGTTTCCAATATATATTAATAGGACTAAAAATAAAGAGAAAAATTCTATAAATTTGCGTTATAAAATATTTTTTATAATGTAAAATTGACCAAAAGTTTCAAATTTTAAAATCTAGAAGTAGGAAAAATCAGGAAAAACACTAAAAAAATAAGAAAAGATAGTATCTTTTTTTCAGACATAAAAATTAACTTACTAAAAAAGGTTCTATTAATCAATTTAATGGCAACTTTGTTTCTCATGAATTATAAAAACTCATGTAATAGTAGTCCTGAACTGTATTTTTCTGATAGTATATTTGTTTTTTTATCACTCAAAATTTTTTTAAGTATTTTAAAAGTATTAGCAACAGTTTTTAAAATGTAAAATCAATTGAAAGTCTTGTTTTTTGTAGACTTTTATCTTTACATTCAGATTAATTGAAAGCTAGTAGAAATATCTTAGTAGTTTGTTATGGACTATAATGCTGTGGAAAAAATATAAAATATTTTAGTAATAGAACTATAAAACTTATTTTTATATTTTTTGGTTTTGCTAATAATTAGAACTATTTAAAATAAGTCAGCAATCTCAACTTAAATAAACTAGCAAACTCCCTTTTGAAACTTACTTGAACTAATTATTAAGTGGGCTGTTTTTTATATGAACATTAAAGTTACTTTAGATCAACCATTGTATTATTATATTTTGAAAGTGTATCAAATTATTTTTGAGATTACTTACTCAGACCTACCTTTAACCTTAAATTTCTTGCTTTTAAATTGTTATTGTAAGTAGTATGTAATAGTTTCTGAAAGAACACTTTTTTCTGAATAGACTGTTATAGGTTCATAAGTTTCTTTAAATACATAATTAACTTTTGTTTTTATTTTCGACTTTTTCATTCTTCAATTTTTGTTACAACAATATCACTTTTATGAAGAGAGCTGGAAACTTGAAAATTTGCCACAATAAAGGTTATATTTAATTTTAATATCTAAGTCAAAATTTTTAAGATGCCCTTAGAGTTAAAAAAAATTCTTAAAACTTTTGATTTGATCTATCTAGTTTTGCTGATGGATAAGAGTTAGAAACGGTTTATGAATTATAGTTGAAAGTTCAGGCTACTTATCTATAATATCCAAAGCTTTATCATAAAAACATATCAAAAGAACAACAATATAGCTTGAATTAAGGAATAGTTTAAGTGAGATACTTATAGTGCTATTTGTTTAATAATAATAATGGTAATATAATATATCTTAAATTTATTTATTTATTTTCATTTATCTTATTACTTTTACATTCAGAATTTTCCTACGAATATATTCTATTTATACATTAATCGAAATTTATTAATAGAAATAATTTATTAACAATTCAGCTACGATCTTAAATAAAGGATACTGATAGCAAATCAATCAGAATCTTTAATAAGGAGACGTTTAGTAATTGGTTAAATTGATAGACGTCAACAATTTTTTTTGACAAAATGTAGTATCTTTTGATTGGACCCATAAAAATTTCCTAACCATTAATAAAACAATAATTAGCTCTTATTATTATTAATTGATAGTTGAAAAGTAAGTGTTTCAACAAATATTATCTATATAATATAAAGTTGATATTCTTTTTTAAAACACAATCAAATCCATCATTCATATATTAAAAGTAGAAAATGAACACTGATACCGATACGCTTCGGTACCGAGGTGCAAAGCCTGTTCCAAGCGAAAAAGCAGAAAGCAAAGACAATAGTTATACTTCTCATCCAACCAACAAAGATGAAGGAGAGTATCTCTTTTTAAATAAAAAAGTCAATAGCGATAGTGAAGTAGCTCAAGAAGTAATTTTTCTAATTTTTTTAAAAATAATAAATTAATTTCATTCCGTTTCGTTTCTAGATTACTACTGATAACTCATATAAAGGACTTGCCCTAGTGGTAATCTTAACAGCATTATCATTTTTTACTAGACTTTATAAAATTACAATGAGTAATAAAGTGGTTTGGGATGAGGTAATATAAGTAATTTGAGTACTTTAAATATAATAACTAACATATATTAATAGGCTCATTTTGGAAAGGTAAAATAACTATTTGATATGAAATTTTTAATATTTATATAACATTTCATATTTTTATATAGTTTGGCGCATATTATATCGTGCATTTCTTTTACCATGATGTGCATCCACCACTTGGTAAAATGTTAGTTGGTTTAGGTGGATATATTTCAGGAAGCAATGGTACATTTAAATTTGATTCTGGTCAACAATATCCAGAAGATTTAAATTATGGATTTCAGAGAGCTTTTCATGCATTTTTTGGTATTATTATGGTGCCTTTAGCTTATGGGACCGCTAGAAATATGGGTATGTCTCGTAAAGCTGCTTTCTTAGCTGGAGTTATGGTATTGTTTGGTATGTCAATACTCTATTAGTGCACTTTGTTACTTATTCTAACATTATTTGCTTAGATAATGCTCTTTGTGTGATTAGTCGTTTTGTTTTGTTAGATTCTATGGTGCTTGGTTTTAGTGCTTTATCCTTTTATTTTATTACTGGGTTCCATGCTAATCGTGACAAGTAAGTTCTATTTATAATACAGTAGTTATATAATCTTGATTTAATTATTAATTCAATAGACCATTTTCTTTAACATGGCTTTATTGGTTAATTGGTACTGGTATATCTCTTGGCTTAGCATCAGGTGTTAAATGGATTGGTTTCTTTACAGTTGCCTTGGTTGGATACTATACAATTGAAGATTTGTATGAGAAATTCGGAGATAAGAAAATTAGTACTACTTCTTACCTTGGCCATTGGGTAGCACGTATTATTGGTCTTATTGTTATACCAGTTTTAATTTATATGGCTTCCTTTTATGTTCATTTCAAATTACTATCTGGTTCTGGTGATGGCGACTCTAATATGCCTTCTCTTTTCCAAGCTGGACTTGAAGGTTCCCCAATCGGAAAAGGTCCGCTTGAAGTTGCCTATGGGTCAAAAGTTACTATTAAAAGTTATTCCTTTGGTGGCGCTCTTCTTCACTCTCATCCTTCCCTTTATCCAGAAGGTTCTAAACAACATCAGATTACTACTTATGCTCATTCAGATAGTAATAATGATTGGGTATTTTTAAGAGATCATACTACTACCTTAGCTCGTAAAAGCAAAAATAAAAATGAAGAGAAATCTAATTCAGATAAATCCGAAGAGTCTAAGAAGGAAGAAGATAAATCTGATGAAACTAAAGTTGAAGAAGACAAGGCAGAAAAAGCCCCTGAGAACAAAAATGATACAGTAGAAGATGAAGAGCCTGAGGTTAAAGAAAATATTAAAGAAGAAAAACCTAAACGTAAATTAGCACGTCGTGGTCTTGATGATATTGAAAGTCCGGAGAAGGCTGGTAGTCCACCTAAGCCTAAGATTCCAGATGAGCCTAAACCAAACACTGCTGAAGAAAAAGTAGAAAATTCATTAAAAGAAGAAGTAAGTGAAAATGAAGTGAAAGAATCTGGACCAAAGAAAGGAAGTCAGCAAGAGATAGAAGAAGAAAATTTGGATGAAATGAAAGTTTCTATTTTACCAGTTATTGAAGAAAGTGTTGTTGCTGATCCAACCGATGAAGACAAGGATGTTAAAGTAGATCCATCAAAACAAGTATCAAGTGATAAGCCAATAGCTAAAAATAACGAGGCTAAATATCAAGAACCTTCTATTGGCTCTGAGGGTACTGAAAAAGATAAAAAGACTGACAGGGAAGAGGAAGTAAAGGCAGAAGCTAACCAAAAGGGTGATAAAAAAGATGATGGAAAGGAAAATGGCCAAGGCGAGAAAAACAATGAAAATCAAGGTGAGAATCAAGGTGAAAGAGAAGGTGAAAAAGGGGACAAAAAAGAAGAAAAGGAAGAAGAAAAGGAAGAAGAAAAGGAAGAAGAGCCTGAAAAGCCAGCTTATGTTAATGATTATCTTGATGCTGATGAAGATCTTGAAGAAGAAGTACAATTAATTCGCAATGGAGATATCATTCGACTCAGCCATATGGGAACTAAAGCTAATCTACATTCTCACAATATACCCGCCCCAGTATCAAAAAAAGATTATGAAGTGAGTGGATATGCATCGCGTTATTCTGGAGATTCTAATGACCATTGGATTGTTGAAATTTATGACGATCTTGTTGGGAATAAGGATGGCGTATTAAGAATCTTATCTACACGTTTTAAGCTAAGACACAATAATACTGGTTGTTATCTTACTTCTACTGGTAACAGATTACCAGATTGGGGATTTAGTCAAGGCGAGGTAACTTGTAAAAAGAAACCAACATCATCCGATAATACTCTTTGGAATATTGAAGCTCATTGGAACAAGAGATGTAAGTTAAAACTTATAGTTTTTGCATTTGATTTCTAACATCTTATTAGTACAAGAACCAGCTGAAGGTTCACGTTTAAAGTCCCTTTCCTTAAAAATTTCTTCCATTTGAATGTTGCTATGTGGAATACTAATAATGCTCTTACCCCTGATGAAGATAAATTTGATGCACTTACTTCTCAACCTTATCACTGGCCTTTAATGCTCAAAGGTATTCGTATGTGTGGTTGGGGCGATACTGATATTAAGTTCTACATGCTTGGTAACCCATTGGTTTGGTGGTCATCTACTTTAGCTTTAGTAATACTTGTTTCATTCAATGTATTTTATATGATTAGGTTTAAGCGCCGTTTCCGTGAATGGTATAAAGGTAACAAAGCACTAACTATTTATTATTACAAACTAATTTAACTAGATGAATGGGAACATTTTGTGTACGTTACCAAGATGATCATCCTAGGTTGGTTCTTCCAGTACTTCCCATACTATATAATGGGACGTGTCATGTATGTTCATCATTATTTCCCAGCTCTTTATTTTGCTATCTTTGCCCTTCCATTTATCTTAGATCATATCACTAAGCGTTCATCTCCCCAAGTTCAATTGATTGTATTTTCTGTTGTTATTATTGCTATTACAGTAGTTTTTATTTACTTTTCACCAATGACTTTTGGTATGGATTTCCCATCCAGTGAATTTAAATCTCGTAATTGGTTACCTACTTGGAAATTGGTCGATTAAATGGATGTGAAAGTGGTTAATAAAGGTTGATGCTTAACTAAAATGATTTTGTATTCTTTTTCATTCTGAAATTTGTTGCTCAAAAAATATAGTTTTAATATTTCATTTTAAGATTTGGAGATGTCTTTTTCATTTAAACTCACTAAGATTTTTCCACTCAATAGCACTTAAAATTGAAGAGTAATGAAACCAAAAAATATTAAGATAAGGCTTGTTTACAAAAGGGCGCACCCGGATTTGAACCAGGGACCTATCGATCTGCAGTCGATTGCTCTACCACTGAGCTATACGCCCTTGGTAATGGAGACATAATTAATTATATATATTATCAAAGATAGTGATTTACACATTTTCCAAAAAGTGCTTGCTTACGATATGGGGATGTATTTTTTTGCTTAAGATTTTACTAATAATTTTTCTACTCAAATATTGCTTAAAAAATGGAAAAGTAATGAAATTAAAAAACATCCCCATATTGTATTCTCCCAAATTACTATCAAAAGAAAGCGAATCAAGGATGAAGAGGATGACAATGAGGCTTATTTAAAAGGAAAAGGAAATTTACAGAGAAATGTTGATATGGCTTTAATTAGATACATTTCTCAGAAATTCTTCCCTTGCTTTTACTGGATTTAGTTAAACACATGAAAGGGAAAGTTTAATCAGGTAAGCATCTCATTCATAAATCTAAATACTGAAAAGAGCTGAGTTTTGCAGCTATCAGTATTACTTTTAACTTCAATAATAAAAGGACTTTTTAGTCTAGTTTTAGTAAATTCATATCTTAGTTTGAGCTGTATTCCATTCTCTAAATTAAAACTTATCAAAACAATATTACATTGAATGTTATTGTTGAGCTTAGTTTTATTTATGTTTGATAATAAAATTTGTATCATTTATCATATTAATATAAAAATAACTCTAGTAAAATTTTTATACTGAATGTTCTATTTATCTATCTATTTATTTTCAAATAAAGTTTAACATTTATAAACATTTTTAATAATTCTGAACAAGTGGAGAAATTATTGGTATTGATACTTTTATTTTTTATGAAAATTTAGTTTATTGATACAAGCAATATATTAACTTCTCAATATTTAATTTGAAAATTAAAAGCTATTAATACATCAAATGCTTATCTATAACTTTAAAGTTAACTAAAGCGGTTATTATTATTAAGTATAGCGCTTGATTTATCAATATTTTATCCTAAAAATATTTATTATTCAACAAACAATATGAAGGTTTATTATTATACCAATCTATAGCATAAATTAATAGACATTGAAAATTTACTATCACAATTTAAAATATGAAATTAAGTGCAAAATCAAATTTACCATATTAGGTTATTAAATCAAAAATTGTTAGTTTGACATTTTTTGCTTACGCTCTAGTTTAGCAAGTTAATAAAAATCACATTAAAGATCAATTTTATTTTTCTTTCTTTTTAAAAAAATGTCCCAGTTGATTGATGAAAGCGTAGCAAAATTAGCAGCGATATCGGATTTAAACGATGTATGCCCTAACTGTAAAAGTGATCGATATCTGAATCCAAATATGGTACTTGTTGTTAGTGACTGTTTTCATAAAATGTAATACAATTATACTAGAATTTGAAGTTTTATTCAACTTTACTAGGTGTGAGGCTTGTGTTGATAGGCTATATGGGATAAGTTCTGGCCCTTGCCCAGTTTGTAAAACAACGTTAAGAAAAAATTCTTTTTCGTCATTGACTTTTGAAGACCTATCAGTAGAGAAAGAGGTTCGTATAAGAAAGCGGTTGGCTCAATAGTAAATTGGTCTTTACTTACATTATAATTTAATTAATAGTTTAGCTACAATAAAAATGAGAACGATTTTGAAACAACAAGGGAGTATGACGATTATCTTGAAGAATTAGAGGATATAAGTATGTTTTTTAGAAATTATTTTACTTTGCTAATAGTTCAGTATATAACCTATTTAACAATATTGACATTGAAGAAACCGAAAAAAAAATCAAAGAATATCGAGAGGCAAATGCTGAACAAATTAAATATAATCATAAGCTAAAGGTCCAATTTCCTTGTTTCATTCCCTTTATAAATTAACTTTATTTTAGGCCGACCAAGATAAACAATTTAAAAAGGAACAGGCAGATGAAAGGGAAAGAAAGTTAAAGGATAAAGATGCTTATTTAAAAAAGATTAATAAAGAAGAAGAACAAAAGCTGCTTGATAAAGAAGAACTTATCAATGACCTTACTATTTCTGCAGAATCTGCCGATAAGATTGTAAAACGATTTGAAGAATTAGCGTCAAAGAAACAAAAGATAGGATATGACACTGTTGTAACCAATAAAGATAAAAAAGAGCAGGTGACATCTTACAGAGAGTTTCTTAAACTTCAACAGGGGAATAAGCAGAAGAAAGGGTTGTTTAATCCTATTGTTAAATATCATTTGTTAGATAAAGATCAGCCCAAATTTAAGAAAAGATATAGAGAAATCCGTTGGAAGCCAAATCCTGAATTTATTATTAGAGCTAAAGCTGGTGGTTATAAATTAAGAACGCTTCAAAAAAAATCGGTCAAATCACTTTATTTAGGTACTGCTGAGCCAGTAGATCTAGAAGATAAAGATTCTGATGATGGTTCAGCATAGGTTTAAAGCTTAATTCTCTTGTTTGAGTAGCTTATAATTTAAGTAACAAACATCAATTAATTTTATCTATATTATTAAATTATCAAAATAATGCGATTCTCAACTGCTTTTTTGTGTAAAACATTATGTTTACTTTATGTTAAATAAAATATCATAAATATTTATATTTGTCAAACAATTCATATATTCTTTAATTTTTGTTTTATTAAATGATAAGTCATTTTGACTTTCTCGAATGAATAGTAGTGCTGAGTATTTAAAATTTTAATGGTAGTGTATTAACCATTTATATGTATTTCATGTTAGTTTAAAATAACCAAAACATTCAGTTTTTGTGATTTTTAGAGTTGTTTTTGATTTACCATTTAATTTTAAAGAATAAATTTTAACATCAAAAACTATCTAAGATTGATGATGCTATAAAAAATCCCATAATGCAGGATTAGAGTCACCATTTACTCTAGCAAATTATGGCTTACATAATTTCAAAATCGATAAATGATTGGCTATTCGGAATCTAGTTCAAGATTAGATATTGGTGATTGAGAGATAATTGCCATAATCACAAATCAATAAAACGAAAGATTCAAATATCTCTTTTAGAATTATTTGGTAAAAAAGTTATAAAGCTAAATTAAACAAGCTAATCAAAATATTAGTCATTAAAGATGTCTCGTGCATTTACAAGTTTACGTAATTTAAGAACTGCTAGCTTAGCTCGTTCATTCACCACTTCCAAAATAATGAAAAATAACGCTATCCCAGCCAGCGTTCTTAACTCAATTGAAGACTCTTGGAAGGGACTTTCAGTACAACAACAAGAAGAGCTCACTGCTAAAATTGAACTATTAGAAAAGCAAGACTGGTCTAAACTTTCAGTTGAAGAAAAGCGTGCTTGTAAATTATATTATTAAATTTCAACTTAAATAATGTTAAAAGCTTAATTTAGCTTACTATGTTGCTTTCGGTCCCCATGGTCCTCGTGAACCAGCTCCAAAAGTTGGCTTCAATGTCTTCCTTGGAACCATTGCTATCGTGGTTGCTGGAGGTTTATCTTTCGTTGGAATCCGTGCCCTTGGTAAGTAAATTTTTTATCTTTAAGACGAAATTTTAATATTTTTAGGTAACCCACAACCACATACTATGACTAAAGAATGGCAAGAGGCCACTAATGAATATATGAAAGAACAAAAGGCCAATCCTATCTCTGGTTATACCTCTGAAGGTTATAAAGGTAACGGATGGGTCGATTCCAAATAAAATGGTTTAATTGAATACTAATATTAAAATGGCCGACTACATTCAATGTTTAGTTTTTGATATTAGATTTAGGTTACTATATATAACTAAGTTTCTATTTGTATTTGACTATAGCATATTCAGCAGTATGTGAATTCTTATTAGCTTGTCTTATAGATATCTACATGCCAAAATTTATAAAACAAAGCATAGGTTTATTAGGATCTATTTATTTTTAGTTATTTGTGTCAATTTGGTTTTATAGCTATTATCTAAAGTTTTTTTTGTGCTTTTAGGTATTAAAATAGAAAAACTGCTTGGTGATAATGGGTAAAAAATCAAATATTTTATCAAATAAATCGTATAGAATCAATGTTTATCAATCACTACTGTTATCTTTGCTAAGTTTTATAAGTTGCCTACTTTTCTGTATAAATGCTAAACGTTTTATATATATTCATAAATGCTAAATTTCATAAATTTATAAAAATAGCTGATGCTATATTATGCTCACTATTTAAAAATACTGTGAAAGCCTTTTTAATGCAAGTATATTATTTAAAAAAGGTAATGTTCAAAATAGTTTATTTTTATTCAATTAAAATATCAAGTTGGTAATGTTTTTTTCGAAAGTAAACATAAAAATCATAAAAAGTGTTATATAAATTGATACTACAATATAATTGCTTTTGGGATTGAGTAATGTTTATTGAAGAGTTCTATTTCATATCAAAAGAAACACATATATACGATTTTGATATTAAGGATCAAACTTTATATTGATAATAATAAAGTTCGAAACATTACCATTTAATGCTTAAAATGTTTACTATGATAAAATCCTAAACCATTTTAGTGATAGCGCATTTAGTGTGAATTTGTACCTGTAATTTTATTGAAATAAATATCATATAACTTGCTTTTTTCTTATATAATTTCTATGATAGTTGAATCGTCATAATAGACAGTCTTTTAAAGTTACAATACTAATATTTACATCACTTATTATACACATAGTCATATAATGCATCATTTATTTATATATAAATTGAATTTGTTGCCCAAAATCCAAAGTATAAAGTATTGTAAAATATGCTTAGCAAATGCGTCAAAATTATAAAGTCAAAAAAATAGTCACTTCACTTTAAGTTTTGATCCTATTAAGTTCAACTTAATAACAGCGAGTAACCAAGTAAGTGTCTAAAGAGTAATAATAACTGTTTGAGCTAAAGGTAATAAAAAAAGCTATAATAATTTAAATCAAATATTAGCTTAAACAAAATAATACAACTTATTACTCACCTCATTAATACGTTTTTATTAGTTTATAACCACTTAAACTTAAGCTCTATAAATATTCAAAGCTGAGGAATTATTCACAACAAGATAATACGGATCCGTCGAATAGGCGCGGTCAGGAAGATATAATTTCGTCATCTGAATCTTCTCACTCTCCAGTTGATCGCCCTAATCAGTCGGATTCATATTTAAGTCGGGGTCAATATCAAATTACAAGGTTTATTAGAGATTCTTTAGAAAGATCAGAAGTTGGAAATTTTAATCGTTCTAGGTTAATTAATAATCAATTACTAAGAGATAATCCACCAAATACAAGCGCATCACTACCAACTGATATAAGTTTTCCTGATAGGAAGAGATTAAGAGAAATTGTCGAAATGGAAGAAAAAGCATCAAATGGAATCCAAAATGGGAAAGGAAACGAAAATGGAATAGATGCGGAAGATAAAAATAAGTCTGAAGAGCAAGGATTGGTTCTTTTTGATAACAATCAAATAATAAGATTGATTAACCAATATCTCACAAACGCTGGACTTTTGTAATTGCATTTTTATTTTAATATTTTATATTAACATATTTAGAGAATCGGCTGAAAAGTTAGAACAAGAAACTGGTATCGCGTTAGAATCAGATGTGATAGCACAAATAAGAAACTGTGTTTTAAATGGACAATGGGATGAAGCGGAAAATTTGATCGTAGAGGTTGAAGTTGATGATGTTCAAGCTATCATAGTATGCTACTAATTGCTATTTCTTTATATAGTCATTTATTTTTTAGTTTTATATTAGGCAGCAAAAGTTTTTAGAGCTTTTAGAGAAAAGAGAATACACAGATGCAGTACATATATTGCAACATGAGCTTGCTCCATTGGAAATAAATATCGATCGACTTCATCTTTTAGCAAGGTATTTATATTAATTAGTAAAATAAGCTTAACTAATTGATTAGTCTTCTCTTTTGTAAAAATATCTCAAAAATTAAAAGTAAAGCCGATTGGGATGGGAGCGAAGGACAATCCAGATATTTACTTCTTGAAGACATTCAACGTAATATTATTCAAATAACACATTGTCTTTACTAAGGCTCTTCTAGAATATATTCCTGCGTCAGTGATGATTCCAAGGGACCGTTTAATGACTCTTTTAAACCAAGCAGTAAGATATCAAAGGCGAAGTTGTTTCTACCATAATAATCCTGAGCCAAGTGATTCTTTGTTTAGTGATCATCGTTGTGGAAGGTAGCTTTTATTATTATTATTATGAGATAAGACATTGAATATCAAATATTAAATATTAAAAGCGAAAAATTTCCATTGCAAGAGACGATGGTTATAAATGATCACGATGATGAGATTTGGCATATTGAATTTTCTAATAATGGAAAGTATTTAGCTTCGGCATCGAAAGATAGCTATGCTAATATTTGGAGTTTAGAGGTAATTTTAAAGATATGAAATGAACTTTACTAAATATTAAAAGGAAAGTAAAACAATTCATACTCTACAAGGACACAAAGGTTCCGTTTCTTTAATTTGTTGGTCATTTGATGATAAATATATTTTAACATGTGGGAGTGATTTCAAGGCAATGGTTTGGGAAGCCAGGGTAATTGCTATTATTTTATCTTTATTTTTATTTTTTTACTGACACAATCATTTAGTCTGGAAGATTACTAAAAGTTATTGACAAACATAAAAAAATAATTTCAGCATGTGTTTGGGTCCCTAATTCGCACTCCTTTATAACTTCAAGTGGCGATAAAAAAACTTATCTATGGGTTTGAATTTATTCTAGTAAAATATCATATTATTAATTTTCTATTAGGACGTCAATGGTACTATACAATACACTTGGGATGATTTAATTGTTACAAATATTTTGCTAACTAAAGATAGCTCAAAAATGGTTGTTACATCTAACAATCAAATTAAAATTTTTGATTTTTCAACTAAAAAAGTTATAAAGTAAGCAATGATAACTATTTTAAATTATTTAATAATTTTTAGAGTAATTGATGAAGATGCTATCTCCATTTCACTTTCAAATGATGAAGAATTTATTTTATTTAGCCGCAAGGATTCTGGGGTAAGTCGATATCAATTTATTTAAAATAATATGATATATTTTTGTTAGCTTTTAAATCTTTGGAGTTTAGATCAAAATAAAATAATCCAAAGATATACTGGACATGCTCAAACCAGGTATGTTATTCGATCCTGTTTTGGTGGAGCAAAGGGAGATTATGTTCTTTCTGGAAGTGAAGGTTAGTTTAAATAGTTTATTTTTGTACTTGATTTAATATAAACTAGATAATAATATTTATGTATGGACTGTCAATGAAGAAGAAGCAGCTCACGTTTTAAAGGGCCACTCAAAAATGGTTAATGTAGTATGCTGGAATAAAGCTCATGGAAATATGTTTGCTTCTGCTAGTGATGATGCTACTATAAGAATGTAAGTTATTCAAATTTACAATGATAAATGTTTATTATTTTTAGATGGACTTAAATTTTAGTAAATTTTGGGAGCTTTGTATTTTAAATTAAATGAAATTTTGAAATTTTATTAGCATTTAAAATGAGGTTTTTGTGATTAGATTATTAATTTTATTTTAAAAACCAATGTTTATAAAAATTGAAAATAGGGTTAATATTATTTATTTTCAGAATGTTCAATTTGGTTAATTTTAAAACTTAACAAATTAAATTTTTTATCAAAAGCAATACTTTGATAGTATTTGGCTATCTTTATTTCATTTAAAAGTTGCAATTAATCTATCAACTATTGTTTTACTATTGTTAACACATTTCAATATTTCTATTGAATTGTTCATATTTAAAACTAGTTTTTTTAGTAAATAAAAGCTTATGGTCCCAATGCTATACAAGTGAAAATTCAAACTCAAAGTATAATTTTTATAATTAAAATATTTAATAAAATACTTGGATATCTTTGCTTTAATAAAGGCCCCTAAAAACTAAGTGTTTGTTGGTTCATCCTCCAACAGCTCATCTAAGTCCAAATTTCCAGGTATAGGAGAAAGCCCTACATCTTCAGAGTCACTTTCACTAATTGGTGCATTGGTATCCTCAATATCACTATTAATAATTTCAGTAGAGTCTTCTAATTTTGCTTGATCATCATTGTTTAGCTCAATATCCTCCTTTGTTTTTTTGTTAGTACGTGAGAAAATTTCAGGGGTATTGTTATCATCAGCGGATGGCGATTTTCTTTTATCTCCAATTTGATTGTTATCATTTTGGGTTATTTCAATATCAGGGATTCTTTCCATTTTTTTCTTAGAGCTATTAAAGATTGGACTAAGCACAAAAGTATTACTACTAGTTGGTAAATCCGAAATTTGGGCTGGGGTTGATTCACCTCTTTGAATTGGTATACTTGTTAAATGTTGGTGTTGACTTAGTTGTGGCTTTGACTCATGATGTTTCTCTAAATCAACAGACTCTTGAAGAAGGATAGGAGGGTTAATATCCTTAGTTTTACCGTTCAAAGTATCCGATTTCAACGTTTTAATTTCGGATTTTAACTGTAAAATTTCTTGCTCATACCTATTGATTTGGTTTTTATAATCATTGTAAGTTACCTTATTTTGTTCTTTCAAGTTTTCTGATATCTGCTCCTTTTCCTTCATAATAGTATCCAGTTCCATGATCTTAGCATCAAGGGCTGCCTTTAGATCATTTATCTCTCTTAGTAACTTTTCTTTATCTGATTGGAGGTTATTGAACCTATTTTTCATATTTTCGAGTTCAGCTTTTATGTTTGAAAGCTCCTCTTTAAGTAACAAATTTTCCCTTACTATTTTATCATTGGATGCATTTGAACTTTCTAAATTACTACTATCTTTTTTATACTTATTGAAAAGTTTTATCAGATATGCTATTTTACCAGGTATTGATTCCTTCCCACCTTTGGTAATATTTAAGAGGCGCATCACATCAGCAAAAATTTTATTGTCAATTTCGTTTCCAGCCTTTTCTTTATCAATGGCACCATAAGCAGAAACTTGTGATTCCAAGTCTTTAATTTTAGCTTCCAATGAAAGTATAGTATCTTTTGATGATTCAATGGCTTGTCCATTCATTTCTAATTCTTTGAGTTTGGCCTCAGATTCATTCTTTTCTTTCCTGAGCTGCTCCAAATCATCTTTGAGTTTTTTAATTTCCACTGATTTGGCCTGATTCAACTTATCTTGTTGACTCCTATGTATTTGTGCGTCGCGAATTCTAGCTTGTTTTAGACTATTGACCGTATTTTTGAGCAAGGTCGTTTCAGGATCAACAGGATTAGCAAGGTCAGTGGATTGAAGCTGTTGACTATTAGAATCTTCAAGTTCCTCCTGCTTAGAGATCCCTTGACCTAGTTGCTTTTTCTGTTGTCTAAGCCTTGTCAATATAGTTGTATATTTTGTTATCATTTTGCTTTGGCTTTCTACTTTATTTTCAAGATCAGCAATTTCACTGTTTTTTAAATCTAGGGCAGCTTTAGATTCTTCAAGTTGCTTCTTAAGATCATCCAAACCCTTTAAAGACCCTTCTGCATCACCTAATGCCTTGTTTGTAACCTCCAGTTTTTCTTTGAGCCTTTCATGTTCTGATGGATCGACCCTCTTTAAAAAGTTAAAGTATAAAATTACAAATATAGCTATTGACAAATACCTCACTGTTAAGAATTTGCTGAGCACGATTGATCCAACGCTCATTATCTTGCTCAAGGTTCTTGATCTTTTCATTCTTATTTTCTAATAATTGCTTGGCCTTTTGGAGTTCAACTATAATTAAATTAAGTTGATAAAGGTCAATAAAATTTTAATTCTAAATACCTGATATATCAGAACAACGATTTTTACACTCTTGAAGTTTCAAACCTAATTCTGTTTTGTCATCCAATAGTTTTTGGTTTTCAAGCTTTAAGTGTATTTCTTTTTCATTCAATTGATTAATTTGCTTAATTTTATCATCTAATTGTTGACTAATAGACGAAGACCTTGAAGAGTCTTGCCCTTTGCTACCATCCTATATTTTAGTTAGTATTTGGTATAATGTATACATATTAAAGTACATTATTAATTGATGCACGTGTTAACTCTAAATCTCTTAAAGCATTAGATTTTTCTATTTTAATACGATTAATTTCGGCCTCAAGGGATTCATTTTTGGCAAGAGCAAACTCTTTTTCTCTCCTTAGATGATGTATGATGTCATAATTTAATTGGTCAGCATCAGGCGTTTTTGCATCTGTGGCTACTGCAGAACTAGTGGGCGAATGCACGCTTTTTATAGTTAAATTTGATTTTTCACGTTGTTTCAAAAGTGATTCGTTTATATTGATTAATGTATTATAGCTATAATTGAATTAGTATGTATTTACAAAAATTCAAGCCTCTTACTTTAAAGTTACTTCCTGAAGTTTTTTATATAGATCATCTTGCTCTTTCTTGAAACTGTCAATAAATTCTTGATGTTTACTATCCTTTATCTCAAGTTGTGACTAAATAAAAATTAGAACAAAGTAAATAGTATATTTAGATTTTACCTTAGCATCTGATATTCCTTTTATTAGATCTTCATTTTTTTCTTTAAGTGACAATATTGAGTTAATTTCTTGACTATGCTTTGACCTTTCCTCTTCAATTCTTTGATTAATTAATTGGATTTCGCTCTGGTAATGATCAAAATCAGAGTCTTTCTCCCCTCGAAGGAGCTCAAGTTCCTTGACCTTTTCTTGATAATCAAGTGTACTTGATGTCAATTGGGAGCTTATTCTATTGATTTCACTGGCTAGACTTTCCTCCCTTTCAAGACATTCCAAATGTGTTTTTTTTAGTTTATTGAACTGATCTTCTAGCTGTTGATAACTTTCTAATTGCTGTTTAAAACTTTGATCACGATCATTTGACTCATTTTCTTGAGATAATTTATACTCCTTGAATTCAACTGATAATTTATCAAGTGCCTCTTCACTTGCTTTCGAGATGTTTTGGAAATTTAACTGATATTGACGACTCCTTTGAAGCTCGTCTTTAGCTTCGGCTAATTCATTACTTTGATTGAAGTTAATATTTGATAAAAAATGCAAAAAAATACAAAAAAATACCGTAAACTTAAAAAAATTTCATTGACTGATCCAGTACTCTTTAAAGATTTTATAAACTGTTCAACCTTTTCCTTATCTAAAGTTAATGAGTTTATAAGCTTTTTCTGATTAGCTAAATCGCTTTCAGCAACTAAAAGCTTTTCATCAACCAAGGTTTTTTCTAAGCTCTACATAAAATAAATAAACAAACTAGTAATCTTTATAAAACTTACCAATGAATTAACACGATCTTGAAAAAGATCGATTTCTCTTTCAAGTCGTGCATTTTGAGATAAAAGGTCTTTTTTGGACTTTTCAGATATTCCTTTAAATTCAGCACTTTATAAAAGTTAGATGTTTTTATAAGGTTGCAATGATGTTACCTTTCTCTTTTAAGAGCATCAATTAGTTCATCTTTTTGTTTCAACTCTAAAGTTGTATCTTTTAAGGAAGTTTCCAATTTATGTTGTAACTCTACAATACGATCACGAAACGCAATATTTTCTTTATTTAATTCCATCAAGTCTGTTTCAGTTTTATGCTTCTCTTTCTATTCGGGCTTTAATATTAAAAAATAAAGAAAAAATTAGCGACCTTTAACAACTCAATTTCAATTGTGCTTTCTGAAAGCATGGTTTTATCTCCTGCGATTTGAGTCCTAATTTTATCAAAATTTTCATTGAGCTAAAGGAGTAAATAACAACAAATAAATAAAGGGGAAATGGGTTACTTTGTAATATCTTTCATCTTTTTCTTTAACTTCATCTTTCAAACTATCAACTTTAACTTTCAACTCAGCAGCTTCTTCGATTATAGTTTCGTACTGACTAGCTTTCGTTTTGTTTTGAACTAAAATATTAATACCAATTTATATCTAAAAATAAATATATACCTTCCGCGAATAATAAACTTGCTTCCAAATGTGCTATACTTTCGGTTTTTATATTAATTTCTGCAGCCATTTTATCTATTTGTTTGTTTAAAAATTCTATCTTCTCATTATGTGCTTTTTTTGATTTATTAAAATCAACCTAAATATATAAATACGTTATATTAATTGAAAGTATATTAATTTTACGTCAATTAATTCAGGGTTAGACTCGTCCATCTGTAAATTTTCATTTTCGTCCTCACTTTCATCCATGTCATTACAAATCGAGGAGTCATAATCTTTATTTGCAACTTTTTTTAGTTCTCTAATTTCTTTTTGCGCATCACTTAAGCTATAAAGAATTAGATAAAATCATGCTTTATAATGTAAATTACCGCTGTGTCTCATTAGCTACTTGTATTTTTAACTCTTGGTTAATTTTCAAAATATTTTGTATTTCCTAACTATTAGTTATCAGTTTTAATAATGAATCGAAAGTTTTACCATTTCAGTCAAATTATTATCACACTTAGTTCCTCTATCTTGTACTTCATCATCGCCGCGTATCAATTTAAAATTGTTTCCTAAAACATTCTGCATTTCATTGTCACCCCATAGACGAATAGCATTACTGTTTGTATCTCCAGGCTGTAAAGTTGTATTCGCATGATACTGTTCGCCAATGCTTTCATCAATTTTTGTGTTTTGACTGAGAACTTCAATCTGGTTCTCATAAAATCGACGAATAATTTCGAGCTTATCAACTTTATCTTTTATATATATACATTCCATTGTTAAGTCTTCATATTTCTGGTATGTCTCTTTCAATTGGTCTGTACTTCTTTTCTCCGAGGTTAAAGCTCGATCAAGCTTAATCAATAGCTCTTCAGAATACCGTTCAACATTCTCATAATCTAAGGCTTTTAATTCATATTCTTTGACTAAAATGTCTAACATTTCTTTTAACTTTAAACAATTTTCTTCTTCAGATTTTAATTTGCTCTCGAGTATATAAAAATCTGAAATCATTTTTACGTATGGCTTTCCAGATTTTGGATCTACTAAATTCAAGTTAAATGATCCAATCTCTGATGAAGGATCAAGTTGCTCAAGGGCTTCATGGTGGTTTTCATATACTTCGATTTGCCTTTCTAAAGTTGAAAGTTTTTCTTTCATCTCTTTTTCATTAAATTCATATCTACCTTTGATATCTTCTTTCTCGCTTTTAATCTCTCTTAATGCGGTTTCGGCTTTCTCTAGCTTTTCTTCTAAAGTTTGAACTCTCTCGTCAGCATTATTTGCTTTTGTTTGGTAAAAGTCTGACATTAGCAAATTTTCGCTCAAATCTTTTTTATAATTTGTTTCATTTTCACTAGCTGCTTTGTTTAGCTCCATAATCTTTTCTTCCTCCACTTTGACTTGGCCTGATAATTTTTCAACCTTAGTATTTAAAATTTCCTTATCTGACATCAAATCCCGAATATTTTTTTGGAGCATTTCATTCTGACTGCCTAGCATGGTTATTTCAGTTGACTAATAATATTTTAGTTAGCTACAAATTGAGTTTAAGTATATACCTTTTGAACCCTATATTCAGAAAATTCATTAATTTTATTATCTAGCTCTTTTTGAAGATAATCAGAATGTCCTTGATGGAACATTACTTTCTGATCCATGATTTTTTCTTTCCCCTAAGTAGATGTAAGTTTGATTAAGATATCAAAGCACAAAAAAATACTTTCAAAATAGATAGCGTTGACTCTAATTGGTTATTTTTGGTATTAAGATCACAATTTTCCTTTCTAATTTCAAATAACATTTTTTCACGGGATTCTACAGTCACTATCAATTAGTTAGTATCTTCTTTTTATATACAATATATTAATACGTTTTGATGCTTCTAATTCTGAGATCTTTGAATTCAAAGTGCTTATTAAACTTTCCTTCCCTCCATGGCTTTTGAATTCAACGAATTTTTCTGTTACATCCTTTAGTTTTCCCTTTAAGTCTTCAATTTCTTTATTTGTATAAAAGTGAATTTAACTTGATGATAAAAGACATATTTTTATACCTTTTAGATTGGCCTTGTTTTCTTGTTCTTTGATTTTTGATAGATCTCTTTCGGATTTTAATTTATCAATTTGATTTTCAAAAGTTTTAATAGTTTGTGCTAAGAAAGTTAGCTATTACCAGTGCATAAATATAATCTTACAATGTTTCAGATTGTTTTCTAATTGTTGTTTATTAAGTTCGATGATCTCTCTTTTAAATTTAGTATAAGATCCTTCTTCTGAAAACAAAAGTTCGATGGCAGTGAATAATTGCCTTAAGTTTTTATCACGCTTGCATTTCTTCCTCAAACTTAAAATGACAGATTCATCAACTCCAAGTTCGGTGTGAATTGAGACCTCTGGTATGTCTGTATTCATATTAAAAAAATAGAAATTCAAAACTAATATTATTCTAATTTTACAATTCAACTAGAAATTACGCATTACATTCAAGCAAATCATGGTAATATTTTGGAATATTCTATGCATAGCTTAGTTCTAACAATAGCTAAACTGAAGCGCTCAAATGTAGCAACTTTATTAACTCTAGACTTAACCTGTTATTTTTATAAGAATATAAGTTTAAGCTTGTCCTTTAAGTATAATAATGGTTTGCTTCATATGATATAGCAGGATTTAATTTTGTTTAACCTTTAAAAGTTGCCTTAGATTGCTGTCAAAAGTATAAAAACTTTACTTATAAGATCCTAAGGTTAGATTATCTTTAATGGTTTAACATAAATACAAAAAAATGTTCAAAAAATTTATAAAATCACGATTATATTTGTTATATCGTTATAGTATAATTTTACAAGTCAAGCAAAATTTATTGTTACTGTTATTTTTGATAGCATTTTTTGCTGAAACTGATAATTTTATATTGATTTCAATAGTCCAAAACACGTCTATAGAAAATGAAATTTTTTAATCTTAAAATGTGTTGACAACTTTATATCTTAAAAACAACTTTTTATTATTATTCTTTGTAAATAGTTAAGCTGCTGGAAGTTGATATAATAGAGATTTAAATTTAACAATAGTAAAATAAATATAAACTATTTTAATATTTTTAAGTACAGTATATTTTTATTTGCGTAGCAATCTGATCAATTTACTTTTAAGAAACAAACTCATTTAATATTTATTGTTCATTGTTAGGCTCATTATCTGACAAATCTCCTAGGTCTAAATTCTCAGGTAAAGGCGAAAGTCCTTCAACTTCCAAATCTCCTTCTTCATTTTCATTAACTGACTTAGTGCCTTGTTCAGGGGCATCTAAAGGCTCACTACCTAATGCTTCATTTTTATTTTCTGATACAGCTTGAGGATCATTTCCAAGTGAGTCATCCTTAACTTCAGCCTCTTTTACTTTTTTGTTTAAATGTAATACTTCACTTTCGGGGGCTGGGATATTTTCTGGAACAGGAGATTTTCTTTTATTTCTAATTTGAGCATCTTCAGTTTGAGTACTTTGGATGTCTGAGTTTTGATTAATTATTTCATCTGTTGAGCTAGGAAGTATTGTAGAACTTCTTATTTCCAAAGCTTTGTCTACATTATCACTTTCTGATTGCTGTTCCCTATGAAGGTTGGTTGATCCATTATCATTTATATTTTCATTCACCAGTTGCTCAGAAAATGTATTTGATTCCATGTTTGGATTTGGAATGGCCACTGGGTTTGAGTTTGGTTCTTTAAAACCACTAAGTTCATTATTTAATCTACTCACTTCATTCTTTAATTCTGAAATTTCTTCTTGTAATTTCTTGGATTGATTCACATGCTTAGTTGAGAGTGCCTTGCCGCGCATTTCTAAGGTTGAAACTACCTTCCGTTTCTCCTCAGTGACTTTTTCTATTTCTTGAGAAAGGGAATTAATTTCAGCAAGTTTGGCACTAAGCTCTACCTTTAAACTATTAATCTCTTCAAGTTGGTTACCATTGACAGTTTGAAGGCTAGCAATATCATGCGCCAACTTGTGATTACTTTCTTTAGTTAGTTGATTATCAATAACCAGTTTGTCGTAACTAGTTCTTATTAGAGATAACTCTTCTTTGAGAGAACTGATTTCCTTTTCTAACTCCTGGACCTGTTTGTCGTTTTCTTCCCTAACTTCTGATGTGCCCTGAGCTTTACCTTTGACGCTATCCCCCTTAACTTCTGTTGATCCCTGGGCCTTGTCTTTAGGTTGGGAGTTTGCCATCACTTTATATTTACCATAGAGTTTGATAATTTGTGAGATCTTGTTTGGGGTTTCGTTCTTCTTGTCTTCTGGAATTACAAGAAGACGCATACTTTCATAAAGTAGCTTAGAATCATTCGCCAACGAAGAAACTTTAGATTCTAAGACGGATTTGTCCTCTTGTAATACTCTTATAGTTGAGTTTAGTGTTTCTAACTCTTTATTTTTGGACTCTAATGATGATTTTAAATTTTCATTATTTCCTTGATTTTGATTAGAATCTTCACCACTCTTGATACGGGTTATGATCTCGGCTCTTTCTTTTTTGACTTGGTCTAACTCTTGATTAAGTTTTGAAACTTCTAAAGAGCTAGAACTAACTTGCTGCTTAAGCTGGGAAATTTCTTGTTGCGCTGCATTGTAATTATCTTGAAGTTTATTTGATGCTTCCGTTCCTCCTTGCTGAGCATTATTAGCACCCCCTTGCTGAGCATTATTAGCTTGAACTTGTTGGAGCTTCTTTTTATACGCAACCATTATTTTAGCTTGCTTATTAAGCTTTTCCTTTAGATCAGTTAATTCGTTTTTATTATTTGCTTTTAATGATTCGATATCCAGCTTATATTGTTCTATAGAAATTTGAGCCTCTTTCAAAGCTACAGACACTGAATTCAATTCATTCCTCGCCTCTTCAAGCTCCTTAACAGTTAAGTCTAGCTTTTCTAATGAATGTTTTGATTCTGATAAAGCTTTGTTTGCAGCATCTAGCTCATCTTTAACTTTTTGATGATCTGCAGGGTCGACTCTCTAAATAACGTTAAGGAAGGAAAATAAAAATCAAATTAAGATACCTCACTATTAAGTATTTGTTGTGCACGATTTATCCAATGTTCGTTATCTTTTTTAAGATCACTAATCTGTTTATCCTTCTCTTCGATTGTTTTTTCAACCTCTTGGAGTTTAGCTATAAAAAAAAATTAATACATAACTTTGTATTTGAATTTAGTTACCATCTACAGATAACGAACGCTTTTCAGTATCAATAAGCTTTACTTCAAGTTTGGACTTTTTCTTCAAAAGAGAATCATTATCTTGTCTTAAATGGATATTACTTTCGTTTAATTGCTTCAAATGAAGTATTTTCTCGTCTAATTGCTGTTTAAGATGAGAAATCTGATTCATGTCCTGCCCTCTCTTAGCATCCTAAAATATTATTATTTATCTAATTAACTAAAAAATAAAGACTATACATTATTTAATAGATCACGAACATGGTCTAATTCTTTACGAATGTTATCTCTCTCATTTTTAATGCGACTATTTTCAGCTCCAAGAACTTCAATTCTAGCAAGGACAACTTCCTTTTCTTTCTTGAAGTACTTTATTAAGTCATAATTTACAGTATTTGACTCTGAACTGGCTAAATTCTCTTCTTCTGACATAACAGAAATAAAAGATGTGTTAACCTTTGCCTCAGCCTTTTCAATTTGAGCTAGAAGAGTATCATTCGTAGCTGTAAGATGGGAAATTCTATATTTTCATTAATTAAACTATAAAATATTTCCAATAAATCATACCTCTGCTCCAATCCTGCAATAGTTAAATTGTTGGTTTCAATTTGACTCTTAAGATCAAATACAATGGAATCGTTTTCTGCTTTAGCCAGCTCAACTTTTGTCTATATAATACGTTTAAATAAAATTACTAAAAACCTATAGGAGTTACCTTTAATTCTAGGACCTCCTTTTGTAGTTTTTCATTCTCTTTTTTAGTTTTATGGTTTGACTTAATTTTTTCAGCGTGGTTGGTTAACTCCGATTCATAATTTTGAGTCTTTAAATCAAGCTGTGTCTTGAGGTTTTCTATTTGCTTATCCTTCTTTTGGTGCAATGATTGTAAATGAGAAACCTCTCGTTTTAATGTCTTTAATTCAGAATTTAACTCATCTTTGATCTTTTTAGATTCTGAAATCATTTCATTTTCCTTATCGATACATTTTGAATGTTCATCTTTCAAGCTATTGAAGCGCTCTTCGATCTCAGTTAACTTATTTATTTGAGATTTATAACTGTTTTCATTGATACGCATTTGCTCTTCGGAACTCTTTTTATAGTCCTCATAAGTAAGACTTAAAGCTTTTAGTGCTTCCTCGCTAGCCTTTGCAAAGCTCTGGAGCTCTGATTGATGTGTTTTACTTTGAAGGAGTTCTTTTTCCGCGTTTGAAAGGTCATTGCTAATTGAAAATTAATATTTTATAAAATAAGATCAAAAATAATAATACCGAAGTTTGCTAAGTTCTTCAGTGATAATATCTGAACTGGAAGACGATTGAATAAGTGCTTCAAGCCTTACTTTATCTTCTTCAAGACTCTTTATACGCTCTTTTGAGTGTGTTAAATTACTATTAGATACTGATAACTCTGCACGGATAGAAGCAATTTCCGAATTCTATTTAAACTAAATAAAATTATAAAATCCATATTATAATTATATTACCAATGAATCAATACGGTCTTGGCGAGCCTTCAGTTCCCTTTTAAAATAGATATTTTGGGAACTTAACTCTTGTTGAGATTCTTCAAGTGAATTTTTAACACGCTCACTATGAAACTTTAGACAACTTGATTAAATATAGATATTTACTTACATTTCCTCTTTTAAAGAAGTAATCATTCCCTCTTTTTGAGTTAAAATTATTGACTCGCGTTTGAAGGCTTCTTCTAATTGGAGTTGAAGTCTAATTACCCTATCGTTTATTTGCGATTTATCATTGTTAAGGGTTTTGATTTCTAGCTCCATTCTTTCAGTGTTATTCTAATATAATATTAGTAACTTTATAAGTATAGCCAAAAGTAGGATCAAACCTTGGTCAACTCAAGTTCTCTCTTAATTCCAGACAAAATAATTTCATTCTTATCTTTTTGGCCTTTAATGTCATTAGATTCTTCTAAGATCTATAAAAAAATTAGATCAAAGTTTTGTTATTTTGATTGTCTTACCTGAATATACATTTTGTCTTTTTCATTAAGTTTAGTTTCTAAAGTATTATTTCTTTCTCTCAATTCTTTTAATTCATTTTGAATAGATCCGTAACTTTGATTTAATAGGGAGTATCGACCTTAATAAATTATTATTAAAAGCATAGAAATAAGAATTTAATTTACTTTCAGAAAAATTAAATTGTGCTTGAAGATGAATTAAATCTTGCACCTTTCCAGAAAGTTCATCTTTTAGTTTTTGATTGTTTTTAAGTAAAGAGGAAAAGTTCTTATGTGATTCTATCCTCAATAAATCCAATTCATTTCTTAATTTTTTAACTTGTTCTTCTGATTCAATGTTTTGGATATGTTCATAAGATGGCGGTGCTTGGGTATTTTGAATTGGAGCAACTGCAACATTTTGAGAAGCCTTTTGAAGGATTTCAATTTCAGATCGAGCAACTTTTAGGTTCTCCTCTTGCTTCTTAATAACTAATTTTAAGTCCTCTACAAGCTCAAGTTTTTTCTCATTGAATGCATTCTCAAGTGACTCGATTTGCTCTTTAAGGATCCTTTCATCTTGATCTATTTTCGTTGCAAATTCTTGGATTGCTTTCCTATCCTTCTCAGTAAATTCAATAACTTCTTCGTGATCTTGAGGAGTGTCATTCTCATTAAGTTGATTCTCGTCTTGATTTTCAGTTGAGGAAGCTTTTTTCTTTAATAGCTTGTTCTCCATTGACAATGCCTTAACTTTAATCGCTAAAGTATCTGCTTCTTTCTCAAGGAGCTCACTGGATCTTTTGTATTCATCGACTTTTGCAGTAGCTTTTTTAAAGTCTATTGATAAATTCTCTTTGGACTTTAAAGCTTGATTGAGTTGGCTTGAGAGAACCTCGGCTTCTTTGACAATTCTATCATAATCTAACCTTTGTTTTTCGAAATATGGCGCACTTGTTTCAATTTCTTTAATAAGGGCATCGACCATCTCTTTTAACCTTTTGCTGTTATTTCTTTCTGCATTTAACTTTTTTTCTAGCTCAATGTACTCTGAATATATTTCTGTAAAGCTTTTCCCAGTTTTGTGTGCGCTAAAAACTAACTTGGTTGAATCAGATAATATTAATTTTTCAGTATTTTCTGGGATAAACTGACCACTTTTATAAGATTCGAGCTCCTTCTCTAACGATTGAATCTTTTCATTGAGGTTAATGTCATTTTGTTGATATTTTTGTTCTAGATTAGATTTTTCAGCACGTTCATTTGCTAATGTACTTCGAATTTCCTCAATCTCATTTTCTAATCCTTGAATTCTTTCGTTTGAAATATTCATACTCTCTTTGTTCAAAGCTAAAAGTCTTGAATTAGCATCCAATTCTTTTTGAAATGCATTCTCTTTTTCAGTGAGCAACTTCTTTAATTCCACGTTCTTTTCTTCATTAGATTTAAGTTCATTTGTTAAGCTATTAACCTGTAAAGTGAACGATTCAATCTTTGAATTTGAAATAATACTTTCACTTTGGAGTTTTTCGTTTTCTCGTTGGAGTTTAGATAATTCAGTTGACTAAAATTAAATATTAGAGAATCATGAAAAACATTTCTTTTGTATTACCTTTGTTATTCTGTAATTCGAAAACTCCCTCACCTTCTCATCTAACTCTTTTTGTACGAAATCCGTTTGTTCCTTAAAGCTTTCTAAGTTTTGCCCTAAAACAAGGTTTTCATTCTTTAAACATTTAATTAGTTGCCCAGTTTTTTAATGGAATATAAAGTACCTCCAAAGTATTTACTCTCGAACGTAGCTCATTAGCTATGATGGATTGCTTTGAAAGCTCCTGTCTAGTTTCAGACAGATCTTTCTCAGAGTTGCCTGACATACCTACAATAATAAATATTTTGTATTTTAAGTGATATGTGACTTACTTCTAATTAATTCTAATTCAAGGACTTTTGCTTCGAGTGAAGAGATTAAGTTTTCTCTTTCTTCTTTGAATTTCGAAGTTTGCTCTTGATTCTTCGTTTTCTCTTCAACCATAGAATTCAATTGATCTCTTGCCTCAGCCAAATCCTTTTTTAAACTTTCGTTTTCTTTAACTGATAATACATGTTAGAATGATAAATTGATTTTTTTAAAATAGTACCTTTGTCTTTCAAGCTCTTTTCTGTCTTTTTACTTTCCTTAATAACTTTCTTTTTCTCTTCTTCCGAAGATTTAAGCTTTGTTAGATAATCTTGAATTTCCTGTTCTATACAAATATAATTAAAACCATAATCTATTTTTTTTAACATTCCTACCATAATCGATATCCTTCTGGGCTATTTGCTCATTGAGTCTTTTGATCTCGTCTTTAGTTTTGGTAAGAGAATTCTCAGTAAAAAAGCTTTCAAGAGCTACAAGGAGCTGGTTCACATCTTTATCTCTTTTACTTTTCTTTGTTAAATTTGTAATTACAGACTCTGGGACATCAAGTTGTTGATGTAATTGGATCTGCGAAGTTTCCGTATCCATATTAAATTATTTTGATTGCTATTTCTCAACAATATTTATTTATTTATTTTAATATGATAAACTTTTAAACAAAAAATAATTGAGTAGTTTTTAAAAAAAATTGTACTTAGTTTTTTCTATTGGGCAATTCTTAATTTAGCTTAACTAGCATTGCAAAATATTCTACAGTATATGCTTACATCATTAACCTTTCTAAGCTCGAAAAAAAACTTAAATTTTCATTTTCTACTTGGCTATTGAATTATTTATAATAAAACCAATAACGGCTTATTAAGATGTCATTAAAAGGAAAAAATTTATTGATTACTGGAGCATCAAGAGGAATTGGATTAGCTATAGCTATTCGAGCAGCTAAAGATGGTGCTAACGTTGCTATCCTAGCCAAAACAGCCGAACCGCATCCTAAGTTACCTGGAACTATTTATACTGCAGCTGAAGAAATTAGAAAAGCTGGTGGTAAAGCATTACCTATTGTATGCGATATTCGATTTGAAGACCAGATTATTAATGCTATAAACAAAACGGTAGCTGAATTTGGTGGGATTGATATTGTAGTCAATAATGCCTCAGCCATCTATTTGAAAGGTACTGAAGAAGTAGATGCCAAACGTTATGATCTTTTAAATCAAGTCAATGCTAGAGGCACTTATTTAGTATCTAAAGTAAGTTTTATTTTAAAAGTTTAATTAAAATTAAATTTTTATTTTTTAGTATGCCATTCCCCATCTTAAAAAAAGTAGAAATCCACATATTTTGAATATGTCGCCTCCACTAACCATGGAAGAAAAATGGTTTTCCTCTTTTCTCCCATATACCATGGCAAAGTAAAAATTATTATTTATTATTGAAAAAAACTAAATTATAATAGATATGGTATGTCAATGTGTGTCTTAGGTATGTCAGAAGAGTTTAAAGGAGATGGCATCAAAGTTAATGCGCTTTGGCCATATACTTCTGTTTTGACGGCAGCACTTGATATGATTGAGGGTTTTGATGCACCTGAAAAGAGCCGTAAACCTGAAATCATGGCAGACTCAGCACACCTTATTTTAACGAAAGAAGACAATAGTTTTACTGGGAACTTCATAATTGATGAAATTCTTCTACGTGAGGCTGGAATTGATATGGATCAATATGCTGTTGTTCCAGGCTCTAAAAACTTTAATCTTGACATGTTTTTAAATAAGGATATTAATAAGAAAATCGAACAGCTAAGAGCTAAACTTTAAAACTACTTAGAAGCTTGTAAATAAACATTTTATCATGACAATTAAAAAAATTTTAAGCATTTCATTTAAATTGTATACAAATAATACACATTTCCTTTAAATTATTTTAGTAGATTAAACACTCATTATAATAAAGTTGTTTTTTTGATAAACTAAGTGGATTACGATTGAAATTACTAAGCGTTCTAGCAATAAGACTATTGAGCTTGATGACAAATGTAGAAATATTTTATCGGAAATTAATTCCAATATATTATTATGCAAAATAAACCTTTCCCTTAATCATTTAAGAATAAATATTTATTACTAACTATATGGGAGTTAGTAAAAGGTTAATAAATATATATAAGTTGGATAGAATTTCAAAAATAAAAATCTTTAATCAATAGACTTATCCGCTATTTAATAAATTGAACTATAATATAGTGAGCCTGCTTGTATAATTTGTTTGATAAATTGATTCCGTAGTTTAGTTAAAAGATATTTAAAAATTGTTTTAGTTGAAACCTTTAACCACCGTCAATGATAAGCATACATTCAACCTTATCTAATCTAACAGCTTGATTCATTACTAATATTTAGCGATGCTTATACGTAACTATATTGTATAATCAATGCTAAATAAGTTGTCAGTTAAATAGTTAATGACAATAAAATTGATTATAAGATGCTTCGGGTGTACATAAAAGCTCGAAATACCGATATGTGCCCAAGCTGCTAGTAATGCTTATATATTTGTAAAGTTTGTTAGTAAGTTGGGAAGTTTACCTTTTTTAAGCCTTGTCATACACTTTAAATATATTTCTCCTATCTTTTATAAGTAGTGTTTGATAAAATCCTTTTACAAAAACATAGCTTAAAATTTTGCAAATTTATGTATGTTATATGCTATTTCCAGGAAGATAACATAAGTAGAATTAATGCTTTAGACTTTCTCCCATTCTTAAAATAAAAAAGCATATTTCTTTAAGATAGTATAATTATTTATGTCTTCATAGAAGAGGAGAAATATCCTTACTAACAGTAAGATTTTATTCAGGATAAAACTCATACTTGTTAATGAAGTATACACAACTTTGACATATTGAAATTAAAAATGAAAAACTACAATGTGCTTATAAAAGCCTTTAGTATTCAACATTTAATTGATTTATTATTCATAAAATAACAAACTTTTTAGACTGACAAAATCTTTAATCACTGTAAATTCAATCCATGCATATTTCAAAAATAGATTAAAATAGCAATAGTTAAAATTAATATTGCAGTTAATAACCAAGGCTGTTTGTCAACACTCCCTTGAAATTGTACCAATAGATGTTAAAGTAAGATCATTGTGAGTACGTAAACTAAATAAATGAGGGATAAAAACAAGAAACATAAATGATTATAATAGGTAGCCATACAAAGTGCAATTAGATCCTCCAAATTACTTTAACACCAATTAGCTTTTGGTTACTGTCATGTGATATAAAAACACCTTTTGGAACTATAAAAAAAGCAAAAATCATCTTTGAAAAATAATTATTCAGTACCGAAAATCAAAATGGAAAATACAATTGATAGCTTAAACCATGCCACTGCTGCATTCAACACTGTTGGAGGATTTGACAAAGCTTTGGCCGTACTCATTTTTTAATTTAATTATAAACTAAAGTTTAATATTTTTTATTTTAGTTGATTCAATATTCCACCAAGATGGTAATTTTATTAAAATCTAGGAACAATGTAGGTGAAAAAAGTATGACCAATTTAACTGGATTAATGAACTTAGCTAGAATCATAAGTGATAGTCGTACTTTATTCCGTTTCCGAGGAAGTTTACCTTTAATTGCTAAATCTTTACAAGGCGCCTTAACAAATAATACTCATGTCACATTACCCATGAAACTACAATTAGTATCCATGTTGTTTTATTATCCTTTGGAACATATTTATTGGTTAGGCTCTCACTCAGTATTACCCGTCAGTCCAAAAACTATAATGCTATCGGCAAAATATTCTTGTAGAGCATGGTTAATTTATAACTTAGTAGAGCTATATAATATTATCATCAAATATCAAAAATTAATTAAAATGGAAAAAGAAGAGGAGTTTGAATTGAAGAGTGTAGCCAAAAAAGAAAAATATGAACTCTCTGTTCATACTTTCTCAATGATTTGCTATACTTATATGGCCACCCATTACTCCTTAGATCAATCTCCTTTCAACCCTACTTCAGTAGATGTTGCTGGTTTTGCTGCTGCTCTTGCTGCTTATCTTTCATAAACTTATTATTTCTATATTTTAGTTATATAAGTAAAAATTTAACCACTTTTATTAATCAAAAAATTGTCTTATTTTGTGTCATTAAAAAATAATAATTTGACTAAAATTATTATTACAAAGCTATTATTTCGTTAAAAGTACATTTACAATAGATAAAAATAAAATTAACTTAAAGATAAAGCCATATACATATATTGAAAGAAAAATAAATAAAATTTACTGTTTATAACAATATAAAACTATTATTCTAATCCCAAATAATCTCTAAAATAACGTTGACCATAAATTATTCCTTGTGCAGCTACTGTACAAGCTAATCCTAAAGGTAGTGGATGACGTGGACTTGAAAATGCTTTACCGAAATTTAATAAACCATAAGATATACTCCATGCTGAAAAAGATTAATATTATCAATAAGTTTAGGTGCTCCAATGATATTAAATTTACCTGTAGCTATCCCAGTTGAATTGAATACATCTCCTTTTATGCAAGCGTATCTATATATTCTCAAATCAGTATATCATTTCAAAGATTCAATAACTGGCATATATAATATAGCTTCATTTTTAAATAATAAAAAGAAGCAAAACTTACCCAGAGCCAGCATATATAAAAGCAAAAGAAATCATAGAAAACTTGGTTGGCATCCCTTTAATTAATATTCTATCTCTGGTTGAACCCCATCTATAGGAAGCCAATAAAGCAGCTGAGGTAATAAAGGCAGGATAAGGAGTTTCAGATAATAAATCTAACAATGATTTATCTTTATTAGGCTTTGTAGCCATAATTGGGTACTTTTCTTCACTCATTTTAAAATATTGCTAATAAAAATTTTAAAAAAGTAAACTTCTACAAAATTAAGTTTCATTTTAACCAATTATATTTTTTTGTCGAACTGATAAGTAATAAAAAAAAATAACTACATATGATTTAATAATGGTATCTCTCTTACTCTTTATTTATACTACTTTTATTAATCAAATAAGCTCTATACAAGTTTTCAAAAAATGAGATAAAAATATTAATGTCCTTGCTTTACGATTCACTAAAACCAATTTTGAGAGACTGAGTTAACATAAAAGATACTTTTAGATAATCAAATGAGCATGGATGAAGATTCAGTAGGCAGGGTTTTAGCTGAAACGAAAAATATGTTTAAAAATTAGGCTATGACATCTCCCAAAAAAACGACCACTCTGATTAAAGAGTATATCCCCTGGGTCTAGGAAAGAAAAATTGCATAAAAGTGACATTAAAATAGTTACATATCAAAGTAAATATAAGGATAGGTTCTTTAATATGGAAGATGGGTTGAATGAGTTAAATAGAAATTTTGATACTCAAGCCTATTTTTCATTACTAGGGAACAGATGTTCAGCTATCAAGTTTAAAGAGGGAGGTATTAAACCTAATCTTACAAAACGAGAGTAAACCAACAAATACATACTTTATGTTTATTTTTTACTCTTAATTCGCGCAAGATCCACTTTAAAAAACAGCGAAGGCAAACTAGATTCCACTCCAGAGTTTCTAGCCTCTATACTAAAAATAAAAATTGGCTTTGATAAATTAGAGGAAAATGTAGCATCGATATCCTTTCCGTTAAATAAAATCGAACATCAGTGGATTAAACTTATAGTTCAAAAATAATATTATCACACTATAAAATATGTTAACGATTGAAATATTATGGTATGTATGGGTTCATATAACGAATTATGTCTTTATCACTATAAGGGAGACAAACAATGTCTAGGTCCACTAAACACAGTTAGAGTATTGCGTAACAAGCCTCTGCCATGGGATATACACCCTATCACAAAGTTTCCACCAGTAAAGAATAAAGAAGGAAACTTAACTGTAAATATCCAAGAACTGCTACATTTAACTGTTCTAGGTTTTAATTATGATTCACTAATCAACATAAAAATCATAAAAGAAAAGCCAAAAAGTTTTCCTATAGCAAACTAATGGAGGGGTTGGGCTAAATATGTATTTGAAGACATTAACAACTCAATACTTTAAACTATAATGAAAATACAGTATAAAATAAAAGTACTTTATAAAAAAATATAAGTATCTTCTTATTTTTATTCAGCATTGATTATACAAATTCTGCTTTCTAATTTGATTATTGATGTACAATATAATATAAATTTGCTTTAGATCATTAGCACTAAACTTAAAAACTATTTTATTAAATGAGAATTAGGTTGTAAGCATAAATCTTGAAATCCATCAAGGTATATTACAGTGATGTTGTTATCTAAAAGCAAGTTTGTAGAGTTGCAATTTACGAAGTTATCGGGTTCTTTAATGCCACAAACTACTCTCTTAACACCCTTCTCTAAAATCCAATTCAAACAAGGTTTTTTACCTGATAATCTTTCTGAACAGGGCTCCATAGTGGTATAAATAGTACATTGATTATAATTAATTTGTTGATCATTTAGTTTTAAAAAGCAACATTCTTCAGCATGCGTGTTTCCTTCTATTTCTCGGGAGTATCCTTGACTTATTATTCCACCATCATTAACTAAAACTGCTCCAACACTATATGCTCCATCTACTGGTTTGCATTTGTTTGCTTGCTTAATGGCTAATTCCATATACTCTTCATCTTTTGATATCATCTTATACGGTTTAAAGAACAATGATAATTTACTAAGCCAAAAACAACGAAAATTTATTGGTCACTAGAATATAACGAATCACTCCAATTGATCTTAATAATAACTAACAAATTTATTGGAGGATTTAAATTAAATTAGTAACATAAATTAAAATGAAAGGGTGTCTAAAAACGAACCAATAAATACTAAAAATAACAAAATCAGCAGGATTTTATATAGAAATTAGAACTTAAAAATGAATCACAACTCAATAAGGATGCGTGATATTAATAATCAATATACAAGTTTAAATGTGGAAGACGACGATCAAAACGAAATTGAGTTTCAGCCTAGAAAGAAAAAAGAGTTTGAGATTAGTTTTGATTATTTAAAGTTTTATGTTTATGAAAACTGGTCATCAATATTTCCAATTTTAATCTTTGTTTTAATTAATGCATTCATTGTTTTAATGTTTATTTTATTTCATGAACAAGTATTAAATGGTTTGCAAGACTTGGGCAATTACTTAAAAACATTGGGATATGCGTAAGTGATTTTTATTTTTATTATAATTTACTCATCTTTTTTATTAAAGTGGTATGCTTATTCCTATTGTATTAATAATAATAGCATCCTTCCCACCAATCCCAGGATATGGTACTGTATCTGTATTGTGTGGCTTTGTTTATGATTTCCCAATTGGATTTATACCACCATTAATAGGAGGAATTATTGGAGCATCGTCTTGTTTTGTCGTAAGTAGAAAATATGGCCAAACATACATAAGAAAATTATTGGCACATTATACATATATTGAAGCAGCAATGAAAGCAATTGAAATCAAGGGTACAAAAGTAATTTTTGTTATTATTTAATAGATATAATTCTAAACAAATTAAAGCTACTATTTTTGGTAAGAGTAGCGCCATATCCTTGGACCATCATGAACTTTGTACTAGGAGCTACTAAAATTCCATATACGAAATTTATTTTGGCAACTACACTTTCTTTACCCAAACTTTTGTTTCACGTTTACCTTGGTGCTAGTGCTAAGTCTTTACTTGATAATGGAGCCACTTATTCCCCAACCAAGATTGTTATGGCTGTATTTGCATTAGTGTCCTTTATCGGAGTTACTGTATACCTTTACTTTACTTGTACTAAGATAATCAATAATACACTGGACCTACCATCGAGAACTAGCTCCAATAACACTGATATGCGCCATTCTCTATAACTTTATGCTATTTTGGTATTTTCGTTAAAGTTATTATAGTCATAAAATTTAAAATTATTTAAGTGGAATTTTATTCTGGTGTTATTATTAATTTTTATAGATTGAAACTTAATATTACTATCTTATTTTAAAGTTGATTTATTATTACCATGATCAAATAATTATCCTTTGCATTTTATATTTTAATTACTGTACTTTTAATTTTCAATTGAACTTACCAATAAAAATTATAAGTGTAAATTTAAGGTGTAAATTTGATTATAAAAAATATTCCAAATTTTTAAAAAGGACAACTTTAAACATGTCGAACTATGAACCATTTAATATACTAGAAAGACCACCAGATTATATAATGTTAGAAGGAGAAAGATTAAATAATAGAAGCAATTCAATGGATAATGAAATAAAGTAATTATTTTATTTTATTATAAATAGAAGACCAACCCTTTATTTTAGTATGGAAACCAAAGTTTTATCCGAAATTGCCTTGAACCAAAAGTTTTTTAGAAGGTTTTACAGACTATTAAAACTAGGAAGCGGTGGTACTCGTACGTTTTTAATTAATACCACTATTCTTTTGATTATTGCTACTTTAAAAGAAGTAGCAGGCTATTATTCAGGCTTGCTTACCAGCAAGTTTTATGTAGTACTAAATAAGCAAGATCTTATTGGGTTTAATCGGTTGGCTTTAAAAGCTATGATGATTATTTTTTTAACCGCTTTGGTAACTTTATGTATTGTTTTTTAGTTGAGCTATTTAACTAATGTGCTTTTTTACTTATTTTTAGTTGATGTCGATTTTGCTTTATTTTCAAGGGTATATAGCATGGGTATTAAGAAAGAATATGACACAACAAGTTCAAATCAAATATTTTCGAAAAGATTTATTTTTTAAAATAACAAGCGATAAAACAATCGATAATCCGTAAAAATTGGTTAAATTCAATTTTGTTCCATCTAATAGCATTTTATAGGGATCAAAGAATTGCCCAAGACATTGATAAATTAACAACCAAATTCGGCAAATCTTTAATTGTAATTATTTTATCTCCATTTTTGATCTGCTATTATACCTACAGATTATATCAATATGCTGGTTATTATGGTCCTTTAACTATTTATGCTTACTTTGTTTTTTCTACTTTTATAAGTAAAGTGCTAATGAGTAAAGTATCTAAGCTTATTTTTATGACTGAAAAATATGAAGGTCAATTTCGGTAATTTATGTTATTTCATTTGTTTTCATTTGTTTACATTTATAGTTCGGATCATATTCATGTACTTAAACAACATCAAGAAATTTCTTTATTAAATGGGGAGTTAAGAGAAGGGATAGAGATAACTAATACGTTTAATGAATTATTAAGATATCAAAAAGAAAGAATTAATAGGGGTTTTTTTATTTATTGTAAGCTTTATTTGTTCAAACAACTTATCATATTTATTTATTATTTAGTAAATGAACAATTTTTCTCTTATTTTGGTTCCATAATTACTTACTTAGTTGTTGCAATACCTATATTTTCTGGTGTTTATAAAAACACAGATCCAGCCGAGTTGAGTGGTATTATTAGCTTGGTAATGATTTGTTTGAATTATTTTATTTTAAACTAATAATAAATTTAGGTAGCTTTCATTTCCATGGCATTAGTATATCAATTTACTTTGCTTATACAACAATCAACTCCTATTTCGGATATTGTTGGTTATACTACACGTATTTGTCAATTATTAGAAACTCTAGAAGTCATTGAAAATAATTGTGATGATGTAGTAACAAATCAAAATCATAAGTAACTTGTTTGAATATTGTAAATAAATTATACTAAATTCATTCTTATTATCAGTATAAGTGAACCCATTTCAATATTATTAGATAATATCCGATGTGTATCACCAAAGGGAACTTTACTATTTAAAGGTAATAATTATTTATAAAATAAACTACTTTAACAAATGTAATAGATTTGTCTATTTGCATACGCCAAATGGAGCATGTTTTAATTACTGGTAGTAATGGTAAATTAAATAATATCATGTTTGTCACATTATAAAGCTAAATATTTTATTTCAGGTTCAGGAAAATCATCATTTGTTAAGTTATTAGCAGGACTATGGAAGCCTGCCTCAGGTAATTGGATTTAATGGCTAGTATTTAACAACTATAAGACTAAATTTTTAGGCAAAATCAAATGGCCATTAAATATTACTTTTGATAAGTTAATACTATTTATGCCAGCAAAGCCTCATTTTATACATGGCACTTTAAGAGATCAAATAATATACCCAGACCAAAATGATGACATCAATTTAGCTCTAAGTAATTTTACATTTTTAATAATAATAATAATAATTTATATTAATATAATAACAATATAGATGATAATAGAGTATACGAGTTATTAAATCAAGTTGGCTTAAGTGATATTGTAAATAAATTAAATGGATTAGATTCTTATTATACCTCTGATCAATGGTATACTTTACTTACACCTGGGCAACAACAGAAGTTAGTGTTGCTTCGATTATTTTATCATAAACCTATTTTTGCAGGTAATTCTATTATTAATTTAGTTATCTCTAATTTTTAATAATTTGAATAGTTTTGGATGAATCCACAGCTTTTATAGACCATCAAAGTGAATCCAAGATATTAAATTTATTATCTAATTTTGGTATCACATTAATATTTATAACTCAAAACCATCCTGAATTAATTTTAACAACCAACAATGTGACTAATTTTAACTGGCCCACCTTCCATACTCATTTAAATTTTATGGAAGGAAATACTTATCCAAAAGTGACTTATCTTTAGATTTATTTAATTTTATTAAAAACTAATTCAATTTTATTGTAAAAAATAATTTTTATTTAGTATATAAATTATTATTCAATTATTAATTTAATTATTAATTTACTTTAATTTTAAGCTCAATAGTAGGAGGAGAGTTAAAATAAAAACATTTAAGTATATTTATTTATTTAATTACAAAAACTAAACGATTATTTAACAACGAAATTATTAACATTCTATTAAGCTCTATAACAAACTAGTACCAGGATAACTCTTTTATAGTAGTTTCATTTGCTTTAAATTCTCAATTTATATTCCAACTTTTGTTCTTTTGTCCATTTTATCTCTGAGCATTCATTATTACTTTTTTCAGGCCTGGTATAAGTTCAAATGCTATTGGTTTTAAATGCGTCTTATTGTATTTATGAATATTAATGTATAATTCTTTAAAATGATATAATTTTAGTCTTTTATTGATTGTTTTATCTTTATTGGCCTCATTTAAAATCATTAAACTTAAATCTAACTCATTTATGCTACAAAATAAATAATTAAAACTTATATTTTTATTATAATATACAACTTACTTTGAAAATCCATTAATTAAATTACAATAAGTTTCAAAAACTAGTTTATTTGTTATACAATTTTGTTCCATATATTCTTTTTTTTCTATTGAAGATAATATAGAATTTGATCGTAAACTCCTTAGTATTTTATTAATTATCTTATATAAATTAAAACACTTTTCTTTTTTTCCAAACTTGAAGCATAAAAGTATAATTTGATTTAAAACGTAAAGATCATTCTCTTTATATTCATAGTTATCAAATAACTCTAAAGCTCTTTCATAATTGCCATAATTTGTATGTACAGGCAACAGTGAATGAAATAATTTAATTTTATAATGCTTGAATTGATTAGTCCCATATTGACTAATAAACCATATCATTATAAGTTCTACTTCTTTGATTATTTCTTCACTATTTATTGGTAGCTCACCATTTAACAATTCAATAACTTCACCTGTATTTAATGATTTATTTTCTCTTTTATAGTTATTTTCTTTTTTAATAAGTGGATAGTAAGTTGAATAAGTATCCAATATATTAAGTAATGGCACTCGAATATTTCTTACGTTTAAATTGAAATCTATTAATTTGGCAAATAGTTTACGTGCATGACCCAAATCATTTGATCTTCTTGCGTTCATCAATAGTGCAACATAAGTATGTGCATTGATTTCTAATCCTAATTCCAAAATTTGATCAAATAACTCCAATGCTTTATTGTAATAATCTTTATTAGAAGAGCAAACTAATATTAAACTACTCATAAATATTGAATCAGGTTCAATTCTATCTTTTTTCATTAAATCAAATAAATCGAATGCTTTTTCAATCAGTTTTTGTTTAATACATGCCTTAATCATAATAGTATATGTTAATATATTTGGTCGGTAAACTTTAAATCTCATATTGTCAAACAATTCACATGCTTTATCAAACTTTCCAGCTTGAACATAACCTAAAATTAAATAATTCATTGTACTCTTAGATATATTAAAACCCTTTTTTTCCATAATTTGATAAATCATAAATGCTTCATCTAGCCTACCAGATGTAGAATAAACTTTAGTGAGTAATGAATATGTCATATCATAAGGCTTCAAGCCTTCCTTTTTCATCCTTTTATAATATTTTAAACAATTTTCTAAATCTCCTTTATTTGAATATATTTGTATCATATGTGTATACGTCTTTTCATTGATACGCATTCCCTTTTCATTTATTATTTCTAAAGCTAATAAAGCAGCTTCCTCATTTTTCACTATTGAGCAAATAAATATAAACTTGTGTATTAATATTAAAGAAATTTCCTTCCTATTTTTTATTTGAGCTAGAGTAATTAGCTTTTGATAAACCATATCCTTTGTCCATTTTCTAATTTTATTATTTCTCATTTTTAAAATATCAATAATACTAAAAAGTTCTTCCTCTAACATCTGTTTCGATGGTTTCAACTTATTATTTGGAAATAATTCGTTATACAATGTGTTCAGTTCTTCTTCACTAATGGTTTCTACACTCTAAATAATTAATTAATTGATCTTAATCTTAAATAAATTTTTACAGTATTATTTAAATTCGGTTGTTCCAATAGCCATTGTTTTTCGAACTCGTTGTCCATCGATACATTAAATGAACTCTTTTCTATTGAATTTAAGGATACTTTCGAACTTTTCCTTGCTTTGGTTTCATATTCTTTAACCCATCTTATATTATTAATTAATAATTTCTTTTTATCAACTTTCACCATATCATTTATTGAATTTCTAGTTAAAGTTAATAAAATTAACTTTAAAACCATATTAAAATATGAAAGTTTTTTTTCAATTTTCTGAAATTTAATTGTTTTGAAAATAATAACATGTTATTGGCTAAAAAAAATTCCATAAAATTTTTAACCCTTTGAGTACCAAATATCGCAAAAAAAAAAAAGAGCAATTCAACTGCATAACAATTTTTGATTTATCTTTTAACTAAGAATGATTTTTGTTTATCTAGGACTAGTTTAATGAGCAATATCTATCATGATTTGATTTTGATTAAAATCATATATACAACTAATCTTTGTCATAATATAAGTTCACTCTAAAAAATTAGCAAATACAATTCCTTCATGATACTCAAGTAGTTAATCTTAGAGAAAGGATATTTAGTAATATAGTTTTAATCTTACTTTTTATTCATTTTTTAAGCATAAAAAAATATAAAAAGAATCTACTAATTTTTCAAACAAAAAGTTAAAGATAAAATTTCTTTTAGTTAAAGTTAATTTTATAGCTATCTTAAATTTAACCTATAACAAAAAAATTGTTTTTTTATGTTATTTGAATGAAACTTCTATCTCTTTTGTTCGTATCATTTTCTGTATCTTCAACTTAAACTTTTGATAGAATGTTAATTTACAACATTTAAATTATTGAAATTTGTTAACATCTTTGCTTTGACATTCTTATAGCTAATTTTGGCATTATTACTTGGGATTTAAATATAAACTGGGAATAAGTAGCATATGGAGATGTTTTTTTTGGCTTTATTACTTTTTCCATCCTTTAAGTGCTAATTGAGTGGAAAAGTTATTAGTAAAGCTCTTAAACACAAAAATACATCCCCATATTAATTTTTAAACAAGTTAAGATTAGATCTAGGAAAAGGATGTGAAGATGTGATTTTGAACTTCTATTCCTTGCTTGTTTTTGATATATAAAATAAAAAATATACCTCTTGTTTCTTATTTCTTGTTTCGTATGTCTATTTTTTAGGACTAAAAAACAATTGTTATAATTATAATAGTGACGATTTTTCTGATATAGAATCGAACTTTTTCATAAAAAAAGCATATCAAAAGATTTTATAATTAATTTGGTCCCTCAAATTCTTTTCGATCTATTTTTTAGGCCCCAATAAATGCTAATAACTTAGTTTAATTTACCTTATTGTCTTTTGAATTATAAAAATTTAATAAGAACGTTTCCTTTGTTTTGTTAGCTTTTCCATTTTTTAAACACTATTTGAGTGGAAAAATTCTTAACAAAATTCTCAACCAAGGAAATATACCCTCTATTATATTATATATATATTTATATTTATATTTATATTTATATATTTATATTTATATTTATATTTACATAAAATCATTATCTCCTTTTTATCTTAGCTTCCGCTTGATTTAATTCAATTTAACCACTTTATAGGACATTTAGCCTATAATAATTCCCTTTTATTTTTAAATAAAAGTTATCTTTTTAATATTTAATCGTTTATCAACGATAGCTCATTATGTTCAATAAATAATCTGATTAACCTTAATATTATCCTATTCTACTTTGAATTATAAAATTTTTGTATATTATTTTTTACTAATTCAATATAACTCTTACTCCTTTTTTCATTCCATTTTCCGCTTATGTGACATAACTTAAATTACCCATTTTCTAAATTATTTAGCTAAATATTAAATGTTGATTATTATTATCAACTTTATACTTTCACCTCATTATGCTACTTATTCTTTAATAACTCAAACTCAAGTGGAAACTAATAAAATTAGAGATAGGACAATACAATGTGGAAACTGTTTTTTGTTTTCGATCATACTTCTTTCGATTATTTTTTGTGCTGCTGAAGATTTCAAAAGAATTTTTACTTAATTTAGATTAGTAAAAAAACTCAAAAATAGTTTTGAAATTCAAGACTAATGCAATTATCTTCTCAATGTGAATTTTCAAGGGGAAAAATACTTCTAATAAAAGGACAATTATTCTCACTATCAGTTAACTAGTTAATGCTAGTAATTTTAATACTTATTTTATTATTGATTATTTAATATAGTTCAAGTTAAGTTAAGTTAAGTTAAGTTAAATTAATTTAATCATTTAAAATAATAATAATAATAGATTGATTATTCTTCAATATTATTCTGAATAGCACCATAAAAAATTATTAATCCCTTAAAAAATTCAAGTAATAATAAAAGATTGATTTATTTAAATGAAAATTAAGAGGTAGAGATAAGGTCAAAGGACTATTAAATGATTTTTAAAATAAAAAATGGGAATGAAATATACAATTGAACTCAAAGTTACCGTTAACTTATTTATTGAGCTACCAAAAATAATTTGGATGGATTAAGTTCTACGGCTATTTTTAAGTTTTCAAATGAATCTAAAGGAGACTTCTTACCATTTTCAGGATTAACGTAGCAGATAGACTTTGGTAAACAACCAAGTCTTTCTTTGATTTTATTGAATAAAATATCTAAAGTTAATTCTTCCCCTTTCAACCAAAAAGCCATCATATCGTTATTACTTTGTAATTTAATTTTAATTTGACCGTAATTATTCAATCGCTGAGTACATTCACTAGTCACTAATTTATTTTTACTCTTTACTGTTGTATCTTCTAAATTCAATTCCTTCATTCCTTTGTCCATTTTAATTTGATTTTGTTGAAAAAAATCAATTAAACAATCACTTTTTAATATATAACTAGATACATTTAATAAATGAATAAAATATAATTTTAGTTCAGAAATAAATTGTTGATTAATAGCTTGTCCTTCTTCCAATGTAGGAATATATGGAAGTTTTCTTTCTTCCCCAGTTAAGCCAGCTTCCTTGGGAAATTGTTCTAATAATTTTAAATGCATCTGTTGTAATTGTTCCGATTTACAATGAACTATTTGATTACTAGAATCACTATATAATATTAACAATTCAATTATATTCTTGTTAATAACTTGATTTACAAGAATGGATGCAATTGGAATTATATTTTTATTGAAATCGAGTATGTGATGTTCATCTGAATTATATTGATTATTAAGATCATTACTTAAAATACCCCAGTTAGATAATTGATCGGAAAGTCCATCAATAGTAGAAATAATTTGAGCATTTGGTGTAGACTCTGAACGACGAGATAAACTAGGTTTATTTCTTTCATTAATTACATTTCTTTGTTGAGTTGAACCTGTACTATTATTTTTTTTTAAATTAACAGCTAATTTATTATTATTATTATTATTATTATTATTATTATTATTATTATTATTATTATTATTATTATTATTTTCAAAACTTGAAGTTAAAGTTGGAGTTGATGGTAATAATTCTTCTTTAATTTCCACATTTTCTTTTAATATTTTACCAGGTAAACCTAATTTCCCAATTAATTTAGCTAAATAATAATGTTCATCAACATCTTCTAATATCAATATTGGATCCCCTCTACATGCCTCTAAATCATCTGCTTTAAATTTATGACAATTAATTAATACATAAGCCAGGATAGTCTTACTAGGTTTATATTGATTTCTTAAACTAGATTTACTTGGAGTGGTACTTTTAATCATTTCAAATTTCGATGTTGGCACTAATCCTATTTGTTTAGTTTTGGGATGGATTACTTGCAAATAATCTTTATTATTGCTCATTTTTTGCATATAAAAACAATCTTCTAATTCAAAAGTAAATTCTTGATTGCTTCGAGCTTGATGAGATTGAATTGCTCTTACTACTGAATAACTTTTAAAATTACTAGTATTACTTGTAGTAATTGTAAAATTAGTAGGGGTTGTTTTACCATGATCATTAGATAACATCATAATCACTTATTTTAATTGTAAGTTGTAAGTTGTAAGTTATAAGTTGTAAGTTGTAAGCTATAAGTTATATACTATATGTTATATATTATATATTCTATGTTATATAGTATATATTATATGTTGTAAGTTGTAAATAGCTATATCAATAGAGGTATGTATATATAGAATATGAATTAAGGAAGTATTGAATAAATTAAACTAAATGAAATGATAATTTTTTATAAAAGAAAATTAAAAAAATTAAATAAAAAAAGATAAAAAGATAAAAGTAATGTCATTAATTTTTTATTTTATAAAATATTCCTAAATCTAAATAATTAAATTTTATGTTGTTTAATCGTGGGGTACTACAAATTAATTGAGTGGTTTGAATTTTCTTTTATGTAAAATTGGGAAAAAAAGATTGGGTCTTTCTATATTTATTTTATTATCCAATCAACAGTTACTATTAGTTAACTACTTCCAGATTCAATTTCTTAAAAAAATAGTAATTTTTTATATTAAAATAACACGCTTTTTTATTTTAGGCTTAAAAAAGTAAGCACTTCAGATGGTAAAATAAAAATAGACCAATAAAAAGAATCGAATCAAATATAATTGGAACAAATTAACTTGAATATTTTTATACAAGTTCCCCTACTTTAAGCACAATATTAATTGTCCAATTAGCCAAAATAAAAATAAAAGTTAGTTTAATTAAAAAAATTGTTTTAACTGCTATTATTAGCCTCATGTTGAAGTTTATTTTATATTCTATACTTTCTATTTTACTTTGTTATTAAATTAAATTAAATTAAATTAAAACAAAATAGATTAGAAGACTCTTTTAAACAATCAAGATAAAATAGTGATAACAATGACCCTTAATTTTAATTGGCAATTTGTTTGAGTTTTTTTGAATTAAGTGATGTCATCTCTCTTTACTTGTTGATTTTTTACAATTAAATTTCCTTAGATTTTATTAGCTTTAATTAGTGATGGAAAATTAAAGTATTATTTAATAGAACATTTTAATGATTTTATTTAACATTTATTTATGACATTCAAGTAGTTTGAATGTTTAAAGAAATTATTAAGTTTTAAAGTTAATCGATTTTGATTATATGCTATCAAATAATTACAGTGATATTCATATCATTTGGTAAATTATATTAAATAAACCAAATACCTAATAATAAGTATCTTAATTAATTACTTTCATTTTTGCCAAGATATTAATTATTATTCTGTATTTAGGCTTTATTCGAAACAATAATAAATAGAATCTTTTTTAATAATGATTTTTCATTTTTTTACCTATTAAATTCTATTTTAATACTAATAATACATATATCATATATCATATATCATATATCATATTACATTTAACTAAGTATAGTTTAGGAATTGTTTTTTCTAAATTTTATTTTTATTTAAAAAATTTAAAAATTGTTATCTTAATTCTATTAACTGCCAATTAATTAATAAACAAGTTTTTTGAAAAAAATAAATTTTGATTTTAAATATACAATTCAGTTAAGTATTACTATTAATATACTGTTACTATTTGTTGAATTAACTTAACTAAGTTAACTATTTTTTTTAGTTGAATAATAATAGTAATAGAGTTTAATTATTGAGATATTTTTTAAATCTTTTAATAAATCTTTTGATAATTATAAATGCAAATAAAATTTATTCATTTTTTAATAAAAACTTTAGTTATTTTTAATAGTTGAAATTACTAAGATGAGATTAAAATAATTTAAAGTCTAAATACTGATTTCATTTTACTTTATAAAAAGAGAAAAAGGAATTATTAAATATTTTATTTGTAACTTCTTTATATTCGCTAAAACTATCAAAAAAAGGAGAATTATTACATTTTCTTTTTTCTTATTAATTTCAATAAAGGTGATAAAGATAACTTTAATGTTTGAATTTAGTTCAATTTTAAAAGAAATTAAGCTTGAAAATAATGGCTCAAATGTTTAATAATAATAAAATTATTACTTTTCTTTATTAATAAAATACCGCTAACTTTTAATCTCTTTTTACTAAATTCATTATTTTTGGACTTTTTTTTTGAGCATCACCGCTTATAAGTTGAAATGTTTAATGAAATAATTTAATATTTTTATTATGCTTTTTATTTTTAAACCTCACCACTTATCAAGTTGAAATATAAAAAAAGAATAATAAAATTTACCACATAAATTAATGAATAAAATAAAGTGAATAAAATGCAACTCAAGTGTATGCACATAAAATTATTAATTTTTTGGGCAAAGAATTTAATTTTAATAAATTTAAAGATTTCCAATTGAACTGAAATTCTGAAATTCTGAAATTTGATTTCTTAAAACAAAAAGAATTTTATTAAAAATTATACTGTAAATTAAGATTCAATCTAAAAATTAATAATAAAAATAAAATTCAAAATTTTCTTATAATAATTTAACATAATATCTTTTACTTTCATATTTCTAACTCAATTAAAATCTTTCTCAAACTTATCTTCTTCCCATTGTTCTTAAATCAATTCAACATAATTAGCTAAAGAATACAATATAATCAATATTTATCCTGTAATAATAAAAATCTATTTCTTTATTACCTGGAAATATCCCAATTTTACTTTTTAATTTACCTGTCCACCAATCTTCGTTACTATTAGTTTTTTTGATAACATCAATAATATCTCCTTCCATAAATTCCAAATCACCCACTTCTTGAGCTTTATAATCATAAAGTGCTCTAGCTTTAGGTAATTTAGGTGCAGGTGGTGGTGGTGCTTTTCTTAATATAGGTGAAGTTGGTGCACTTAAATTATAAGCTGGTGGGGGTTGTAAATTAATTGGATTAGATACAGATCGTTGATGAGATAATGATTTTGGTACTAATAAACTATTATTGCTATTATTATTACTAGAAGTTGTTGTAGAGATAGACCCAAATCGGTTACGATGACCACTTAAATTGTTATCTTTTTCATTATTAATTGATAATCTACTATTTGATTCTTCGGATTTTGCTTTTAATCGATCCATAAAATTAGAACTTGCTTTACGACCAATAGAATTAGACAAGAAATCAATTTTAGTAAATAAATGCTCATAATTTTGTTTTTTTAGTTCAAAGCCTTGTATTGGACTTGTGTTCCAATCTAATTGATTTAATTTATTTAATTGACTCATAGATTCAAAATAAATACTACTAACTTGATGTTGTATTTGAAAACTTATTATAAATATTGGATATAAAAATTCATTTTTTAAATCAAACAATTTAGGTAAATCATTTAATAATATCTCATTAATTTGACTATATTCTTGATCTGCTATTTGTGTTAATTGTTCATACTATTAAAACAAGATTAGTTTATTAACATAATCATAATTATAATGGTATTATTATTATTATTATTATTATTATTATTATTTACCTTATATAATTTCTTTTCATCTGAAACATCTCTATTGACTTTACTATTTAATTTAGTAACTACTTCACTATGTCGGTTTAAATCAACTAATTTATGAGCTCTCTTTAAAATCAATTTACGAATACTTCTCAAATTTGATACAACTTCAGTAGTTGGTTTAATTACTCTATCATCTAATTGATACTAATAAAAAACAGATTAATAAAAATATTATATTATTTTTATCAACTTACTAATAAATCTGAAACAGTAACTTTAATACTTGTTGAAGTTTCTAAATATAATAAAATAGCTCTTTTAAACTCAGACTGAATATTAGCTTTATCATTATCACCAATAGTTTCATATAATGATGAAAGTAATACTGAGATTTCATATTGATGATTTAAAAATGCTATATAAAAACACAGTTTAATTAATTTTTGTGTCAACAGTATCAATATAAATTAATTTACCATTAGCACAACTACGGTATTGATTTAATTGACCTAAAAATAAATCAAAATCTTCTTCCATACCACGTAATCGACTGTCATATAGCTCAAAATCTTCATCTTGAGAAATACCACCTAAAAATAAAATAAAAATAAATAAATAAATAAATAAATAAAACCGAATGAATTTAATTAAAATTATAAATTTTCAATGTTAGATATCAATATTACCTTTTGATAACCCAACTTTGGATTTTAAATTATGAGGTAATCTATCGACTGCTTTTTTAAATCCTTTCCTATTGCAATTTATATTATTACTGCTATTACTTGTTATTATTTAATACAAATAGTTAGTTTACCAACTCATTTTTCAATTATAAACTTTAAAAAAATATTTGGAACCTTAGTCAATTATTTTTTCTCTTGAATGACTTCATTTTTATTAGAATAATTTTAATTGGCTTAAATAAACTTGGTAAACTTAAATTACTAATTAGAAAATCAAAATTTCTTATTACATATTTTATATTATTCGATTTTATATATATAATATAAGTATATATATGTATTTAAAGAAATTATGTTATTATATAATTATATAATTTAATAAAAATTTATCAACAAAAGCAATTTGTATTGTATTCTATTCAAAGTATCAATAACTGAACATTGTTCCATTTTAAAATTGCCCAATTTAGTAAAAGTTCCTAGAGAATTTTCACAAAATTCTCTAAATGCTATTAAATTATAGCTATAGAAATTGACTAATTTTTCGAATAAATGTAATAATATTTAAAGTTTATATATTATACTATTTTAAATAAATTATATATTATTGAGTGATAATTCAGAATATTAATGTACATTCTCATTGAATTTTAAAAAATAAGTAATAGGATCTCAGTTTAATAATTTGTCTTAAATTTTTATTTTAAAAAAATCATTTAATCTAATTTCACATCTCCTTTTTCTCATTCTCTATTACTTTCTCATTTTTTAACTTTACTTTCTCGTCTTCTTCAAACTGTTTAACCACTTTATCAATCTTCTCAAATTGTGTATCAAATTTCGGATTATACAAAAAAGGCCTTAAATCAAACCTATGATCATCCGGGGAATATTGTTCCGCATGATAAGCTGGTGTCAAAGTGGTCATTTTATGTCGATTAATTGCATAATAAAAGAAAAACCGTTTTACTTTAACTGCAATTTCACTTAAGCTAGATTGATCTCCCCATTCTGATATTAATTTTAAAAACATAGAGTAAGGCCCAAGTTTATCAATTTTTCGTAATTGACCAAAGATAGAAAGTTCGGTATAAGTCATACCCATTTCAGCTTCATCAAGTTGTTCACCACACGAAAGTTCTCCTTCTTTAATTATTGTTGGAATCAATTCGGCACTAGGTTGAGCTTGTAAAAAGCTAAAATAGAAAAAATTAATTATTAATAAAAAAAATATATTCAACTTTTCTTTTTTGATTTTTTAAACTTACCTAGGTAACGAATCCAACTTTAAAGCTTGATGAGCATATTCTAAAAACATTCTTAAGTCCAATTTAGAAATCGAACCAATTGGATTTAAGTCAGCTGAGGAACAATCATATTTAGTAAAATAACCACGTAAACTCTCATCTACATTGGCACTACCTAAGACTAATAATCCGCCTACCTTGCCTCGACACCATGGTAATAATTGGGCAAATAAATAAGATAATACCATTCGCATTCGTGCCTAAAATAGAAAAAAATTAATGGTCATAGTTGTATTAGGCTATAATGACTATTACTTGAATGTTTTGTAAAGCCAAATTTTCTGCATTACTACCTCCATGTACTGAAAATTTTGGTGTATTTCCAGTCACTAAAGTGAATAGTGCAAGAATACTACTGATTACATTATCCATATTGAAATCTAAATGATAACTATATTTGTATATATTAGACTGGATTGATATTATTAGGGAGATGAATCATATGATATGATATAATATAATATGATATAAGTGAATAAAAAAATCTTACCTTCCTATTTCTTCGGCTAATTTAGCAGCTCTTTGTCGAGTTGCTGTACCAGAATGTGCAGTTCCTATATAACCCGTGTGGAAAATATGGCTATTGGGATTGATTAAAAATTTAATATAAAAAATAAAGTGCATAATAAAAAAACTACTTACTTTGCCAATTCTTTACCAGTTTTTGGTATACAACCAGTAATTCTTTTGACATCATTGATTACAATTTCATCTATAATAAAAAAATAAAGTTTAAATAAATATATCTGATCAGTTAAATTACAAATTAACTTACTTTTTTCTTTACATGCTTTAATTACTAAATCACACATAGATGCTACAATAACTGCAGTTGAACAAGAATCTAATCCTCCACTTAATGGTAAAAAATAACCTAATTGATTAGATCGTCTCAAATAATCCCATAACCAACAAGCTGGCCCTAAACTGATAATAATAATAATAATAATAAATATATTAATATATATTTATCAACTCATAAAAACTTGTTTACCTAATTTCTTCTGCTGGTGTATGATACCTTGGTAGTTGGGGTTTACTGGGTTTTAAACCGGGAATTGGTTTATTAATTGACAATGCAAAATTGACCTTAATTCTCGGATATTTTTTAGTATTAGCTGCTTGTAATGATCTTGCTTTAAAGCTTGTACGATAAGTACGAATAGCTTCTAAATCAACGGTAGCTATTAAAACTTCCTAGATTAAAATTAAATTTAGTTACTCAGATATTATTTATATTTAGTTGTATGTTGTATGTTGTATGTTGTATGTTGTATGCTGTACGCTTTTTGTTTAAAGAGGAGAATTAAATAACTTACTACATCATCCAATGAAAATTGGCTTCCTTGAATTAATAGTTCCCCATTCAATGCAATCATTGAACAACCATCATAGTAAACTCGATCTCCATCACACCCTTTTTGATTAGCATAAAGGTAAGCACCACCACTCTAAAAATATTAAATAAATTATTAACTACTTTAAGTCTATTAAATATATGTATCATTATTATTATTACCTTTGTAGTAGCTCCTTTAACTAGTTCAATCCTTTTATGTAATTTTCTTAATTCATGATGAGAACCACTACCATTTGTAAATATTTCAATACCATCTAATCCCATGTGGATATGGGGGCTATTATTTATATTAAAATTTATTTATTTAATAATAATAAAATTACCTATTAGGAGTAAATAATTCTTCACACATGTCCACCCCAATACAAGTGTCTAAAGTAGAAATAACACCATCACCAAATGGAACTGTTTCCTATAAATAATAAATTTAAAAAAAAAACTAATTTCCTTTTCTTTACTTACTTGTCCTTTTAATTCTCTAATAATTCTAGGTAAATAATGATCTTCAATAAAATGAGGTTGTAACCAAGGAGTAAACCATCTCATTTCTCTATAATTACCATCATTGGCTAACCATTGTTTGGGTCGAATTAATAATATTTGACTATTATAAAAAAATACACGACAATTATAATTCACATTTTTATGTCTTACTGGCCTAAGTTGTCAAATAAAATTCAATTTAAATCATTACTCTTATTAGTTAATTTATACTTACATTCCTACATCAATTAAAATGTCATAAAGTGATTCATCTGATAATAATTGATATAAAGATTCCCAAGCATGAAGATAAGTATCGCTTTCCAAAAAATGATCTTGACATCCATAGCCACTAATAATAGGAATACATTCTATATTCTATATTCTATATATCAATATAAATAATATTCTTACGTTATTTCTAATTCTGGACCAATTCTTAACTTTGCTCCTTTTTGTTTAGCTTGTATAATAGATTGTTTAATTCTTCTTAAATTGCCAGTAAAATCTAAGCTCCATTGATTTAATGAACATGTTGCTACAATAGCTAAATGACCCATTATAATATATAGAATTAATAGTTGATAATAATAGAGAGAGTGAATCTTTCTTGAATTAAGATTTTAAAATTTAAAATTTCGACAATTGAATCAATTGGACTTGTTAATTGGTTGAAAAATCAATAAAAGAAAGTCACTATTAAATTTTTGTGTTTTTAGAGAAATTGAAATTGAAATTGAACTAAAATATTCAAAATTTATAAATAGAGAGAATATTGATTTTATATAAGACTATTGAGCTTTGTTTTTATTTTAATAATAATATAGTACACTTAAAACTATCTTAATAATAATGATTAAATTGCTATGGCAAGTTTATTATTTAATAGTTTTAACATTTAAATATAATATGGGGATGTATTTTTACGTTTAAGAATTTTACTAATAAATTTTCCGCTCAAATAGCGCTTAAAAGGTGGAAAAAGTAATGAAATGAAAAAAATCATCCCCATATAATTGTTAATATTTTTTTATTTTTTTATTTTATCAAAAAACTAATGTTTATTATAATAATATAAACAATAATAATAAAATTTATCATTAAGTATATATATGGAATAGAATACAATATAGTATATATAATATATACAATTAATATTTTTATAATATGATATAATAAAAATAAGGTTAAATATTAAATAAAAACAATAACTGCTCAGTTTATAAATCACTAATGTATTTATTAATTAAATATTACAAATGTTCAACATTTATAACATTGTTAATTAAAGATTTATTCATCAAATATGAATTTAATATCAATTCGAGTATTCCTAATGCCACTAATTTTTGGTAACTCTTGATAAATCAAATTATTTTCATTATCTCCTTCTTCTGGTTTACTATTGCGAAGTCCTAATTTCATAGCCTTATCATCCTTATCTTTACCAGCACTCTCACTATCATCGATTCCCATATATTTAATCTTCACCAATGATTTCGATTGAATATGAACAACAATCACATCATTATCAACTTCATTCTTAGCCCTCTCTCTCATTCCACGATTTTTATACTTCCTTCCATCCCCTATTTTATCCATCATATTACATTTCTTATCATTTGCTTTTTCCCATTTCACTTGAAATTTTGATTCATTTCCATCAACTAATTTTTCAAACACTTCCTCACTCACCTTAATACCACTCTCTGCTTTCCCTATAGCCCTCACATACATTGATTTCCCATTATCATTAGTCACTTTAAAACAAGAGTTACATTCTCCAGAAGTTAAATTGAATATTAAAGCCACAAGACTTGGGTTATAATGGGATAGAGTATGATGACAGAAATCAGTTGGTAATGAAGTCTCCAAGGAATTGAGAAGGGAGATGGATCCAATATTAGGGATTATAGATAAAGCGGAGATCGTGGAAAGTAGGAAAGTTAGTGAAATTAATTTCAGAACCATTGATCTTTATTCGTATATCGAAGTTGAACGTTATTCACAGAATAAGAATATATTAAGTGATAAAGGTTTAAAAGTGTTTTTATATTCATCTAATTGTTAATTTATGTGTACTTACTGATTGCAGCTTAAATTCCATACAATTAATTGATTCATTATATTTTTAATTATATGAGAGTGTTTTTTTGAATTCATTACTTTTTCCATTTTTTAAGCACTATTTGAGTGGAAAAGCTATTAATGAAATTCTTAAACACAAAAATACATTCCTATATTCTAAAATTTATTCTACTTTTTGGGTTTATTTTCATTAATTTGAGTATAATTAGTAACAAGTAGATACTCAAGTTGGTCACGATACTATTGGTGAGTGAAAGAAACGAACTGATATATCTAAAATGAAAATGCCAGTTATTAAAGTCTCAACATAGTTGGAAATCCATTACTTATGGCTAATCTTAGGTTATTAAAATGGGTTATACTTAATATTCAAAAAAAGTTAATTTTAGTGATTCTTGAGTATTAAAGTGTTTGTCTTATTATAATGATTTTAATATTGAAGGTTAATAGTACGAGGAGTTAGTTAAAAAAATTGTTTTATTAGATTAATATTTTTTTATTAACTTTTTGCTTCTTAGGAGTGACTCTTGATCATTAAAGTTTGCTTTTTGTACTATTGAAAGTGACTTTCAGTCAGAATATATGTGGATGTATCTTTTTGCTTAAGAATTTTACTAGCAATTTTTCCATTTTTTAAGTACTGTTTGAGCGAAAAAATTCTTAGTGAAATTCTTAAACAAAAAAATACATCCCCATATGTTAAGTAATTTTAATTTTCAATAAAATCTTAAATGTATTGATGCTTTAATTTTATGTTTAAATAATAATAGTAATAATAAGAACTTTAACACAAGCTTAAATTCAAATTCAGCTGAAAGAACGTTATTAAATATAGTCTATCTAAAATTAAATTTAATTAAACAATGTATAAAATTAATGTCTTAAAGAAAACAGGAAATAAAAACTAACAAATAGCATTATTATCAATTATAGCTTTAATATAGGTAAAAATTAATATGATTATTGGGGTTTTTTTTTGGCTTCATTACTTTTCCATCTTTTAAGCGCTATTTGCGTGGAAAAATTGTTAGTAAAATCCTTAGATGTAAAAAAACATCCCCATTGTGAAATATCGCTTGGTCAACCCCATGGTTAACTATAGCATAATAATCGCCTAAGCTGTTGTGTTCTCAATCATAGAGACAATTATTCCCGTGCTCTTATTCTGATTTGTTAATGGAATTTCTATCTTCGTCTCAAAGAACACTATCCTCTCGTTTTGATATTTATACTTATCGGAGTATAAAAGAGATTCTAAAACATAATAGCTTGAGGCTTTTTAACTGAATTATTCCCTGATATCTCGAACGTTTAATAAAGCCACTAAGTTTTCTTAATAGTATTTTACGTAGATTTTGCATTGGTATTGTCTATTATGTTTGTCTTATATAGTCTATAGCCTATTAGGTGCTATTCTTTATAATCCAAGTCTATCTTAGTCACATAAACTAAGACCTTTCGACTTATAGTGTAGTCAACCAAGCAATAACTGTTTTTGACTCCAAACACTGAGTACCAGATTTCACACCCATATTATATGGGTATATATGTTTTTGTTTAAAAATTTTACCAACAGCTATCCTACTTAAATAACGCTCAAAAATAGAGAAAGTAATGAAATAAAAAGAACACTCCCACATATTTTATATAATATTTAATTATTAGGTTTTATTTTTAAATATAAATGACTTTCTAATTTAAGTTCTGACAATTATTTCTATTCTATTGTAAAACTAATAAATGATATTAATAAATAAATTAAGTTATAGGTAATTGACAATTTATTATTTCAAAGCATTAAATCTTTTACAAATAGTAGAAAATTAAAACTAAAAATGAATTACTTCCAAAGTTTGGTTTTAATTCAACTAACAATATTGAAGGGTTTTCAGTAGATAAAGCTCAATTTTAAAAGCTAGCTTAAATTCATAAAAAACCAAGACTATTTTCAGCTTTTTAAACTAAAGCTTAAAATTCAATTTTTGATAAAATTAAACCTAATATTGAAAAGAAACAATAAAGGAATTGAAGTTCTGAAATTTTAAATAAGTATATATGGGGATGTTTTTTTTGATTTCATTACTTTTTCCATTTTTTAAGTGCTACTTGAGCGGAAAGATTTTTAGTAAAATTCTTAAGTACAAAAATACACCCTCATATAGTATTTTTCTTGTCGCTTTTTAACATAACTTATTATGTATACTACATTGGCTTAATATATTTCATATATTTTTCTCATACTTTTGTTTATTAAAAATTAAGCTTTAGTTTAAAACTGGACTTTTTAAAAGTAGTTGGTTTTCCATTGCGATTTGAAAGTTTCCAATATTATTAATATAGTAAGTGAATAAACCTGTATAATGTATTAATCTCATCCTTTAAATCTTATCATCAGATAATGACATAAGTTTATAAAACAGTTTTATTTATTCGCTAAAGTGATTGATAGATAAAAGGAGCTTATATAGTAAAACAGATAAACCCACTAATTCTATTATTTATTAAAATGTAGACAGACAAAGAAGTTGAATTATAAGATTACATCAATACAAAGAAAAATAAAATTTTAATACTAATTTTCATATATACGTTCTTATTTTTATTACTCAAAATAAAAAGATCGAAAGATCTAAAATTATATACATATATTATATTATATTATACTGAAATTAATTTACTTATAGACAAATAGTACCATTCCCCACCCCCTCTTTAATAATTAATATCAACCCCAGGTTTTAAATGCTGTTTATGCTGCTCGTCTTCTTTTGAATAAAAGAAAGTAGGTTCCCAAGGAGTATCTCCCCTTTTTTTAGCTTTGTCTCTTTGAATATCTTCAATGTGTACTTTAGCTTTAGTAGCCTTTGAAAATTCTTTGATTAAAATATTGTCTGTAACCTCCTTCCATACTTTTCTAGATTCCAATTCACTCATTTCTTCCATGGGTTTAATTATTTTTTGTAATGGTTTGAGCCCGTTTAAATCAATTAAAATTTCTTTTTCTTTGGCTGAGGTTTCGAGGTAGATCTTATCCCTCCAACTTCCATTTATTTTACAGATGAGATCCGATTTTGAGATATCACTTAATTTAAAATTACTTGGTGGGAGATCAGCCTCTGTAGTACTAGTAGTAAATGTAGGATTGAACTGAAACAAAGCACCATCTACACCAAATTTATTTTTACCAAAAAATTTCTAAAAATAGATTAAAATATCAATATCCACTCATTCTTAATAATATAATAATATCTTTTTACCTCTGGTTTAAACTCAATAACTGCTCTTAATTTAGTTGCAGGACAAGATATAACTACTGAATCAGCTAAGCCGACTCCGAGTGAACCTGATAAAAACCCTTGGACATAAGCGGAACCATGAGTTAAATGATATTCTTCATTATCTCGATTTCTCAATGTAATATAAATACCTCTTGCTAATTCACCAGGTATGACTTTGACAGCTATTTTGTAAAAAGAAATCAATATAAAAGCAATCTAATAAATACTAAAGCTCACTTACTAGTACCTGTAAATTTAGCTGTAATATGATCGTTTCCTTGAGCAACAACCCCTGTTTCTGGGCATTCATACCAAAGAGCGGAGACTGGTGGATGATGTGATATTTGTTCATTTAACATATTTATGGTTATCTCTCTACCACTTATAGGTGAAGTGGTATTCCATTTGCAAGTAAAATACTCGCCCAAGATAGAATTATATGGTTTTACTATTTTATTTTCCTATAATGATAAGTAAAATTAGCTGATGTTATAATCTATGATATTGTAGATAATAAAACGTACATGATATTTCAAATAACGTGTAAAGGAATATCTTAATACAGCCAACATTCGTTCTTTAGGATCTTCTGGTTCACTTATACAAGCAAAATAATCAGGACGATCTAACCAGTTGAAGTATTCTAAATTAGGAATGGGATCTAAGACTTGTGAAGGTAATGAGATTCTCCTGTTAAATAAAGTTACAGGTTATTTCCAATAGTTAGTAGTAGTTAACTTACATGCTAATAATATCCGTCACTCCAATCACCTTCTTTAACAAGGATAAGATGAATTTGAATTTTCCATGTTCACCATTATCTTTATCATCATAAGTAGCTACTTCAGTTTTTATTTCATTAGCTGGAGCAATCGTTGGGGTTATATTATTGGAAGCCATCTTTGTGTATATTAGATAAATTAATCGATATTTGTTTTCTTAAATAAAGATAATTCTTGGTCTATCTATTTTTCCTTTTATTCCAAATCTATTCATTTCGGTTATTCTTAAATTTTGGATTGCAATTTTATACAAATTTTAGAATTTTCCAATAGAATAGACTACATCACTTTTACACCAATATTTAATTTGTCAATGTTTTCAGGGGAAAAGTTAAAATTTCATCAACTAAGCTTTGATTTCATATTTAGTGATTTATCCTGTAGAAATGGTCGATTATTTTATAAATAAACCACATTATTGGTCTTGACCTTTAATTTCTCTATTAAATTCATCCTTTTTTGACACAATACTTTTTCTAGAGTATTTTTTTCGACACATTGTTTTTTGGTAGGTTAACGGAAATTCAATTTTAAGCCACTATTTTTTTCAAAGACCTTTGATTATTCAATTTTGTTCAAGGTCCTAGCATCTTCATTTTATTTGTACAACCCGATCTAAACTTTTGATTCTATCGATGAAATAACTATATCCCCGAAAGCTATATAATTTTATGAATTATTATTTTAATATTTGTTTTTTTTCAACCCATCATTTTATAACAAGATTTTGAAAATATAAAACCTAATAAGTTAAATTAAATTTCACTAAAAATTAGTACTCCCACTGTTTCAAGAAATAACCAATTAGAAAGTCGTATGTCTGTTTAAAAATTAACTTGGACATTTTTTGAGCAAAATTAATATTCTATTGAATTGTTTTGATCAAATTTTTTATATTTTTGTATTAATTCGATTTTTGCTATTATTTAAAAATTACATATTTTTAACAAATTATTTTTGTTCAATTTATCAGCTTTCAAATTAAATTTGTTATTATACTTAAATGTATATTGGCCTTGTTTTTGTTTTTAATAATTATAAAAATAAACTTGTCAAACTTAAATTTAACAATCAATCTTTTTTATTAGCAACATTGTACATGACAATCAATATATGAATTCAATCAAAGTTAAGATGTTAACTTTAAATACAACTTGAACTCAATGTTATTGAAAGAAAGAATAGGAAGGCTCTCATTGTCCATTATTTAATGTCAATTTGTTTCCATTACACCATTAATTATTTAAGATCAATTAAATATTATTACATCAACTGTTTATTATTATTAAATGTGTTAACTTTATATAATTAAAATTAACACTATTTTTGATATTTGGTTTTAATATTAGATTTATATAGTCAAATATATTGGGATAATAACCATCATTTGATATTTCTTTTAGGTTCGAACCTTGGTTATAGTAATAATTATTTATTTTGTGTTTCTTATGGAATTAATAGCAATACAAATCACAAATAAAATAATATTCAGCAAAACAAAAATTATGGCTTAAATACAATCTACTTTACAAGCTATTAAGATATTATCCAACATTTGTTATTTATTAAAATCAAAAAGCGTTTCAAATTTTAAAGTTAATATATCATACTCTACCACTAGATTATTAAAAAACACAATTGCTACATTATACGATAATATATATATCATTCAATCTAATGATTAAAGGTAGTTCTAGCATTCTCAAGAGCATTAAGATAAGTACTTGGGAAATTTTTATCAGAGGCAACTTGTGGCTCACTTAGATTGCTAATTGAATTTCTAGCTGCTATAAAGAATTCATCGACTCCATTAGCATTAGGTTCAGCTATTCCACCATTGTAATTCATAACATAAGAGGAAACGATTGGAATCAAATATGCTAAAAGGTAAAGCCTATAGACCATTTTAAAGTTTGTTATTCTCAGAATAACTTTTTATCTTTTTTAAGTGTAGGTTTGCTATCATCCGCTTTTATATTTTTCATTCCAGACTAGTCTTTGTTTATTATTTTTTATAATATTACTAATTAATTAAATGATTCTATTAAATATGTTCATTAACTATAGATGGATTTTTTTGTTAATTATAGATCTGCTTAATAAATTTAAATAATGGATAAATTAATGCTTTATTTAATTAGTGTATACAAGTCTTTTTCAATATAAAATATTTTTATTAATCACAAGATTTGTAATCAGGTGATACCAGAGTCCAAAATTTAATATTTCGTTTGCCTTGACCTCGTACTAAAAGGTGTTGACCCAACTCCGCTGCCTTGGTTTTTCAACAGGATGACTTTTTACATTAAAATACTCTTATTTTTATTAGAAGTATCTTCATTTTATAAAAGATAAGGTGCTTTTTTAGAACTCTATTTTATTAGATTCATTTGTTTCATTCTAATGGTAAATTTATATACCAATTTTTATATCAGAATCTTTCACTTATGAAAATCAAAAAAATACATGACTTTTACTTATACCATTTCGCTTACTATATTATTTAAGTTTTTCAAGTCTATTATAGGGAAGTACCTATTATTAGGATTATATTGTTTATAAAAAAAACATCGTACAAGAAATTCGACCATATTGATATTTGTAAAAGCATATCTAACGTTTAAGAATTAGAAAAACTTTGTATAGTATATATTTATAAAACAAGTATGGCTATATTTTATATTGATTGCTCTAAAAGCAGTATAAAAGTATTGTAAAAGCATTACATCAAAATATATTTTTTAAATTAAAGGTAAAAATGAAAATATTCAAATAAATTTTATATGTAAAACCATTTAGTTTATAAATTATGAGAACATTACTTAATGTTAGATGTTGATATTAAATTGCTTTTGAGCTCCAAAGTTAGTTCCATTTTGGTTCATTAACTAATTTTCAAAAAATTAGCTAACTACATTTACAATATTATATTGAAGTTACCCAATATAATAGTTGATGACATCTTTAGCATCCTAACTGATATTTTTAGCGATTTCTAAGAATTTCCTTTGTTCTGAGATGGTAATTAGTTTACTTCTTCTGGTATTTGAGCTGCTGCTTAAACTATAGGGTTTCGTTATTCTGTCATTACAAGGCATAATAAGAACAAGCTACTAGAATTAAATACACTAAAGAATAAAGTATTCTATAGGTGTTCATTTTTGTTATTTCTAGAATAGTTTATATTTTTATAAGTTTGCTGTTGTGTTCCCTTTTATATTTTTTGGTTTTATATTGGTTATACTTTATTAAATAATTTCGGTTAATTACCTATATCAATTATATTTAGAATTATCTTATTAATTATCGACTTGACTTGATAGATTCAAATAATATATTTAATAATCCTTTATACTATTAGAGTTTTATATAAAACTTTCTTTTGATACTAAAATAGTTTAACAAATTAAGAGATCTTTGGTTAGCTGAACTCAGATTTCGATTTTGAGTACATTTTACTAACTCTAATTTTATATTGAAAGGTACTGAAACAATTCATCGTTTTAATTTTTTCAGTGACACAATCTTTTACATTAAAACACTCTTATTTTTATTGGAAGGGTTCCCATTTTACAAAGGATAAAGTATATTCTTAAATTCTATTCTTTTAAAGCCAATTATCCTTTTCTTGATGATGAGATCTAAATATTAACTTTTACAATTGTATTTCTACAGATATTAAATGAAAGAAGCCACAACGTATAATCAAGACCATGTTATGTAAGTCTACTCTTATTTAGCTGTTTTATTGTTGGAACTGTTTTTTAAAATTTAGTAATACAACTAGGAACGCTTTGTACGAAATACAATTAGAGCATGAATATGGCTATATTTTATATTCCATGTTATTTTTAGAAGTAAAAAAGGGTATTACAAAAGCCCTATATCAAAATAGAAAAACTCTAATTAATAACAAAATAGCAATAAAAGAAATAAAAGTCATATTAATGCTATCTAATTTGATAAACTACAAAAGCATTATGTAGTATTACCTATTTCCTAATACTTGATTTTGTCCTAAAACCTAAAACCAGTTCACTTCTACTAGACCATCAGTACTATAAAACTAAATAAAATATAGTAAAAAAAATTATGCATAAACTACTGAATAGAATGATTCAAAGTGGCACTAGCATTCCCCTGATATGAGGCCTCCGTAGACTTTCTTTTGATCTTGAGCCGGCCCTTGGCTTATTTCCTTTGCCATTTGAGCCAAACACGTCAAAATAAACTCTGTAATGCATCTTTATATCTATTACTCCTAAAACAATCTTTTTATTTAGTGTGGATTTACTACCATCTAGTTGAAATTAAACCTCAGATTCAAGTACACGTTACCTACTTCATTTTTATACTGGAAAGTGTTGAAGCAAAAGTTAATTCTTGATTTAAACTTTGATATTTATAGTTAAAAAGAATTCCAGACAAAAATAAAATAGGCTAAAAAGCGGTAATTTGTTTTTAATAGCTTCGTTTTTTTTTTGAAGCTTTTTGAAATAACTAAATGGCATTTTATTATTAAAAAAATGAAATTTAAATTGATATTATTATTTTAACTAAATAAAAAGTTTTAAAATATTAACCAAGACTATTCATTAAATATTAACCCTCTATTAAATATTAACCCTCTATTAGATAAAATTTTATTTCTTATTGTAGCTAATGATATGCCTGCCACTTTTTTTTGCCTAAAATGAAAGATGCGAAAATACCTAATAAATATGAGCATGTATTTCTCTATTTAGGAATTTCACTAACAATTTTTCCACTCAAATAGCGCTTAAAAATAGAAAAAATGATGAAACTAAAAAAACACCCCAATATGCTACATCATATAATCTATTACATGCTCAATAGCTATCTTTCATTTGAATCTATTTTGACTGAGCCGCTTATTAAAATGAGTATAATTTTCTAGAGCAATGTAAATAGTGTTCAAAAACATTACTTGATTTAAGTTATAATCCAAATGCAGAGTAATTAATAGGATCTTATTTTACATATACATGGAATATGAATATCTTTTACGATTCATGATAATTTAAAGCTATATTGTTAATGATTGGTACTTATATATTTTAAAAGGGATTATATTAAAAGCGCTTTTATTAAGATAAAATAAATTTGTAATAAAAAATAGAAATTTATTATCTAAAGTTATATACTTCAATTACCGATAGTGGTATTCAATGTTATTTATTAGTTAATTTAATTTCAAATATTAGCTTATATTTTCCTTGATAATGCCAGAACTTTTTAAGAGCCATATAAAATGTACTAAAATAAAGAGGTTTCTTTTTTTCCGTCTTGAATATTACCATGTATCCGCTAGAGAGTCAATTTATTACCTAATTCTATACCTTTATATTCAGTAACGCTTATACCAATGTTCATATTATTATCCAAGTTAAGAGGTTTTTTCACCAAATTATTATTACTAGCTATAATAAACAATAAGCTATTGGGATTAAACATCCTATAAAATAGAGCCTGTGGTGCATCCTTATATTATTTAGGATAATTTGTTTGTAACTAAATATATAATATCCTTTATTTTTATATTTTTTTTTATATCTCAAACAACCTACTATCAATATAAAATTTAGCAATACATTAAAGTTGCTAATGTTTATCTGATTATAAATTGCTTATCCTTGCTATTGTCAATAAACAAACTGGCTATATTTAACATACAGTAGTATATGGGGATATCTTAATTGGTTTCAGAATTTATCTAGAAATTAATCCAAAGTTAAGTTTTTGAATTTGTAAGTCTATAACATGTGACTAGTTAAATTTAGAAAGTTTGAAATTAATTTTTTATTAAAATATTTATTTTGATTGTTTTTTTAAATAATTAATTTTTTTAATTATATGCTTTATATTATTTCTATTAAATGTTTAAACAATTTCACGATAAAGTAAAAAACAAAAACTAATAAATAGCACTATTACCAGTTGTATTTGTTAGCTCCATGATTGATTATATGGGGTATTTTTTTGGCTTCATCACTTTTCCCATCTTTTAAGCGCTATTTGAGTGGAAAAATTGTTGGTAAAGCTCTTAAACAAAAAAATAGGTCTCCATATAATAGTCACTTAAGTCGTTATGTTCTTGAGTCCAGACACAATTGATCCTGAACCTTTGATTTTGATTTACTGTGAGAACTTCTAACTTCACATCGCAAAGAATACTATCCTCTCATTTTGATATCCATACTTGCTGGAGTATAAAAGAGATTCTTCAACATAACTTGAGACTCTTTAATTGAATTGTTCCCTGATATTGTACCTTTAGTATAGCCAGTAAATCTTTCTGATAATATTTTACAGATTTTACATTAGTATTGTCTGTGAAATATCGCTTTGTCAGTCCCATGGTTAATTATAACATAACAATCGCCTAAGCTGTTGTGTTCTCGAGTTCAGAGAAAATCAATCCCACATTCTTAGTTTGATTTGTTATGAGGATTTCTAGCTCCATCCAAAAGAATATTATCCTCACATTTTGATATTTATACTTTTCAGAGTATAAAAAAGTTTACAGAGTATAGTAGTTCGAGGCTTTTTAACTGAATTATTCCCTGATATCTCGAACATTTAATAAAGCCACCAAGTTTTCTTAATAGTATTTTACATAGGTTTTACATTAGTATTGTCTATTCTATTTGTCTTATATAGCTTGTAACCTATTACGTGCTATTCCTCATAATCCAAGTCTATCTTAGTCACATAAACTAAGACCTTTCGACTTATAGTGTAGTCAATCCAGCAATAGCTGTTCTTGACTCCAAACCCTGAGTACCAGATTTCACAAATATAGCAATTTTTATTGAATTTAATAAAAACTCTACTGATTTATAATATGTACTATAGTAAAATAACTCAAAACTGTTAAGTATTTTACTTTTTGATAAAAAATTTACTTTTATAAAGTTAAGTAAAGTTTCTAAAATACAAAATATTTAAAAATTAGATAAAGATAAAACTAACTTAGACATCCCTCTATATGACAGTTTCAAATTTTATCACAAATGAAATTTTGAACCTAAAAGTATTAGCAATGATGCGATTATTGAGTAAACAGCTCCAAAAACTATTTTCAAATAAACTCTGCTTCATTTGAATCAAGTATGCAGAATTTTCAACTTATTATACTCAAACTCTTTGTTCTAATAATAGATACTGTTCCCCAAAGGTTTTATATAGACTTTGGTTTGATGTTAATAAATAAATGTAACCTTTTATCAACGCAATCTATTTTCATATCAGATAGCTTATGCTTATTTTATGGTAATTCCCTTTTAGTAATATATTTACAATTTCAAAGTCAGCTTTTTAATGTATTTTTTTAAAATTGAGTATAATGCAAGCCACATGTAAGTTTGGATATAAAACTGGACAACTATTAATTGCTGCATGAAAATCTTGGGATTTATACTTAGATGGTCATCAATACAAGCATATTCTAAAATGTCAATACATTATAAAACAAGTTTTGCAAATATGCGATTTATTAAAGGATAAGTTATTCGATAGAAGTTGATAAATCATGGATAACACTCCTTTTTTATAATTATTTCTTTATAATATATATAAAGTATTCAGATATTATACAGGAATTGAGCATTTAATGTATAATCTAATAATCAAAAAATTATAAAAAGATCAAGCGAGGATAAGCTATTTGAGAATAGATTTTGATAAACCTATTTGATTTAATAAAGGGTAGAAATTATAAATTTAGAAAAAGAGGTTAAAAGAAAATGGCAACTTTTAATTGAGACTACCCTTTTTTTTATAATTATGTTGTAATGATAAAAAATATTTTCACTTTGTTTCTTATGATGAAAGCTAAGCTAAGTTTTTCATAAAAGAAACAAAAAACGAAAATAAAACCAGTTTAATTTGATAGAACAATTGCAATAACAAATCTCAAGGTATAGCCAAGTTATTTGATTGGTTTATGTTGATTTAATTTTTACAATAAGCAAATACTCACTTTGTAAGTTTAATGTTTTTAAGATCCGATTCCTTTTCTTCGTAATTAAACCAATAACATGATTCATTAAAAATACGAGGAGAAAACTTTCAGATCACATTTTTATCAAAAAAATTATTGAAGCATTAAAGTACATTTACAAAAGATAAATTTAATAAAAAGCGTTAGCACATGTATAGAAAAAGATATATTTTATTTTGAAAAAATGGCAACGGGCACATAAATTTATTTCCTATCAATAGCCACCATAATTAACTGAGAAGATAATCAACCACCTATATACACTTAATTTAATAAATCTTGGATTGTAGGATATGTTCTAGAGCGTTCACGATATAAGTCTAACGACATGATCTCACCAAACTGTTTAAAATTTTGAATAGGAAGTTGATGAAAGTTATTGTTAATAGAAAAGCATGCCTTTTCACTTGTGAATAAAGGTGGCAAGGTAAGCATGGACTTATCGCATAACGTCTTTTCAACTGGTGAGTTAAAAGTATTGATAGTACCCTCAGTACTAGGACAACTATAATTTATTTCAATGGGATCGTTGTTATAATGGTCTTTGTTATAAGCCATCTTATTGTTTTCACGATGATAGGGCATTTCATTTAATATTGTACTCAAAGATGGTAAATTTGTATTAGATATAGGGGGTTGAGGTATGAGTTTGAATGGGTATCTCTTTAATATAGTATTAACCCCTTTATTGGGGCTATTTTTACTAGTTAATAAAGAATGATTATGTACCATAGATTTACCAGCTCTGAATTCCCATTTATTATTAGGGTTCAGATGACTATCATTAAAAAGCACAACTCTCCAGTGACACTCACAACGGTCACTGAATCGGTTACGGCGTCTGTTAATAGGTTTATCTTGCTCTGGTTTTCCTTCTCTGGAACATACGATATAGATGGTGTTTGCTTTGGAGGTACGGATACGGATGCTAAACCCGATACAATGAGCCAAGAGTTGGCAGTGCTCAATGGCTTCTTGGGAGGTATTATATTTACACTTGTAGATGACATTTAATTTATCCATAATGAAAAATTAAGTTAATAAAATGAAATAGAATAGCTTGAATATTTAGTTTGAATCTTTTTTAATTTCGAAATTGAAAATTTTAAAGAATAATTTAAAAGTAAAGAGAGAGGAAGCTAGTAGAATCGAGGATTTTTTGTTTTATGATCTGAATTATTTTTTTTTTTTTCTAATTCCATCGGAATCCCAAATTTCATCCTACTTTCTTTATCATTCAAATCGATCGATGAGTTTGAAGTATCCTACCATCTAACTTAGTTAGGGTACCTTTACCTTATATAGGTAATAGTCCCAAATTATAAATAATAACTATACTTAAATTTCATTTGATAAAAAACACTTAAATGAAATAATTATCACACATAGTTAATCACTTACTTCATCATGGTAAAATGATATAAAAGTGGAAAATAACATTATTATGTTCAATAAATTGCAATAGTATATAGCTTTGGGTTATTATTTTACGTTATTATTTTTAGTGAGAATTCTTATATTGCTATTTATTATTTAGAAATAAATAAATAAATAAATTTAAATAGTAATTTTTAAAATTAAAAGTTGTCTCTCTCCTTATTTTCATCCCCTACTCCATGTTTTAAATGAGTTCAATTCATTATAAGCTTTTATTACGAATAGCTTTTTGAAAATAAACTTGAAATGACGAAAAATAAAGTGATTAAATGGCTGGATTAATTTCAAGTTTGAAGTTAAAACAAGCTCTTTTAGAACAGCTAATTTTTTATATGACAACTTTTTTACTTAGTAGAAAACCAATAATAGCTAGAAAACCTACAAATCGGCGATAATTGATTTGGTGTGCCTTCGGAATATGGAAAAATCATAAAAGTGGTTATAAGTTGTCAGTAAAACAATAAGGCAAATTTTACGAAGTTGTTCTAATTGGAGAATAAATTAATTACTAACTAAACTTTTGTCAACTTCACTTGGAAGTTGAAACTGTTATTTTAGTATCCTATCATTAGAATATTACACATTTTAATTTTAATTTTAATTTTAATTTTAATTTTTAAAAACTCAATCTTATTTTCTTTATTAAATAGGAATATCGTTTTGATTTTAATAGTAATAAAAACAAAGAGATTAATAGTGTTGATTTTCAGTATATTGGCGTCTAAGTTGTTATTTAATTAAATTGTTAAATAATGCAAATTCAAATTTAAAACAAAATTTATTTATCTTTATATTTTTTAATTTGTTACCAATAATTAGAATGAAGTTTTATTCCAAACTTTTAATGAAGTTAAAAGGTTCTTATTAGAATAAACATAAAATTATGATAAATCTACTTAGTGACAAAAAAAAACAAATTACATGCCCCATGTATGTTTCTATTAAAACCATGGGTTTGAAACCATATGCGATTTGTTTTGATTGGTATTTTGCTTTTGTCAGTTCCTTTAGTGTTTATTTACTAGAAAAGTAGCTGTATACTTATATTTAAAATTAAATATTAGGAGTAAAACCGATAGTAGCAATAAATTTAAAGGAGAAGTTCTATGATGTGTTTGTGATAATCTGCATAAAATTTTTTTTCTCGGTTTTACTCACTTTTTAAATATTTCAAAACTTGAACAAAATTTCAACTAAGTTATCAAGTAAAAAGTGTACCCAAGTTTGTCATATGAGGGCATTTTTTTGATTTTATTCACTTTTTCTATTTTTCAGGTACTATTTGAATAGAATAATTGTTAATAAAACTCAAACAAAAAAATACATTCCTATATTCCCTTTAGTAAAATCACTTTCAAAAGTAGCAACTTGCTTATTTTAGATGCCAAGATCATGACTATAATAAAGAAATTATTGTTTGGCTATTGCTTTTGTATTTGACTTTATAGTCCAGTATTGATTTTTATAACCGTTCAGTTCATTTAATCTACCTATCTATCTATTATTTAATATACGTTAAGTTAGACTATGTTTTAATCAGCTTTAACTTTGATAAACTTGCTTTATGTAGGATTTTTATGTTCGGTAAATTGTGACAAGATCCACAAGTATTTTGACATTTAAAAAATTATTATAAAAGCATAAGAGGATCTACTTTTTTGTTTAAGAGTTTTATTAACAATCTTTCCACTCAAATAGCGCTTAAAAGATGGAAAAAGTGATGAAGCCAAAAAAAACATCACTATATGGGGATGTAATTTTGTATTTAAGAATTTTACTGACAATTTTTCCACATAAATAGCGCTTAAAAAATGGAAAAATAATGAAACTAAAAAAAACAGCCCCATATCGTGCCCTCCTACTAATATGAAAACTGGAAGAATCAAATTACAGTTAAGATAAAATCTTACAGTCCAGAATATTATATAGATATCATTAAAGGTTTTAATAGTGAAAATCGAAAAAAAAATAAAAATATTGTTAAATAGTCTTCTTTTTTAGTCAAGATTTGAAAAACTCATATCAAAATAAGAATTTTAAAATATATTTCAGAATTAATATTACAATGAAAAAAAAGTAATAATTTAAGAATCTAATACATCAACCATCATATATGGCTTTATTCTATTAAAACTCTGAAAAGTTTATATGATATATTTAAATTATAATAAAATTATTATTAAAATCTATGATACCTATACTTGTTTATTTAATAGTTTTTTATTCAAGTTTTATTAATGTTGTATGTTTAATTTTTAGTAGCCTTTTGCTATTTTGTTGAAAGCCGCTAGGATTTTATTTAGAACTATCATTAAACTGTTTAATTGTACTACTACCTTTTGCTATATTAGCTAATGAAGATGCTGTATTTAATTGCTAGCTGTGAATAAAAATTTAAACAAATTAACAATTTCTTATAAAACATTAACTACTAGAGAGAATAAATGATTAAAAGTATAAATTATATTGTTTCAATTGAAAAATTCAAAAGGACAAAGAGCAACTATAGAAAGCCAAAAGACTATAATTATTCAGAAAATAATTTTAAGATTATAAAGATTATAGTTGCTTAATTCACTAAAAATATTATAATAATATCGAATTTAATAAGAATCCAAATATCAAGACCTAGTATATGTTTTTAGTTAAGCTTACATTACTATTTTTAAAGTTATTTTTAATTTTGTTTTAATAATATATATTTGTACATGAATAGATAAACTCATATTTAAAGTTTATTAATAGTAATATTAAATTTACTATTTCAATATTTTTAATATGGGCTATTTAACGCTTTGAACTTTATTTTACCAAAATTTTTAAAATGCCAAAGTAGTCAGGATTTGAATTAAAATAGTGTAATATTATTTTTATAATACAAAAGTATGATATAAAATCATAACCAAAGGAAAGAATAAAACCTTAGTTATTAAACTAATCTACTAGTTTTTCATTTGATTTTATAAACAATTATCTAACTTTTTAAATTTTGTTGATTTAGCCACTAGTGTTTATTTATTCAAAACAAGTGTACAATTTATAACTTATAAAACACTTTAAAATTTAATACTAGCTAATCATTACAACTTAAACAAGATAAACATACGAAATTATAAAAGATAAACAAATTAAAAACTTTAATAAATTAAACACTCAATGAAACAAAATCAAAATAAAGATAGGCTATTAGTTTAGGATAAATTGAAGAGAGTTTGGTAAGCATTGCTTTTTAGGCATGGGGTTATAGTTTTCCCAATGAATAGGTGGTAATTTCAATTGATTTTCCATAGGTGGCAGTGTATAAGTGGAGAGATAATTAGGCGAAGGTGAACTTGAGCCTGTGCAATTTGATGATGAATCTCTATATCCGAATGGATTATAACTTAAATTTTGTGCTTGATTATTGTTTGTAATATGTGGATTATTAGAAATAAAGCTCGATGACTGTTATAAACTTGTTCAGTGCAAGTATAAGAAGGATAAGTTAATTCATTAAAAACAGAGTGATTATGCACCATAGATTTTCCTTCTCTAAATTCCCAACGCATGTTCCTTGGTAAATCTTCATTATAGTATAGAACAATACGCCATTGGCAATTACATCTATCACTGTTTCTATTTCTCTTTTTTCCGAAATCAGCCTTCATATCAGGTTTTCCTTCTCTACTACAGACAATATAAATAGTAGTTGCTTTACTAGTTCTTATCCTTACAGAAAACCCACATGCATGAGCCAAGTATTGACAGTATTCAATAGCTTCTTGGGAAGTAGCAAATTTTTTATTTAAAATGTTATTGAAACGATACATATTTTTAAATATATAAATATTATAAAAAATCGAATTTAATTAAAATTATAATTTTAAAAATATACTTTTTGATTGTTTATATATATTTTTCTTTAATAAATTAACAGATTTAAACTCCCTATTTTCTTCATTAATGGAGTTGTAGGTAATCGATCGTATTTTTTTAGAAAAAACTCGATAAACTTCGACCTTTGTTTCTACTTTCTGTCTTTTTTACCACCTTCCTACTTTACCTACTTAAGGCTTTTAACTCATCATTTTTGGTGCAATTAAACCTTATCTAAATTAAAAATAAACTCATTTATTGGCTAATAATCTAATCTCAATTCATTCCTTTAATGTCAACAAAAAGATAACTAAATCATGATTGAGAAATAATTGGTGGGTGGGTAGTTAAGTAGGTGTTAAGAACCCAGTTAGTTAATCTTTTTATTAAAGTAGTTGTTCAGATCTCTTTTTTAAAAAGCATCGTATTTTTTATTAATTTTTTGTGATTCAATCTTATTTTTCTTACTTCTAAGTGTTAGTTGATCATTAAAAATACAATTTTTCATTAAACTGATAGTGATAATACCAAGTTTATTCTGATTTGAGTGTATTATTGTAAATCGATTGGCATGATTATTTGTTTAGTTTTCAACTTAATTATCTATTTCGTAATTAATACTAACAACACTATAGCATGTTTGGGCAATCTAAGTGGTTGTATAATTGTAAAATTAAGTAACTTTAAATAATAAAACTGAAAATATTTACCATGCCATTTTGGTAAGAAATAAGCCAATAAGATAAATACGATTTCTGATGATAAATATAAAAAAGGGGGTAAAGCATGGTGTGGATTAAATTTAGTAAAGGGAATTTATATAGTATATATGATACTACTTCACTAAGAAAATGTAGCTAATCTATCTATTAAAAATGTCGATTTATAAGTATTATAGATATTTAATAAATATGTAATTCTAGATCTTTGAAGTCTTTAATTCAATCTAATTGAATATTTATAGTCCGTAAATTGCTTCATTCTATAATCTCTACTATAATTTTTTAATTTAATAGATTTACTCCAAAATTTTGCTTAAATTCATTATTTTGCTTTATTTGCCCAATAATTTTTTAATAAAACAACTTGGGGCAAAAGTTCTATCAAAAAGCAGAGCTTGTCTTAAAAATCATACAACTTGAGTTCATTTAATAAAAAACTTCAAATTGATCTTCATAGCAGTAAAACAAATGTAATGAATTACTTATATTGTTTTTTATAATGTAGTACTAGTAAATCAACATTATTGTATTTGCTTTGCTATTTATTTACGATGGTTCTAATTCATCTTTATAACATTATATTTATTTTTACTATATAGTAAGGTTAATCTTAGATTCAGATAGAACTAATATAATCATTACAACTTTTGGTTAAGCTATCAATTTTAATAAAGGCATTAAAACAGGCACTAATGAAATTGTGAAATAAAAAATTGTAAGGTTAGACACCTTTATTTATTGAGCAATTGAATAAATTATTCAACCACCTTAATCCTATAAAAAAGTTCTAGTTCATAAATAATAAGCTATTCTGTAATATAGCAAGGTATATAAATTATTGTAACATTATAATAATCTAACAAAATTATTTAAGCTAATAACAATCTCTAAACAACTATGAAGATCTGAGTTGTTTTAAACAACACTGCAAAGATTTAAGAGATAAGAATGAAACCTAAGAAGATCAAATCATAACGTGAGATCCCTATATTTTCAGTTAATAGCTTATATAATCTAATAAGTTTCAAACTTCTATAAAGTATAATAGAGGTAAAAGGAAGCTCAATTACACATGATTCTTTAGTTCAATTTATCAATCACACGGATTTTTGTATGATCTTTATATAGAGTATTGAAGTATGGGATAATTTAAGGGATTTAATGCTTACATGACTTCCAGGGTTACTATTTGTACTTTTATCCTTAACGTAATTGATTATTTATTACATTTAATTAAAAATGTAATGATTGCTTCAATCTAGAAAAATTCAAATAACCCATAAAAGGTAAATTCTTTGGACCATTGTTTTTGTCTTAGTATGGGGTGGAAAAATTATGGATTTAGAGTGAATCTTAAAATCGAAATTTAATTGAAATTTTTCGATCCTCGCGATTCAATTTTTAGGAGCTGTGAGATTTCCCCTAAAGTTGTTAGCTAATGATTACAACATTTATTCCAATAAGATGTAACCTTTTATTATCAGCATATTTTTAATTAAAATAACTAACCAACTGTGTCCCCTCAGGAGTTTGAAATATTTAATTTAATAAGTGTTAAAACTTACAACTTAGTATTATACAAGCTTGAGTTTTAAGAATGTATGTTATTGTAATACTTATAAAGGGTAGAAACTAAAATATACAATATTCTTTGTAGTATTTAATAGATAAATGAATTATATATTCTATTAAAGTTTATTATTTATAATAGTGAAGTAATTTTGAGTAATTTGACAGGAACCAACCAAAAACTCCAAATTTTTAAGATCGATTCGTTATGTCTAAAATTAGTTCGATCTAAGGATTAATCTCAGAGATTGAATCAAAGGTAATACTATTTAAGCATTGGAATCTGAAATTAATCATCATTTTTTTTTTTCAAAAATAATTTAAATTCAGAATAAATTTTGTAAAATGATAAATTTTTATCCAATCTTCTCAAAATCATTCTCAACTTCTGAAGATGCTATCTTATTTTGTCAAAACCTAGCTAAGTCTTGTGGTTTTAGCATACGCATCCGTACTTCAAAGTTGGCTGCTATTTATATTGTTTGCTCTAAAGAGGGTATCCCTGATTCAAAGAAAGATAATTTTTTAAAGAAGCGCAATAGAAATAGTGATCGTTGCAAGTGCAATTGGAAAATAGTGCTATTTCGTAATAAGAGTGGTCAATGGGAATTTCGTGGTGGTAAAAACATGTTCCATAATCACCCCTTATTTAATGAATTCCAAAGCACTGAAGAAGAATCAAGCCAACGTAAACCATACTCTTCCCCATATTCGGAGTCTGCAAGATCCTGTCATAAAATGAAAAAGAATCAAATTACACTTCCAAGTTTAAATAGCTTGGACTTACCTACCTTGGTTAAAATACCAAGCCATTCTAGTCAAATTTCTGATGCTTCTAGTTCCATTTACTCTCGTTCAGAATATTCTTCTGAGTCTCCTAGCTCACAAAATAATGAAAGAAGCTTGAACATAAGGAGACTTGATAATTTACCACCCCTTACTAACGCACTGCCAAAGATTTTTAATTTGACCTCACCCTCACCATCTTCTAGAGTACATAACATTCATTTTATAACTAACTATAATTAAGTTCTGTTTTTCGGCTTCTTTTGATAATTTTGCCTATGATTAAAATCAATTTTAATAATTTAATGATTACATATAACTTTTGAGAATTTTAATTTTCTGGTAGTCTATTACAGTTTTCAAGGTTCCTACTATTACAAACACCCATAGTGTTTGATTTTTAAATTATTTATTTTAAGAATAAACCGTAATTAAACTACTTTAATGAAAAATATTCGCAAATAGAAAGTGGGTTTAGTATATAAGATAAACCCAATTGACATCAGTCAATCGAGTTCTAAAAAGTGGCAGGAAGAATTTAACGTAATATCCTCCAATCATAAGCACAGTTTTTCATTTAATTTACTTCATGATTTCATAAATTATTACAAAAGCTTTGAAAGCAAATCCTATTGGCTATTTCGTGTTATACCTAAACATTTATTTAACTAATTATAATTTTTAATAGAAAAGACTAAAACTAACAAGGTTATCTATAATATACTTTTTAACTAAACTTTAATTTTCAAATTGGGCTAAATGCTTATGAATTTTTGACTATTGTTTTATGAATTTATTAAAGTATAATATGATTTTGAAAACTCACTTTTACTTCTTACCCTTAAACATGACAAAAACACAACTAGATTAAGCAAGCATTATTTTTGGGGAAACTTCTGGTGTAAAATTATACAACTTTAAAGGCATTATTGTGGCTTATCTGCTGTTTTTGAAACTAACTGATTCAAAGTTTGGCCTTAAAAGTTGCTCTTTAATGTAAAGGAAGTAGAATTCAACATTTATTATCAGCTTTATTTAAATTCGTTGCCTTATTTAATTGTGACCATTCTTCATAAAGAGCTATTTATAAAAGTAGTTTATTTAGCTTTACAGTCTATTCTTTATCAAGATGATAGACTACTTTTTTTATAAATTAAACCAACAAATTAGCTTCAGAAAAAAGCAACTTTTATACTGACAATCCCCATTAAAATATTGCTTTTAAAAAGTACTCATGATTGGCTTTTGATTTTTAGGATTTTATATTTTAATTTGTATTATAAAATAAAAATCATTTATATAAATGAATTTTTCTTAGCTATGTGAAATCTGGACTCAGTGGTTGGAATCAAGAATAACTATTGTCTGGTTGACTACACTACTAGTCGAAAGGTCTTAGTTTATGTGACTAAGATAGACTTGAATTGTGAACAACAACGTGTAATAGGCTATGGACTATGTAAGACAAATAGAATAGACAATACTAATGTAAAATCTATGTAAAATACTATTAAGAAAACTTAGTGGCTTTATTAAATGTTCGAGATATCAGGGAATAATTCAGTTAAAAAGCCTCGAACTACTATACTCTGTAAACTCTTTTATACTCTGAAAAGTATAAATATCAAAATGAGAGGATGATATTCTTTTGGATGGAGCTAGAAATCCTCATAACAAATCAAACTAAGAATGTGGGATTGATTTTCTCTGAACTCAAGAACACAACAGCTTAAGCGATTATTATGGTATAATTAACCATGGGACTGACAAAGCGATATTTCACAGCTACTTTTAAACTTAAAAAATCCAAAGTAGGTAAGAAATTATTAAAAAATTGCTTTTAGCCCTTTTTCCTCAATTAACTCTAAGGTTTCAGTATTAATTTTTAGAAAAAAGTTTATAGCTAATTTATCTATTTAATAATTTTTTTAATTAAATATAGACTATTTTATATAATTTTTAATAATTTTACTATCAGATTAGTTTATTAAAGTATTTTTAAATTAATTATCTGTTATAAAAATATTAAAATGAATAATTTATAATTCAAATTAATTTAAAAATGATATTATAAATTACTTTATATTAACTAAATAGCTTATTATTATATGGGGATGTATTTTTATGTTTAACAATTTTACTAACAAATTTTCCACTTAAACAGCGCTTAAAAAATGGAAAAAGTAATAAAATAAAAAAAAACACTCCCATATATATGTTTTTTGTTTTGTTTTGTCACTTTTTTTTATTTCTTAAACATTATTTAAATAAAAAGATTATTAATAAATTTTTAAATAGAAATAAAATAATATGCTATTAGATTGATTTTGACTGTTTTGTTTTTCCAAATAATTAATTTTTTTAAATATGTATGGGGATGTATTTTTGTGCTTAAGAATTTTGCTAATAGTTTTTTCGCTCAAATAGCCGCTTAAAAGATGGAAAAAGTAATGAAGCTGTGAAAGTTGATACTTAGTGGCCGAAGTTAAAAGCTACTCTTGCTTAATTAACTTGCCTTGAGTCGAAGGGTCTTAGTTTATATAACTAAGGTAGACTTAACTTAATAGAAATAGTATGTAGTAAGCTACAAATTATGTAAAACAAATACAATGGAAGATACTACTATAAAATCTATATCAGATGTTGTCAGAAAGACTTAGTGACTTTATTAATGATACGTTATCAGGGAGTAATCCAATTAAAAAAAAACCTGGAGTTATCATATTGAAGAATCTCTTTTATACTCCAATAAATATGGATATTAATACGAGAGGATGTTATTCCTTGCAATATGAAGTTAGAAATTCTCGCAGCAAATCAAAATAAGGGACTCTGACTTGATTGTATTTGAACTTGAGAACACAGCAACTTAAGTGATTGTTGCGTTATAATCAATCCGAGAGCTAAATAAAGCAATATTTCACATTTCCCTCCCTATGATTTGATGTAGTGAATTTTTATGATTTACTTACCAAGAGCAATTTGACTAGTTACGAATTGTACTCATTGAATCACATTGCTGATTTGAGAAACTTGGCATGGACTCGATTATAAATGACGCTTGTTCCTTTATGTTTAATCGAATAGCTATCATACAAGTGTTTATGTATGATTTCATATGGTCCGTCCCATTTCAGTGCCAGTTTATTTTTTCTAGGTTGGTTGTAGGAAGGATACAAATAAACAATATCTCCTACCTTGAAAGTGGCTAGACTAGGAAGTCTGGACATATCTTGCTGATACCTCTTTATCTTCGAATCTGTTAATGCGTTAAAGGCTTCAACTTGGATAGCTATCAATTTTTTTGTTAGTTTAGCCAAGTATATGTCAGGGCTTATCTCGCCTTGTTTAGCGATTAAAGGGGCAAAAGATATGGGGAGCCCAGGGTGTCTCCCATAAAGCATAATAAAAGGAGACTTTTTAGTAATACTGTGTACTGAATATCTATATGCTAAAATAGCGGAATGTAGATATTCATCCCAACAGCTAGTTTTGTCAAAAGCTAGTTTTCTTAGTATACGTATTAGTGTACCGTTTACTCTCTCAACCATTCCATTAGTTTCTGGATGATACGGAGCTGCAGTAGAATGTCTTATGGCCATTAGTCTGGCTAATTTTGGGAGAACTAGATTAACAAAATTGGCAGCATTATCGGTAAGTATCACCTGTGGGCTTCCATGTCTACAAATAATATCTTCATATATAAATTTAGATATGTGGAAGGAAGTCTGGTTTGGTATTGCTCTAGCTTCAACCCACTTAGTTAGATGGTCTATAGCTACAACGATATACTTATTTCCTCTTACTGAAGAAGCTTCACAAAGAGGGCCTATCACATCTATACTTACCGTGTGGAATGCATGTTTAGGTAAAATAAACTTGTAAGCTGTTACTTTTATCCTACTTTGTTCTCTTTTACAAACATCACAATTATTTATGAAGTCTTCTAAGTCTGGTATCATTGATTCCCAATAGCAGGAAACTTTCATGGTGTCATATGTTTTTTGGAAGGCTGAATGCCCGCAGATCACATTGTGAAACTGTTGACATGCAGATAGCCGCGAAGAAGGCTTAATATACGGAATATATGTTCCTTTAATCTTTTTGTACAATGCATTACTTTTGACAATGATATTCTGGGCATTTTTCTCAAGCCATTGTTTAAGCTCAGGTTGTTGTTGCGGCCACTTATTTTTATTACCCAATAGGTTGTACAGATCATCATCTATGGGGGTGGCTAGACAGATCCTGGGTAACCTACTAAGCCCATCTGCATTTTGGTGATCTTTACCTGGCTTATATACTATATCAAAACTATACGATTGTAGTTTTAGAGCCCACCTAGCTAGACGTCCTTCAGGATTAGTGATTGAATATAACCACTTTAGGGAAACATGGTCGGTAATAACAGTAAAGTGAGTGCCATAGATATACGGTCTAAATGCCTTTATAGCATGAATAATTGCAAGGCATTCCTTCTCTGTCGTAGTGTAATTCCTCTCATGCTTCGATAAGGTTCTAGAGGTATAAGCTATTGGATGCTCGCAGTTGTCATCATCCAGTTGACTTAAAACACCTCCAACTGCCGTTAGGCTAGCGTCGGTATGCAGGGAGAAGGGCTTTGAGAAATTTGGAAACATCAACACTGGGGCGTTAAGCAGCTTATCGCGAAGTTCTTCAAAGGCTTGTTGGTGTTCTTCTTTCCATTGAAACTTGACTTCTTTCTTTAACAATTGGAATAGTGGAGTGGCTAAGTTCGAAAAATCTTTTATAAATCTTCGGTAGTAATTCATTAGTCCGAGGAATACTTGTACTTCTCTCATCGTAGTTGGGGGGAAAAGCTCTTTTACTGCATCTAATTTATTAGGAATAGGAGCTAAACCTTTGTCAGAGACCTTGTAGCCTAAAAATTCCAGACTAGTTTGGAAAAATGAGCATTTTTTTGGCTTTAACTTTAAGTTAGCTTGGCGAAGACGTTCGAATACTGCTTTAAGGTGATTTAGGTGATCCACGAAAGTCTTCGAGAACACATTCAAGTCGTCTAAGTAAATTAGTACACATGAGAGCTTAAGATCACCTAGTGTATTATCCATAAGACGTTGGAATGTAGCAGGAGCGTTTGAAAGGCCTTGTGGCATCCTCGTTGGTTGAAATAGTCCTTCGGAAGTAATCAAAGCGCATTTCTCTTGGTCTTCCGGATCCATTTCTACCTGCCAGTATCCTGAGATTAGATCCATTGCTGAAAAGTATTTTGCACCTTGTAAGCGGTCAACAGCATCATCTATTCTGGGTAGTGGATATACATCCTTCTTTGTGATTTTGTTGAGTTTCCTATAGTCCATAACTACTCTATTAGTTCCATCTTTTTTCTTAACAATCATAAGGGGAGAGGCCCATGGACTATTTGAAGGGATAATCAAACCTAATCTTAAAAGTTTTTGGACTTCTTCTCGTTCTGCCTTAAGTTCAGACTGAGATTTACGATATGCTTTAGTTGCAACAGGTAGTGAATCACATGTATATACTTTATGTTTAGTATTGCGGGCACAGCCAATATCTTCTTCTGAAGTTGCAAAGACGTCTTTATATTCTTCCAGCAATTTATAAAATTGAAGTTGTTCATCTGGGTTTAGATGTTTAATAGTGTCTTTCTCAACAAACAGGGTTTGGTTATTAGGGGCTTCTTCATAAATTTGGAATTCTTCTAGTGTTGCAAATTTACTGAAAGTATTAATCACAATGTTATTTTCTACGTGGATTGTACCAACCTGTTGACCTCTAGAGATTTTGATATCTTTTTCGGTAATGTTGGCAAGCAGTAGTTTTATAGTCTCATTCATGTTATTACCTAAAATCCCGGGCATAGTTAGAGGTTCTAATCTTGAAACACTTTCTATACTGTATATAGATAGATGGAACTCCTTAGGTACCCATAATGAGATTTCGGTGTCTAGTACTACCTGTGATTTAGGCGGTATTAGTAAGTTCTTAGGGGAAATAATGGGGATTCCAGACTGCTTATATGCTATATCTGGATATTGATAAATCACAGATTCTAATCCGCAGAGAGTAACGTCAACTGATTTATTGTTAGTCCGATAGCTCATTATACGACAGTCAGGAGTTTTGTTGCTTATGTTGTTAATGGTTAGGTTCCTTGGCTTATTGTAGTACATTGGAATGGATTGATCTAATACTTTTAAGATATTTTGATCGTACAATAATTGGCAACCATGTTTCACAAAGAATTCGGTGCCTAGGAGGAAGTCGTAACCTTCGCTTTCCAACACTATCGCTGGAAAGGCTAAAGTTAGCTTTCCAAACTTAATAGGGATTGATGAGTATGCTCCTAGTGCCGTGACGGTTCCGGTTCCGGCTGTACCGAAGGTGTCCGAACAATCTATATCCGGTTTAAAGGGTAATCGTTTTACCAGACGACTCGATATGAAATTGATGGGAGCTCCGCTATCTAATATTATACGCACATTTTTTTTGTAAATCGACGCATTAATGTAAGTACAATCGGTGGAGTTGGCTTTGGCATCGAGGTTTACTAAGAGGATCTGTTTATTTGGATTCTGATATTCTCTAATGATGTTTCTAAATGCAATTGCTAAGTCTGATTCTCCAGTTAGGGTTTTGTCTAGAGGAATTGGGATGGTAACATTAGTTAACCACTGGTGTGTATTATCTAGTTCACTTTGTGTAAGGGACAGTTTGGATAAATCGGATAATTGTGAAATGTAAGGTTTAGCAATTTCATTTATCAAGGCAGAATCAGGGGCATTGATAGAGTTATCAGGTGACTTATCAATTCGACGTGGAATGACTTTAGGAATTTCAACGACGGGAACCTTTTTCTTCTTGGGTCTGCCACGAATTTTGGAAGGTAGTGCTAGGATGAGGGTAGAGGGGTCAAATTTTGAAAGCGTGTTAATTTCGAAGTCTAATTCAGTGCTTTCATCTGGATCAGGAGGAATTTTTGATTTCGTGGAAGGGGGATCCTCATTTACCCTCCCACTTAGAAGTTTTTTGACTCGCTGTTGGGGTCAACAAACTTTTCAGTGTCACCATCATTATAATTATAATTGAGGTGATTAACTTGTTTATTTTTGTTAAAATGTTTACTATTGCGAACATTTTTTTCAAAGTAATATTTAAAAATACCATTTTCTGGCTTTGGTTCAATACAATTGACGGCAATATGTCCATGTTCACCACAGTTCCAGCATCCAGTAAATACTCGAGATTTACGATGGTTGGAGTAGTGCTGTTGTGTAATGGCAAAGCAATGAAGATATTCGTTGTTGTCCGTTTCTTTATCTATATGATTAACGTATAGTTTCTTGGATTTAACTTCGCTTTTTGGACTTCCGAGGTATAGCTCTAAAATCTCTATCATCTGAGTAATATTGGTGATATTATGATGAGGGTCTAGAAAAAGACGTGCGATGTGACTTGGAAGGTTTCGTTGGAAGGCCAGGCGGAGGTCTGTAACGCTTAACTTCCCACAGGAAATTAAAGCATTAGCACGATTTTTTACGTTTGCAATGTAATTTTCAAGTTTGCTTTCATCGTCTAGTCGTAAAGATAAAAGGGCTGCCTTTTTTGCTTCCATTTTTACATCGGAATCATAGTGATCTATGAATGCCTTTTTAAAAGAGTTCCAGTTACTGCGTAAGTCATCAGGTAGGGTCATACACCAGGAAAGCTCGTTTGTTTGAAGCTGACCTAAGAGACATTGAGGGCGACACTCGTAGGTCCAATTGTTGGCATCAAGATGAACTTCTAGCGCTTTGATGAAAGTAGTAGCAGTGATTTCATTTGGATTGAATAGGAGACTAAAATTAAACTTGGTATTAACGGGTTGGGAGCTTCTCGGATAATTGTGGGGGTATGTTGAGAAGCTATGCGGGTTTAGATTGTTACCAGAAGGTCCAGGATGGCCATAATAGGCGTCATGATTATTATGTGATATACCATAGTTATTTTGAACAGGAATCCGCTCGGGTTGTACGTAGTGAGATGAAGATTGCTCATAGGGTACATGTTGAGTGATTTTTGGAGCAATATATGGCAACTTATTTTTGTTACTATTGTTAAAAGGATTGTCCAGGTTAACTTCAGCATAGGGTTGTACATGAGATCTTATTGGCTCAGCATTAGATCCTGTAGCAGGGTTTCTTGAGTAAATACCATCAGTAGGTGCAGTGGTCATTCTAGGAAGTAATTGAGGTGGACTTTCTCCTTTCTTGGGTTGATCATCCGGTTGTACCAAGTGAATAGAACCACGATACTTAGGGTTCATTTGATATTCAGTGTCAAGAATAGATTCTGTGGTACCATCACCTAGATCATACATATTATATCTCGGAACATCTCTATAAGTCGAGAGTCTGGAGTGAGGTGCTGAAACAGCGATACGTTCCTTTCTACAATTACAAGAAGATGCCTTGATTTGGCTGGTATTGGAAGCTACCTTAGTTTGAAGAATAATAAGCTCTTCCTTGGTACTCTGTATATTACGCGAAATTTCTTCCCAGTCAGCCGCTGACTGCTCTTTATCTAATCTAATTTGTTCCTTCAAATTATTATTGGAAGTGATGAGCTGGCTAATGGTGGTCACTTGTTGAGTCAGTTGTACATTACAAGCAGCTAAATCTTGTTCTAAAGCCAAGATTCTGGCATCTTTGGCTGATGCAGACGCAGGGGATTGCTCAACATAGGATAAACGATGATTATACTCGGTGAATCTAGTCATCAACGATCTATTAAGTTCTGCAAAAGTGATTTTCACTTTTCCGTCGATATCTGAGATCCTTTGAGCAGTATGGTCATTGATCTCAGTGAGGGAAAGGTTGATCTCGTCAGAGATCTTAATGAGTTCGGAATGTAAGGCAGTATCAAGCTGATGCAATTCAGCCTTGAAGTCTCCTACTTCTCTTGCCAAATCTCTATATACTTCATAACTAACAGTATCATTGAGCCTTTGGTTGAATTCATTAAACTTACTGGTATGGAATTCATTTGATGGGGTGATGACATCATTGTTTTGGTTGATGACCATGGAGAGATTATTAACCGTACCTAGAAGCGAGCTTAAAGAGGTAGACAATTCATTATTGTGAGTTGAGAGACGGTTGAGTTCACCAACCATCTGGATGAGTTTGTTGTGCAAGAACTCTACTAAATATTGTTGAACGTGGGAAAGGGTAGGTACCGTTTGGTACTGAGCACGAAAAGTAATTTGGGTACTGGAGCTACTACTTTGGTATTGTCTCCAAGCAGAGAGATCACCATTAAGAACGTGCATAGGAACAGCTCCATAGGTAACGACCGAGCTTACAACATGAGGAGGTAGGGCAGCTTGATTTAAAGCAGCAGTGTCTATTTCTGGGGTCAGAACACTAGCTTCTTCTTCATCACTACTACCCATGTCATATTCAGTGATAGTCAATTGTTGACGGTTATCAAGGAGATATCTTGAGTCAGCAAAATAGGGTATGAGGCTATTGTTGATCATAGTCTGTGAATTAAGGGGATTGGAGGGTTGGGGTGGTTACGCGGTAAGAACCGTAAAGGAAAGGCTATAAAGGCTACCTAGTGTAGTTATAGGAGCTTTCCCAGCTATGAGCGCCAAGTGTGAAAGTTGATACTTAGTGGCCGAAGTTAAAAGCTACTCTTGCTTAATTAACTTGCCTTGAGTCGAAGGGTCTTAGTTTATATAACTAAGGTAGACTTAACTTAATAGAAATAGTATGTAGTAAGCTACAAATTATGTAAAACAAATACAATGGAAGATACTACTATAAAATCTATATCAGATGTTGTCAGAAAGACTTAGTGACTTTATTAATGATACGTTATCAGGGAGTAATCCAATTAAAAAAAAACCTGGAGTTATCATATTGAAGAATCTCTTTTATACTCCAATAAATATGGATATTAATACGAGAGGATGTTATTCCTTGCAATATGAAGTTAGAAATTCTCGCAGCAAATCAAAATAAGGGACTCTGACTTGATTGTATTTGAACTTGAGAACACAGCAACTTAAGTGATTGTTGCGTTATAATCAATCCGAGAGCTAAATAAAGCAATATTTCACAAAGTCTATCTTAGTCACATAAACTAAGACTTTTCGACTTATAGTGTAGTCAACCAAGCAACAACTGTTTTTGACTTCAAACACTGAGTACCAGATTTCACACAATGACTTTCAATAATAAAATTATCTAAAGTCGGCTAGATTAACTGTAAAATAATACTATGTGAAATATCGCTTTGTCAGCTCTATAATTGTGAAATATAGTACTCAGTGATTGGAGTTGAAAACAGCTGTTGCTTGGTTGACTACACTATAAGTCGAAAAGTCTTAGTTTATGTGACTAAAATAGATGTACCTTGTGAAGAAAAGCTTGTAATAGGCTATGGACTATACGAGACAAATATAATAGACAATAATAATGTAAAATGAATGTAAAATACTATTAAGAAAACTTAGTGGATTTATTAAATGTATGAGATATCAAGGAATAATTCAGTTAAAAAGTCTCGAGCTACTATACTCTGTAAACTCTTTTATACTCTGAAAAGTATAAATATCAAAATCAGAAGATAATATTCTTTGGGATGGAGCTAGAAATTCTCATAGCAAATCAAACTAAGAGCATGGGACTAATTGTCTCTATAGTCGAGAACACGACGGCTCAGGCGATTATTATGATATAATTAACCATGGGGCTGACAAAGCAATATTTCACAAGAATAGAAAGATTTAGTTTAAGCTTTTTAAATTTGGCCAATCACATGTTAAAGACTTATAAATTTAGAAACTTAAAGTTTGGATTAATTTCTAGATAAATTCTCAAACTAATTCGGACATCCCCACATTTAAGATTGCAGCTAGAACTATTGAATTTCAAACTAAATTCTTATTGATTTTAGACAACCCATTTATCCAGTTCCTCACTCAATTAAGTAATTAGTGCACTGAATTTGAAATGCAACCAGTCTAAAAGTAGATATAAAAGGAAATTTTGCGCCTAGCAAAAATTAGTCTATTTAATTTGATAAAAATTTCTGGGGTGTTAATTTCACTGACCTACTTTAAAGCTGTAAAATATCAATTGATTTATATTTATATAAAATAACCGTACTCAAAAGGTTTGATGCTAGTACTATAACGAGGAACTAATATTTTTAATCTAATTATCATTTTTTCAATTGGGATTTTCTTTTCTGAAAACCAGTAATAACTTTGCAAAAAGCAGCAATTACTATTGCAGTCTATTATCATCACTACAAAGTTCAGTAAAACTGCAACATTTTAGATGAAAAGTCTTATATATGAAAAATAGTGTTTAGAAATTTCTAGAGAAATAACAAGTGTTCAAAGCTGGTCCTTTTGACGTTATGCGTAATTAAAATCCTGCAAATCATAACGTTGATTTTATCGAAAATTTTGCGATATTTTATAAATAAATTTAACCAAGTTTCTCTTATTTTATTTCAGTTTATTTTATAAATGTCAGCAAGAGCAATAATTCAAGTGGTACTATCTGGCACAAAGATAGTTGGACGAGCCTTTGTAGATGCCTATAAAGTTGCCGCAGCTGGTAAATAACTCATTTCTATATTTTTCTAAGTTATTAATTTTTGAAGAGGCTGCTCAAAACCGCTCAGCTGTAAAGTCTGATGCAGATGAAGTAACAAAAAAAACTGGTATAACAATAGACGAAGCGTGTCAAATTCTTAATGTAGAGAAAGATTCACCCTTAGAAAGTATTATTAAGGTAGCTAATAGTTAAATTTTACATTCATTTTCTAAATATTCTAAAGCGCTATGAAACATTATTTGAAATCAATGATCCAAAGAAAGGTGGTTCTTTCTATCTACAATCTAAAATTTATAGAGCCAAAGAGCGTATTGAAATGGAATTAAAAAACCTCGATAATAATATAGAAAAAGATAACGAAAAAGAAAAAGAACAAACAAATTAAAATAATAAACTTTTGTTTATCAAAAATAGATGTTGAAGTATTCAAACATTTAAATTTAGAATTTCGCTACCAAATAGAAAGTAACAATTTTAAAATAAATAATTCTGGTATTCCTATGTTAATTTATATTTACACTCCTTGATAACTAAAAACACCGCTTTAATGTTTTATGAAGATTTTAATAGCTTTTTTAGTACAGGAATTACTTTAAGCTTAGTAAAAAAAACTTTTTAGATGTTTCAAATATTAATGTTCTAATGAAACTTTTTAGATATTATATGAAAACTGATATTTTTATAGTTAAAAGCTTATATAAAAGCGAAGTTTTTAACATTTTTTATAATTAATGTTAAAAAAATGAAGTGCTAAAATATAATAGCTTTTACTATAGTAAGGATGTATTGTTTTATTTAAAAATTTTACTAACAATCTTTCTGCTCAAACAATCCTTAAAAAATTGAAAAAGTAATGAAATTATGTATAACCATAATGCTTTTTTACCATACTAAAACCCAGAGTTTGTTTTGAGAATGTACTTTACTTACATTATCTACATAAAATGTTAAGTTTGAAATAAAACTCAATCAAAAAGAACACTTCTGTTTTATTATCATTATCCAATAATTTACATCCATGCTCTAATTTAAAATTAAAAACTAGATTAAAAAAGCACCAATTAAATGAATGTGCTATGTGGCTTTAAATTGATAACTCAATATTTAATTTATTAATTAGAATTATCACTATTTGTTGTTTATTATTAAAATGGGTGATACTTTAAAGGATATCCCAGAATTCTTTGAAAATGATATGGGGGAATGTGTAACAACACGTACCCTAGCACTTAGTAAATAACTTTGAAATTAAAAGTTGCAGCCAAATTAATAATTTAAGGTACATGTAGAGAACTTGGCCCACCAGATTTATGCCATGTGATTAAAACCAATTCAAAACCAAATATTAAAGAAGTATTATCAATAATTAACCGAAGTTAAAAATATTAAAACAATTATAGTTAGGATGCTATCACTTCGTGCTTGGGCTTGATGCATCTTCTTCAGCAACTATGGCAGCATACTTAAATTCGTTAACCTACCTTATGGTAATAAATATAATGATTTATACATCTATATTAAAATAAAAATAGGAAGTTCCACAAGGCTGGTTTGCTAAGGCTCCTGTTTGGAGAGTTCGCTCAGGAATTTATTGGTAAATATTACAAATATTTATTATTGTAAATTAAATATTTATAGTTGTTATAATGCATTTTCTCGTGTAGATATTCGTGTTGAGGTCAAAATTCCCGGAGGAGTAGAAGCATATGCAGTTAATAACAAAGCTGAAAAGTAATATTCCTTAATAAACTAAGATATTTGTAACTAAATAAAAATATTAAGGATTCCAATAAAAGATGAGTATTGGGTCGAGACTTATATTTCAGCAGTCCTTAGAAGTATGCATTATTCCGATGATTTAACTTATAAGGTTGATGGACTTCGTTACTTTAATATTATCCCTGATTTAGATAGTGAAGTTCGTTTTTTTGAAGCTGTTGAATCATTATTTTGGAAGGGTAAAAATTATATTTTGCTGTTCTAAGTTTTTCTAACTTTAAATAGGACATTTGATAGGGGGGGAAGCAGATCTTCAGTTTCCAACAAATGTCAATAATTATTTAACTGACGGAATAATGAAATATTTAATTAGTACTGGTAGATATCATTCTGGAATAAATCTTTTTGCAAAGCTTGCAGAAATAGATCCTGAGATAAACTCACTGCTTGCTAAATGCTATATTGATACAGGTTTGTATTTATATCTGAAATTTGGCATTTTTTAATAAATATAACAGATCAAGAGATATTAGCAGTTCAAGCTTTATGTAAAGGACTTAAGCTTAAGCCTTCATCATACGCTTTACTTTTAACTCAAGCAGAATTTTTAATTAAGAAGGTATATATCATTTTTTTACTATCACCTCTTTATTCATAAAGTAAATAGGGTAGGTTAGATTTAGCAACTATTTTAACTCGTAGAGCTGTGAATGTTGCACCTTCTGAGTTTAGAAGTTGGATTAAACTTGCTGAGCTATACGTTGAACTTAAAGAGTATAAAACGGTATTTAGTTTATGTTTAATTTAATTCATGTTAACTTTATCAGGCATTGTTGACATTAAATTCTTGTCCCATGTTTGCAATAAATGAAAGAGAGCTTCCAAAAATGCCTACGCCACAAAGAACCCATTTTCCACAAAAATCGGAGGCTATATTAGCTTATGGACTTGAGGAAGATCCTGAAGCAGAACAAGAGGTAAATTCATAAATATATATATAATCTTTCTAAATACAATAGTCTTCTACTGCATTATCTCGCTTACCTGGGAATGCATTAAAAGGGACCTTCGCAAAAGCATATAAGCTTCTTACATTAATTGCATCCAAAATCGGATGGGATGAATTACTCCATCATCGTTCCTCATCCTTTGTCATGGAAGAAGAGTACCGTATGCAAAAAACCAAAGAAGATGTGATACAACCCAATACTAAACAAAGCGTTAGAAATGGAAGTAGCCATTCTATGAAATCTCCGCCATCAAATGAAGAAAAAAATGAAAATAGTATAGAAAAAGAGAGTTCAATTTCAACTACTCTCGAAGTACCTGATAACTCAAAGCAGGTATTAAATAATAATGAAAGCCATACTGATGATAATATTGAAATTAATAATGAAATTAACACCGATTTGGCCGTAAAAGAAATTGAACCAACTCAAGAAGACGTTGCTTTTGAAGAGATTAAAACAACTGAAAATGAAAATGAAAATGAAGAAGGAAATAAAGAGGAAAAAGAAAAGGAACCTGAAAAGGAGCATGAAAGTGAAAGCGAAAATTCTGTAAAAGAAGGATCATTAAATGAAAATAATGATGGCTTTAATGATGTTTCATTAACACCAAATGCTGATGAGAAAAGCGATAACAAAATTAGTGAACTAGAAAAACCATATGAAGATTCAGTTTTAAATAATAATGATATTTCAATAAGTTCGAATAATTCAATTAAAGGTAGCATTTCTACCGCGTTTTAAATTTTTTATTTAACATTATTAATATTTTAGAAGGATCAATTACTAAAGTTAATGATGACTCTCTCAGTAGTAAATCTGCTGCTGAAGATAGTCCTGTCCAAAGTGTTAAAAATATATCTCCCCCACCTTCTCAACTTTCAAATAGAAGCGACTCTTCATCCAAATTCAATCATAAGAGGTTATGCGAGAGATGGTTGGATAATCTCTTTATGGTACTTTATGAAGATCTTAGAGCTTTTACTTCCTGGAGAGCCGAAATGAGTGGAACAAGATCTCAACGTTTAACTTATCGTTATTCTGGACATGAATGGGAGTCATTGGGTGATCTTTGCCTCCGACTTCATAGAATTGTAACGTCAAAATTTAGATATTAAATGCTTATTAATTATTTTAGGAAGAAGGGCAGGATGCATACACAAACTGTGTTCATCAACTTTTTTCACCAAGATCATGGGCTTTTCTTTTAGAGCAACATACCAAAGACAATGAACTTCAGCTTATAATGGGTGCATTAATTAGGCTTGCTATGTACTTTGAAAAGCTTTATAATTCGTGTCAAGTAAGAATGATTTAACATAGTTAATTATAATTGTTAATGTGAGTTATAGATCCCTAATCAAGTAATGATGAGTTTAAAGCATATCATTGGTTTACACGGATTAACGAAAATCAAAAATCTTCTACTTTCTCTCGATCTTGCACCAGATGTCCTCAAAGTTATTAACAAATATATTGATATAGCCATTACCTTCCAAATGAAAGGGACCGAGGAAATACACTCTTAAAATCTCAAATAAAAAAACACATTTTATAAGAAATAAAAAAATAAACTTAATAAACATTTATTAAATTAAAGTAATCTAGATTATAATTTGGTAAAATTATACAATCTATTTATTCCCACTTGACTTCTTTTATTTATATAAAGTTTTCATTAATACATGTGATTAGTTATCTGGAGTTGCTCTTTGATTTGATGAAGCATTGGACGGCGACGCTGTTGTAATTCTATTATTAATATTAAATCCTTGAAATGGTATATCATTATTTAGTAAAAATTTGTCAATGATAATATTTAAATGTTTTGTCTCATAATTTTCCTTAATAAATTTTTAGTTGTTATTATATTTTATTATAATGATTCTACCTCATTTATTTTTCTTTTATAATTTTCTATCTTATCGGAAACAATTTTATATCTTTGTGAAATATTAGCTTCCTTTTTATCTTTTAACTTTGTTAATATAACTATAAATAATAAATTAACATTATACCTAATAGTATTGAGTTATATGTAGGCTTAATTGACTTTTCATCGTATTGATAAATATGATAAGGAAGAAGCCTCTCTAAAACATCGTTAAAATCTTTAAAGCTATTTTTATATTCTGGATTTATAACTGCTATTTTGTCTTTTTCAAGCGCTATGCTTATCCTACAAAAGTTAGAATTATCTTAAAAAAGACCATAAGCTTACTTTTCAATAACTTTTGCATTGTGTTCAATTTCTTCTTTCGTCTTTATTTGCTTATAAGGTGGACCAAGGGTAGAAGTTGAAGATAATCCTATACTAGATGGAATTGGGGTTGAGCTTGTGCTTAATGGTGTACTTACCTTAAATCGATTAACTTTAGCATATTAAATAGTAATAGAAGATTTACTGATTTCCCATTACGAGAATACCGTCTTATTTGTTTTAATGATCCATCACTAATTTCACCACTTTTCAACAGCTCTCTTTTGTTTTTTTTGTCAGGATTAAGTGGTGAACTAAACTTGACTTGGCTTTGTAAAATATTCTGTGGTATAGCCCCTCTCGGTGCTAACGGTAGTTTATTAGGAACAGGAGATATAGGTGACAAACTCGATAAACTTTTTAGTGCCAAATTTGGATCTATTAAATCATAAATCTATAATGAACAAATTTGAATATAAAGTACCATTAATATTAGCTTTAGGCGAAAAATTGGCGTTATTATATTGAGAATTGAACCCTCTAACAAGGTTAGGATATATTGGCTGTTTCTTTTCGGTATCTGATAAATAACTTGAAAAACTGGTGCTCTTAGAATTATTGTACAGCAAATTTTTTAGTGAGTCCTTTTGATGAGGGGGTTTTATGGATTTCCTACTATATTGTGTCGACTTATTAGTACCAGTTTGAGGCTTTGAAGTTGAGTTTGACTTTTGTGAAGCAAGCGCTATAGATTCCTCTGCCTGCTGAAGGTTTACATTTTCTGAAATTGGAAGAGGAGAATTCAAGCTTTTAATAGAGCCCCCCAGTCCATTTACATTAGAAATTGAAGGGTTTGAAATATTATTAGTAGATAAAGTATTATCTTTACTTTTATTGTTTTGCTCTAAACTCTCCTCAAAATTTTTATTATTGCTACTCATAATAAATGCTTATCGTATTTGATTGATACTATTTGACCCAAAAAATTATCCAATTTTAGATTTTTGCTGTAGATTATGCAATTATTTTGCTCCAAATTATAGATTGAACATATAAAGTTAACAGCCCAATAGCTTAATAGAAATTTATGAATTTTAATTTGATAATTCAAGTAAAAGTCAAGAAATGATTTGCTAATCAAATTAATGAACGAAAATAGGTTGTTATTATTGAATGTAACTTTTTGATTTAAATATCCCAAACTTTAAAGAATTGTTTAAGCTTTAAATAAATCCTATGATACAATAGTCATTTAATATGAATGACAAATAAAATTATAAGCTTATCGAAATTTAATTAAATCTAAAAAATAAAGTAACTTAAGCTTAATAATACCATGAAAGATTTCTGTAGAGTAGGAAAAAAAGTCATTGCTATTGGCCGTAACTTTGTGGACCATGCTAAGGAATTAAATAATGCTGTACCAAAAGCACCTTTTTTCTTCCTTAAGCCTACCAGCTCTTATGTTCAAGCACCAAATTCGATTGAATTGCCAAACGGATGCGATTGTCATTATGAGATTGAGTTAGGTGTAGTTATTGGAAAAGAAGGTAGAGATATCGAGCCCGAAAAGGCATTTGATTATGTTTCAGGTTATACATTAGCTATTGATATGACTGCAAGAAATATGCAAAATGATGTTAAAAAAAAAGGTCTACCCTGGTCAGCCGCAAAAGGGTTTGATACTTTCACCCCTGTAGGTTCTTTTATTGAAAAAGATAAAGTTCAAGATCCTCATAATTTAAAATTATGGCTAAAAGTAAACGATATTGTTAAACAAAACGGAAATACTTCAGACATGATGTTTAAAATACCTCAACTCATTTCTCACGTTTCTCAAATCATGCGCTTAGAGGAAGGGGATTTGATATTAACTGGTACTCCAAAAGGTGTTGGGCCAGTAATAGCTGGTGAAACAATTACTGCTGGTTTAGAAGAAGGAGAAAAGTCTTTATCAAGCATAGTGTTCCCTGTTGTCACTCGTTCAGGAGAATTCAAGTATGTTTCTCCATGAAAATAAAGCTTCGATCTTGTTACAAATTTGAAATAAAATTATTTAAAAAAATCTACACCTGGCTTTAATTATGTAACCTTTTGTTTGAGTATATTAAAAAATAAAGCTAATAAACTTAATACTTAAAACTATAATAAATCTTAACAATAAAATTTTAGTAATTTTCCTATTTAAACACATCAAAATAATGATACTTCGGTTTATTACAAAACTATTTTGTTTGATTTATAATGATAAAAAGTGGTATTAATCTAATCTTTATTCTATTATTTCATTTTACTTTCAGTAAAAAGCACATGTTGATTAACTAAAATTATGATTAAAAGAATGTATAATAAATATTTGCTAACTTACTTTTTGGATCAAATTTCATAAAAGATAATTTGGGCGAAACACGAGGTCTAGAACGTACATAGAAATAACCAGTTTTGGCAGTACTTAATAATTTAACTAATATTGTGCTTTTATATATTAGAATTTAACATATTTAAGTTAGTGTTGAAATACCGTGCTTTAGCTTTTTTGGCCATTTTAATAAAAAAGTAAAAAAGCAAATTACAGGTTGCAGAATATAAACTAACTTTTGCAGTCTAATTTAAGTATGAAATGAAAAATTGTTGGTTGATTTTTAATTAAGATGGATAATAATAGCAATGTTTATGACCCTTATCATTCCTTTAAAGCATTCTGTGATCCCAATACAAAATTATTGAGCATTGAAGATATAATTCCTTCACTAAGAGCTATAAATATAAATATTGAAAATGATGATTTGAAGCACCAATTACTAGAAGCTGAAGGATTAAATAAAAATTCGGCTCCAATTAATTTTGGAAAATTCAAAGATCTGGCAGAAACTGCAATGGTAATATTATTAAATTGTTAAAATTATACCAAATAATAATTTTATAGCTAGTATTTGACCCAGTAAAGCATTACATTGATATTTTTCGTTTGGTAGATAAAGACTCGAAAGGATATATTAATTTAAATGATCTACGTAGAATATCTGGTGACCTCAACCCAGCAGCTTTGGGAAAAGATCCAATTCCGGATGAGGAACTAATTGATATGTTAGAAATAGCTAAAAATCAAAAAACATATGACAATGATATTGATGGTGATAAAGGATTTGATTTCAATTGGTTATCAAACGTTATATTTGGTGTGAATGATAATAGAAAGGAAATCAAGCTAAGCTTAAAAGAGTTTTGTAAATTAATGGATCGCTTAGATAATAGTAATAATTAATAACTTTGAATATTCTTTTATTATTTGCATAATTAAAATATTTATCCAATTATCTTATATGTTAATTTTTAATTACTTTGATTAACTGAGTAGTATATAATACCAGCGGCGATAGTGGTTTTGATTTTATCAAATAATGTTGAATAATAACACCAATCTCATCAGTATTAATATGAGGAAATTGTTTTGAAATTATGCTCATATTATAGTTGAAACTATTGTGATACTTTAATTCAGATAATAATGCTTTCGAACTCCAACTTTGTATATGAGACGATGTCGTAACAACTAAAGTTCTATTAGTAAGTAGCGTTAGTTATCTTTAAATACATAAATAATATTAAATACCTCGAACATGTAATACTCTTAGTTATTTCATCTTTTTTTCTTTCCCAATAAATAGAATCCAAACCATCATGTGTTTGTATAATAGGCGACGGATAATTTTCTATAAATTTGTGAAATTCATTATCATCTATTCCGATTAAATCTTTTAATATTATTGTATGTTTTTGATCATTATTGGTAGAATATAAAAGATGACGCGGTCCCATAAAAGACTTATACATAAAAACAAAGGTTACATAGTTATCACATAAACCTAACAAATAGTTATTTAAAAATGAATGTAGTATATAATAAAATTACCTCTTCCATTCCCTATTGTATCAACGTTACATTTAATAGTATTAAAGGTATCAAAACCATTATGAAGATTAATGCAATTTAAATTAATGTCAGGATCCTTATTTAAACGAATCAACGTAGGTATAACCCCAGCTTGGTGTAATCCGCAATAAAACATGACTAAGAGCATATTGTAAAACAACCATAAATTCTATAAATAAATTATTAAATGTTATTAAATATATTAAAAGCGGATATTGAAATCTTACCAAAAATTTCTTTTCATGAAACTTTAATAAAGATTTACTTAATACAAAGTAAGGTATACTAAGTGGAATCAAGAATCTTGGTTCTTGATGTGGGATAAACGAAAGAAAAGTAGTACCTGAGATTATAGTACTTAGCATCACTAAAAAATAATTAATATCAGCATATCTATGTTAATAACAATTACACTTTGAGATATAATTTGTCATCATGGCTTTATAGTCAACTATAATTGCTATAATGCATGGCAAAAATAGCAAAGGCATATTGACTATTAAGTTTAAATATCTTGGATGAATACCATGAATAGCTAGGTTATCACTATTCATGTTATATCTGATGTTATTTAAAAATGTAAATATAAGTTTGTCTTTAATTTTGCTAGGATATAGCCCATCACTCAGCTTTAGATCGTTTCGAAAATAAACTGAATCGATAAATACAAATAAATACAATGATGCTATAAATGAAATTATAAAAAAGGATTCTCTAAATAACCATAACCACAATCTATATCTATTAATATGTTAATTTATGCATAAAATATTTATACAATAACGAAGTTTACCTTTTTTTGACAAACATTATACCTTTGAATGAACAATAAATACAGTAAAATGACAATGGTAGTAAGAAAAAGATAAAGGTGACGCGTGTCATAACTCCAATAGACACAAAGAGCCCTAGTATAAAACGAGTCTAAAATCAAAATATTATATTATCATTTATAGTTGGCTTATGTAATTACCAATAATCTCTTATTTTTTAAACCTATCCTTTCATCAAACCCTTTTATAGAGTAATTATAGGAAAATTTTCCTGATAATAAACATATTCCCAATATTATAGTTTCAGCAGAATTAGAAAAAGAATGAGTAAAATAACTTGTGACTAAATAGCTGGTTGACCATAATAACAATAATCCTCTTTTAACAGTCAACTTATCCTCTATTAGCTTATAAAGTGAAAAGTCAATTAATAAACTCAAAATAGTTGAATAAGTTCTCTGAAAGATATATAAAAATAAGGTCGAATTAAATGATGGATAGTACTTAATTAAGAATTTAAATGCGTAAAATGGCGGTGCCCCAAATATATATCTATAATACCAAAATTTATAATATATCAATTTACATTAAACTGCTTTACGGGAATACTATTGACCGACAAGGAAATGAAGGATTAAACTCCCAAGTAACTAAAGTATCTATATCCAAAATATCTCCTAAAACACTAACATTAGATAAATTTGTACAAAATTGTTCTGTAAGTTACTTGCTAAGATTTCACCAGATTGAAAAAACTCATCAGGATGAATGTATCCAAAACTATAAGATAAGAGGAACCGAACAAATATTAAAGTTAGATAAATCCTGATAAATACCTTTCTATCTTTTAATAAAATAGAATCAATCAATTTATCTTTAATTATGTTTTTATTTTTAATTTTCATATACCAGAAACTTGAGTTTTTTATTTAAACAGTTTGACTTCTTATTTTATGCAAATACTTTATCCTATTTTTTAGATTATTAACATTATTAGCCTTATGATATTATCTGTAAGCGTACTAATCCATAGTAAAATTATCACTGTAAAAAATTCATTCAAGTCTAAAAGGTATAAAAAACTGTTATAGTATTAAACTAGCGTATATATTACTATTGTCTAGAAACCATTTAAACTTTTACGGCAAAATTATTCGTTCTATTTAATAATCGTTTGTGTTTAATAAATGGCGAAACTTACATTTCTTTTTAAAAAACCATAATATAGCCATTTACCAAAAACACCGTTGACATATATATCAACAAGACTAAGTGAAGAACCATTATAGTATTTTTAAATACCAGTTTATAAATCTTAAGACTTCATTTGTAAAATAAAATACTAGAAAATATTAGTTTAATTCGATATATGCACTAAAATTAAAATTTTGAAAATCTGTCTTTTAATTTTATAAAGTAAAAAAATGTTATATATTGTAGGATTGGGATTATGTGACGAATATGACATTACTGTCAAGGGTTTAAATGCTGTTAAATCATGTGAGAAAATTTATTTGGACATTACACCTCTATCTTAACTGTTGAAACTTCAAAATTGGTAATGAGAATTTTAAGTAACTATCAAATGTTTAATTTTTAATTTAATTTATAGGAAGCACTATATGGTAAAAAGGTCGAAGTAGCAGATAGAGAAATGGTAGAATCTGGTTGCGATTTAATGTTAGAAGAAGCTAAAGAGAATAATGTTGCTTTCTTAGTAGTTGGAGATCCATTTGGGTAATTTTATTATTTATATATGAAATTAAAAAATAACTTCAAAAGGGCTACGACTCATACTGATTTAGTTATTCGTGCTCGAGAACTAGGTATAAAAGTTGAATCTATTCATAATGCATCAATTATGAACGCTGTTGGTGCATGTGGATTGCAATTATATAACTTTGGTCAAACCATTTCGATTGTATTTTTTAATGATAATTGGAGACCAGATTCATTCTATGATAAAATAAAAGCAAACACAAATATTGGGCTACATACATTGTGCCTATTAGGTAGTGTAGTTTTATATTTAGAAACACCATTTTAAAACTTTATAGATATCAAGGTTAAAGAACAAAGTTATGAAAACATGGCTAGGTAATTTAAATAACTCAAATCAAGTGACCATTTATTTATGCCTTTATTTAGAGGACGTAAAATATATGAACCTCCACGTTATATGTCAGCAAGCCTTGCTGCTCAACAGCTTATCGAAATTGAAGAAAAAAGAAATGAGGGAGTTTATCATCCTGATAACACTTTAGTAATTGGTATTGCTAGAATTGGTTCTCCAACTCAAAAGATCGTTTGTTCAACTTTAAAACAAATGGCTGAAGAAGTTGACATGGGAGAACCTTTACACTCTTTAATCATAGTAGGAAGCCAAGTTCATTTCCTTGAAGCACAGATTCTTAGATCATTTGCACACGATTTGGCTTCATTAGATCATACATTGAGTCAAATTTATAAAATCGTAGAATAAAGAGACAAATTTACAATTATATCTTTACATTACATGAAATTGATATACTGTTTTTAATTATAAACTATTAAAGGTTAGAAATATGAAATAGATCTATATTCAGAAAAGCTATCAGTTTTTTTAGTTAGTTCCAAAACTAGCTATTTATTAACACTTTTAATTTAAAATTAATACTTTTTTATTTGTCTATTTAGATTCTTGATTTTCCTTGTGTTGTGTAAGGAGACGAGAAAGAAGTTGCGATTCTTGTCCCAATAAAGAGATAAGACGAGAGGGTTGGACTTGAAGTGAGCCAAGCAATTGTGCTTGTAAGGTTTGGAGTGAAGGTAAACTCATAAAGTGGCTGAAAGTTGCTTCACTGAATAAGAACTGTTCAGCTTTAGCACCAATAAAAATGAGCTTTTTGTTCTTTGCTAAAGAATCATGTACTTTCTTAGCGGCAGAAGACGTAGTTTCTCCTTCTTTTAAATCATGAGCATAAATGATTAAAGTTGGGCCATTAAACAACGTTCTCATAGCTTCAAAAGGAGAATCTCTTAATGCAGTTTTCATTATACCAGTACGTGTGGTTTGTACCCTGCATCCTAACTTAGCTACTTGTTGTTGTAAAGCTCTGTATTCTGGAACATTTAAATTGTTATGTTGATACACCATTACTAACGGACTTTGTAATCTTTCATAATATCCTTGGATTAAATATAATTTTCTATCAGCTACCTTACGATTAAAGGCAGTTTTTGGTGGATTTGAAATAAGGTCCTCTTTTGTTTTAAATTTAAAAGAAGAAATATCTTCACTATTCATAACTAATGAGAGCATTAAATGTGTTTAAATAATATAATGGCGAAATACCTTTTGAAATAGTAGAGAAACAAGACCATCTTTTACTTATACTACCTATATATTAAAGTTAGAGTCATATTATTTAACTTGATTGGTATTTACTTTTTGATGATGAGGATATAATTCTAGTAACATTCATTTTTAAATTCTAAACTTTTAAAATTGAATCAAAATTTGAAAAAACAATTTTATAAAAATATTCTTACCAATTAAAACGAGTTTACTTATTTTCAAAAAAGTTGAAGATTTACTAAAAAACAATGAATATATCTTATACAATAAAATATATCAAGTATCTCAATATTCATAAAGTTTTTATTATTTGTGATGTTTTTTTTAGTTATGATATTTTTTAATAAATCTAAAGATCAGATTAAAGCTTTTATTTTTCTGATTTGAACTTGTATAAAACTAATTAGCTTTCCAAAAATTATGCAAAAGCTATTTTTTCTGCAATATTTTTATAAATTTGCAGTAAACTGGAAGCATTAAAATTAGCAAAAATTGGCCCATATATGATAAACAAAAAACCTTACTTCATCTTTTAATACATAATAAGTTTAAATAAATCTTATGCCCATTTATAGCCACCTCATGTTCTACTGTTAATTTAATTTTGTCATCTAATCTGTCATGTTTTATATGGACAAACTTCGGACAAAAAACGAGAACACTAAATCTTATAATCAAAAATAGTAAAAAAAGGTTATAATGGTTCAAAATTTAGTCATGGGTTATTAAAAAACACTCATTTTTTATTGCACTCTTCAACTATAACAAACAACTTTACACTATACATTCCTTTTGCACCTTTTCTTATATCTTTAAGCAGCAACTGATTTATATCTACTACTTCCTTTACACTACTTCCTTTATATATCTATTCTAAAGAGCTAATTGTAGAAAGGTTTACTTACCCAGCCTGGTTTTTAGAACATTGTTTATAAAGTAGGAAGAACTCAATTTTTGATCTAACATCTATATCAAGTATATTTCTTTATAAAATCGGAAATTAGATTTTTGTCAATATAAATTTTTAGATTATATCAATGGCATTTTTTATGTTTTACTACCACATTATTATAAAATGTTACGATGCATTACCTATCATCAACATTTTAACTAGTATGTATGTTTTAATTGTATTATAACTTAGGTAGTTTCTAGTTAAAAGTATTTAATCTGGCTTTTAAAATAAGTATACATTTATATAGAAATTGGGATATATAAAGGTGTTTTTTTTGTCTTCATTGCTTTTGCATTTTTTAAGCACTATTCGAGTGGAAAATTGTTATTAAAATTTTAAACATAAAATATACTCATGTATGTTAAGTATATTATAAAAGATATACGAACTATTATAATCACTTTTATTATATGGGAGTGTTTTTTTTTGACTTCATTATTTTTTCGATTTTTTAAGCACTATTTAAGCGGAAAATTTGTTAGTAAAATTCTTAAACATGAAAATACATCCCCATATATTAAAAGGCAAAAGCATTAATAAAGTATAAATAAAAGCTACGAGATTATAATATTTAGCACATTATTCTTTAATTCTTGCTTTTGTTTTTTATTAACTTGAAGTTTTAGTATAGCGTTCAACGATTTAAAAATGATATAATTGTAATCTAACCTAAATAGGATTCACTTGTGAATATTCTATAGATGTTGAGTTGTTATTAAATTAAGTAGTAACGAAGTAAAAGTTAAATAATACGTGATAAATGGTAAATATTAGTTTTATTAGTTTTTTTTATTAAGAACAAAATCCCATTTATCTAGAATCAATTTACTTTTTTATTTTGAAGGTGCTCTTTTTCGAGTTGTTCAATTGAAACTAAAGGAGTATGATGTTGGTTTGTTGATGATTTTGGCTCTGGAATTAATCTTAATACAAGTCCTATTGGTAAAGAGAGAGAACCGATTGCAATAGTTATGAGGTGTTGGTATAAAGTAAGTGGAGTAGTTGAAAAATAGTTACCACCAAATTGAACCAAAAATAGTTGCCCAACTACAACAATAACTTGAATAATATTAAACACTAAATTATTTGATATGTTTTCGAAAACATTCTTTTGATCACAAATTCTACGACAATTAAATTGATTAAACACTTGTAAAAATACAAATGTATTAAATACGGCTGTATTTAATACATTAATATCATTATCGTTAAATAATATATGTTCACCATAATCAAGTAATAAAAGTGTTACAATTAATTGAAATACTGATTGTCCAATAATATGCTTCCACATTTTGTATGAAATTAAAGAAGCTTTCTTTGAGGCAGGATAAGAATCTATTAAATCGTCAGTAGGGGGTTCAGTTGCCAAAGCCAAAGCAGCTAATGTATCCATAATTAGATTTACCCATAATAGTTGTACAGTACTAAGAACTGAGCGATGGTTTGGGTCAACAACAGAAGAGTAGAAAGATGTTATTACTGCAACAATGTTAACAGTAATTTGGAACTGTAAAAATTTCTTAACCGAATTGTTGATAGATCTTCCCCATCTAAGTGCATTGACAATGGAATTAAAATTGTCATCCATTAAAATAATTGATGAAGCTTCTTTTGCAACTTCAGTACCACATATTCCCATTCCAAAACCAACATCACTTAATTTGAGTGCAGGACCATCATTTGTACCATCACCAGTCATTGCAACAACCTCATCTAGCTGCTTTAAACCTTTTACAATATTGAGTTTATCCGATGGTGAAGACCTTGCTAACACTTGTAATTTTGGCAAAACAGCTAATCTTTGTTCACCATTTAATTTATTAAACTCATTCCCAGTCATTGCAATACCACCTGTAGTTAAGATCCCTGCTTTTTTTGCAATTGCACATGCGGTTTTTAAGTTATCACCAGTGATCATTTTAACCTGTACACCTGCCTTTTTAAATATTTCCATAGAATTTGTTACCCCTTCTCTTAAAGGATCTTCAATACCAACAATACCAATTAAAATTAGAGATTCCAAATCATTTTTATCTGAAACAACATTGCGTTGTATATCTTTATATCCGATTGCAATGGTTCTTAAACTTTCATCTGCCATTACTGAAATAGTTTGATTAAATCTATCAAATTGCTCAGCATCAATCTCATTAATTACGTTATCTTTATCTAAATAAAACTTTGACTTTTCTAATAAAATCTCAGATGCCCCAGTACTAAATAAACGACATTTGTCCTTGTTTAACTCAACTATGGTTGTCATTGATTTTACTTCAGAAGAAAATGGATAAACTTTAACAATATTGTTTTCCTCTCTTGTCTTCATAAAGTCATGTCCCATACCTTGAATAAAACTTAAGAGTGCACATTCAGTTCTAGATCCAATCAAATTGATATTCCCTTTTTCATCTTTACCTTCAAATGCAGAAGAATTACATGAAATTGCTTTGCACAGCAATTCAGATACAGCAAAGTCCAAATTACCCTTTAATACATCTGAATCTTCAAAATTGACCTTAGCTATTTGTCCTTTTACCACTGTCATTTCATTTAATGTAAGGGTTCCAGTCTTATCACTACATAACACTGTTGCATTTCCCATCGTTTCACAAGAAGCAAGTACACGAACAAGATTATTATCTTTAATCATCTGAGTTGTTGCATAGGCAAGAGCTAGAGTGACAGCCATCGGAAGTCCCTCTGGAACAGCAACAACAACGATAGTGATTGCTTGTACAATAATATTGACTCCCATTGAAAACATTTCGGTAGTACTTGGATTTATTTTACCATTGTATACATCCATACTATATATTGCTACCAGAACAATAACAATAACAATAGCGGCTGCAAGGCCGAAAATAGATATTTGGTTGGCTAAATCACCTAATTTTTCTTGAAGTGGGGTGGTGTCATCACTTTCTTCTCTCATTGACATCAAGGTTTTGCCAGCAAATGAATTTTCACCTACTGCAACAACTATTGCTTTACCTACGCCAGATAATACTTTTGAACCAGATAACAAAAAGGGATCCAAGCTGTTTTCTACTTTTCCTTTTTTGATTGCCTCAGATTCTCCAGTAGCAGACGATTCATCACAAATAATATTAAAGCCTTCAACCAATAAGCAGTCAACAGGAATTATTTCTCCAGGCTCTAATAAAACAACGTCACCAACAACTAATTTATAAACGGATATTTCCTGTTGTAAGCTATCTCTTATAACCTTAACTAAGCGATCTTCTTTCTTGGCATTTAAAATTCGGAATTGTTTTTCCTTTTGATAATCATTGATAGCATTGGTTAATATAACAATCAAAACAGCAATTTGAATAGCGACACCTTAAAATAAGTTTAAAAAATTTTAAAATGTTAAAAATTATACCTTCAACCCAGCCTAATTTTGGTTCATTTAAGCTGGGATCCTTTAAAGAATCTTCATAAACACCAATTATTAATGAAATTAATGAAGCAATGCTTAACATGACTATTTAAATATGTTAGTTAATTATAATGTGACAACATAGTGATATACTCAACGTAGGATCTTGGTAAGCTTCAAACATTAAAGAAAACAATGAGCGAGGTTTAACTTCAGGTAAAATCTAAATATTAAAGTAAATGCTATAAATAAAATAATGAATATGCTTACATTTTTTCCATAGTATTCTTTACGATGAATGAAACTTCCGAAATCTTTCTTTTCTAGCACTTGACCTGGAATCAACGTTTCATCAGAACTTAGCCCTTTTTTAACTGAATTAACCTTTAACTCTTTCATTATACCTTCAACTCCATTTAATGCCTTTAACTCATCGAAAGACTTATCAGCAACTAAAGAAGCGACTCTTTCTTTACTTAGCGCAAAGCAACTATTTGAGCTAGTAGCTTTTTCTAAAGACATTCTAGTAAAATTTGAATAACAAAATGCTGTTATGTAAGGTTTGAAATTGATTTATATAATTTTGATTTTTAATTAGTAAATGATTCTAAGCCAATAAAAAATCACATTACTTGGAACATTTACCAAAAATGAATTTCAGCAAATCAAATTAATCAATTATTTATACTTTACAAATTAAATATAGCCATATCATAATCTTGTTTTTATATTTACTAATTGAGGTACTCATTTAATAAATAGTGGTGCTTTTGATTATTAATTTACTCCTGACGTTAATATCAATTTACCATAATAAATCTTGAATTTAGCGAGATTATAAAATATTGATAAAAACTATTACATTTTTTATATACCTATAATGTATATTTAAAACAGAATTTATTTAACAAATGTTTTTAAATCCAGGACTTTGATTGAGCTCCCTCATTATAGCTAATCACTTTATCTCTATAATCCTATTTCTATTGTTTTGTTTCCTTATGGCTATTTTACTCAACAAGCTTTATTACCTATTATATATATGTTTAGTTAAGGATTTCAAAAGAAGTGTTACTTTATAAATATAAATTTTCTACACCAAATCATAATAAAACAATATTTTAATATTAAGTAAAATAACTTCAATGTCGTTGATATAAAAATAGCTTAAACAACAATATATATCTACCAGTTTGTTATAATAAATACATCAAAAAATAAAATTGTGAAAATTATTTCCGTAATAATCCGGTAATTCTTTTCTGAATATTTGAAATAATAATCCGGCAATAGCTTTTTTAGACAAATTCAAATAATCAAAAAATTAATTATTTGGGGATGTATTTTTTCATTTAAGAATTTTACTGGTAATCTTTTTGCTCAAATGGCGCTTAAAAAAAAGGAAAGTGATAAAACCAGAAAAAATATCCCCCATTTAATATTTTAGTCAAATTTATACAATTTTATTTGACACATCCCTTTTTAATTCCTATAAATTGACAGAATTAAAAACCAAATAAGAGAAGTTTTAGAAAAAATTCTTACAATTTTAATAAAAGTAAATTTTGGTATTTATGTTTTTTAAATAACACTGAACTTCGCAGTAAGATTTCATTAAGATAAATAATAGAAAATTAAAAAAAAAAGATTTTAATATATCAATGATAGTTTTATAAACCAAATATTGACATGTGATTATTTAATGCTTTTTCATTTTTAGTTTTATTTTAATTCTAATTTTTTATAAATTCTTGTTAATTATTAATAAATACCTATTACGTAGGGACTTTAGTTTTGATAATATTGATATTTATACACTATAAGTATATAAAGTATCTGCTTGAAAAGTATAACATATATTCTAATAGCGATATATAAAAGCATATAGAATAAGTCAATTTTATTAGTTTTACTTGATAAATTATTCGAAATGGACATAGCTATAATTCTAAATATAAAAAACTTCCGGCTGGATATTTCTTTCCTTCATACTTTCTTCCATTTCACTAATTAATTTAGTTTTATCAAATAGCTCTTTATCTTTTGCCTTTAATATATTTTCTTTTTCTTTTAAACTCTCATCTATTTTCATAATTAAATTCAACTTCTCAGCCAACTCTTCTTCTTTTAGTTTAATTACTTTTTCCTTTTCAAACAAAAGACTATCCTTTTCTTTCAGTCGAAGTTGGTTTTCATTTATTTCTTTTTCCTTTTCGCTTATAATTTCATCCTTTTCAGCTAATAAAATACTATTATCTTCATAATTCCTATATTTCACATTGATTTCTAAATCTTTATCTTGAATGATTTTATCCTTATCAGCTAACTGAGATACAATATCTTCAAAATGTTGAGTTTTGATTTCAATTATATTTTCCTGTTCACTTATAATTTTTTCTTTTTCATTCAACAGCTCAATTTTCTGCTGCAGTTCTTTCTCTTTTAATTGAATAATTTCATCTTTTTTAGAAGATTGTTGCCCATTATCAAGGTCTTCTTTACTCTTTGATTCAATTATAGCATCTTTCTCAGAAATAATTTGGTCTTTCTTCATCAATTCTGCTCCTTTGTCTTCCAATTCTTTCATTTTGATTTGGATCAATTCCTCTTTTTGTTTCAATTCGATTTCTTTTGATTGGATCAATTTATCCTTTTCAGAAACTCGCTGTTCATTATTGAGGTTTTCTTTCTTTATTGTGTCAATCAAAGCACCCTTTTCAGAAATGATTTGATCTCTTTTAATTAATTCTGCATTTTTAACCTCTAACTCATCCAATTTGGTTAAGATTACTTCCTCTTTCTTTCTTAATAAATCATTTTTTTCCTTAAGCTCTTCATCTTTTAGTTGGATAAGTTTATTATTGTTATAAATTTCTTGTTCATTTTCAAGGCTTTCTTTGCTTTTTAATTTAATAATGGCATCTTTCTCAGAAATAACTTGGTCTTTCTTAATTAACTCTGCCTCTTTAATTTCTAATTCACTTAACTTGATTGAAATTAACACTTCTTTTTCTTGTAATAATCCGATTTTTTCTTTCAATTCCTTCTCTTTTGATTGAATTACCTTATCTTTCTTGAGAACCTGTTGCTCATTATTAAGTCTTTCTTTATCCTTTGCCTCAATTATTGAATCTTTTTCAGAAATGATCTCATCTTTCTTAATTAGTTCTGCTTCTTTAGCTTCTAATTCTTTCAATTTTGCTTGAATTAATTCATCCTTTTGTTTTAGCTCATTCTCTTTCAATTGGATTATCTCATCCTTTTTGGAAACTTGTCGTTGATTCTCAAGATTTTCATTCCTCGTTGATTCAATTATGGCATTTCTTTCAGAAATAAATTGATCTTTCTTAATTAATTCGGCTTCTTTGGATTCCAACTCATCTAATTTGACTGAAATTAAGTTTTCTTTTTCTTGTAATAACTTATTTTTTTCCTTTAACTCTTTCTCCTTTGATTGGACTACTTCACTTATTTGGGAAACTTTTTGCTCATAAATAAGTTTCTCCTTCTCTTTGACTGCAATCATCGAATCTTTATCTAAAATGATTTGATCTTTCTTGGCCAATTCTTCTACCTTGACTTGAATCAAGTCTTCTTTTTCCTTTAATAATTTACTTTTTTCTCTTAATTCAGCTTCTTTTGATTTTATCAATTCATCTTTTTTAGAAGACTGCTGTTTAAAATCAAGATTTTCCTTATTTTTTGAATCAATTATGACCTCTTTTTCGGAAATGATTTGGTCTTTCTCTACTAGTTCCATTTTCTTGGCTTCTAACTCTTTTAACTTGGTCTCTATCAACTCTTCTTTTTCTTTCAACAATTCATTTTTTTGTAACAACTCATTTTCCTTCAAGTGGATTATTTGATCTTTTTTAGATAACTGTTGTTCATTGTCAATGACCATTTTATCTTTTGATTTAATTAATTCTTCTTTCTTTATCAATTCTGATTCCTTAGCTTCTAAATCCTTCAACTTAGATTGAATTACTTCCTCTTTTTCTCCCAACAATTTGTTTTTTTCCATTATCTCGTCTTCTTTTGATTGAATAATTTGATCTCTCTTGGAAGCTTGTTGCTTATTGGTGAAAATTTCACTTTCTTTAGCTGCAATTATTGAATCCTTTTCAGCAATTATTTGGTCTTTTTTAGCTAAATCCTCCAATTTAGCTTGAATCAAGTCTTCCTTTACTTTTAATAATGTTTCTTTTTTTCTCAGCTCATTTTCTTTTAATTGGATAGTTTTGTCCTTCTGGGAAACTTGTTGTTCAATATCAAAGTTTTCTTTGCATTTTGACTCAATTGTTGCATTCTTTGCAGAAATTATTTGGTCTTTCTCACCCAACTCCTTCATTTTGGCTTGAATTAGTTCCTCTTTTTGTTTCAACTCATTTTCTTTTGATTGAATCATCTCATCTTTTTTAGAAGCTTCCTGTTTGTTATTAAAAGTTTCGTTGCTTTTTGATTCAATAATTATATCCTTTTCGCAAATAATTTGATCCCTCTTAACTAATTCTGTTTCTTTGATCTCCAATTCATTTAATTTAGCTTGTACCAACTCTTCCTTTTGTTTTAATAACGCATCTTTTTCTCTCAGCTCCTTTTCCTTTGATTGGATTATCTCATCCTTTTGAGAAACTTGTCGTTCGTTATTAAGGCTCTCTTTACCTTTTAACTCAATTATTGCATCTTTTTCAGAAATGATTTCATTTTTCTTGATGAGCTCTGCTTCTTTGACTTTTAATTCTTTCAACTTCTCCTGAACTAATTCTTCCTTTTTGTTCAATAGAGCAGTTTTCTCTTTCAATTCCTTATCTTTTGATTTAATTAATTCTTCTTTCTTAGATACTTGCTGTTCATTATCAAGACTCTCTTTATTTTTTGCTTCAAGTGCTATATCTTTCTCAGAAATTATTTCATCTTTTTTAACCAATTCGGCTTGTTTTATCTCTATCTCTTTTGATTTGGCATGAATCAAGTTTTCCTTTTCTTGTAATAATTTATTCTTTTCTCTTAGTTCATTTTCCTTTAATTGAATTATCTCATCCCTCTGGGAAAATTGTTGTTTACTATCAAGCCCTTCTTTATTTTTTGAGTCAATTATGGCATTCTTCTCAAAAATAATTTCATCTTTCTTTATCAACTCTGCTTCTTTTACCTCTAACTCTTTTAAGTTAGCTTGTACTAACTCTTCCTTTTCTTTTAACAATCGATCTTTTTCCCTCAACTCCTTTTCTTTTAATTGAATTAATCTATCTTTTTGAGATACTTGTTGCCCAGTATTGAAGCCTTCTTTGTTCTTAGACTCAATTATTGCATCCTTTTCAGAAATAATATATGCTTTCTCAACTAGATCCGCTTCTTTAGCTTCTAACTCTTTCAACTTGGTTTGAATTAGCTGGTCTTTTTCTTTTAATTCATTCTCTTTCAATTGAATTATTTTATCTTTTTCAGAAGATTGTTGTTCTTTATTAAAGCTTTCATTATTTATTGACTCAATTGTAGTATCCTTTTCAGAAATTACTAGGTCCTTCTCAACTAATTTATTCTCTTTTAATTCTAACTCTTTTAATTTAGCTTGAAGCAATTCCTCTTTTTCTTTCAATAATTCATTTAACTTTTTTATCTCACTTCCCTTTGATTGGATCAACTTATCCTTCTCAGAAACTTCATGTTCATTGTCAATGCTCGTTTTGTTTTTTGATTCAATTACTTTATCTTTCTTTACAATCTCTGTTTGCTTAGCTTCCAATTCTTTTAGGTTGGCCTGGATTAAGTCCTCTTTTTCTTTCAACAATTCATCTTTTTCTCTCAACTCTTTTTCTTTTGACTGGATTACCTTATCTTTTTGGGATATTTGTTGGCCAATATCAATGCTCTCTTTACTCTTTGATTCTATTATAGAATCTTTTTCATAAATTATCTGATCTTTCTTTGCCAATTCTTTAAGTTTCGCTTGAATCAATTCTTCCTTTTCTTGGATCAATTTGTTCTTTTCCTTCAACTCGTCCTCTTTTAATTTAATTACTTCATCTTTCTTGGAAGTTTGTTGCTCATTATTATGATTTTTTTGTGTACTTGAATGGATCATAGCATCTTTTTCTTTGATTATTTCCTCTTTTTTAGCAAGCTCCGTTTCTTTAAGTTTTAATTCATTTAACTTTTCCTGCATCATTTCTTTGTTCTTGCTTATTGTGTTGTTTGTTTCATTTACCTGCTTTCTCAAAGTTTCAATCTCCGATATTTTAGTATTTATTATAAAATTTTTATCTATTATCTCTTTTTCTTTCTGATCTATTTGAGATTTGATATGGTTTTTTACTACTAATAATTCGGCTTCCATAGCTGTGAGTTGGGAGTCTTTACTAGTCAATTGAGATTTGGCTTGATCTTTAATTACAGAAAGTTCAGCCTCTTTTGATATTAATAATGAATCCTTATCGGAAATTTCTTTGGATTTTTCTGAAATTATTTTTTCTTTTTCCAACAATATATTTTCTTTAGCCTTGATCGCCTTTTCGCTCTCAGTTGCTTGTTTTTTTAATAGGCTTTCTAATTCTTGTATTTTAGCCTCTAGTTTTGCAGCAGCCTCATCTTTATTTTGTAGTTCTTTATCTTTGTCTTTCAAAAGTACATTGTCACCAGTAGTAAGAGTAGTATCAACTGTTGAACAAAATTAGTCTAGCACTCTTAGATATAAGTATAAATTTACCTTTCTTAGCGTAGTCAACCTTTTTGTCATCAAGTAGTGCCCCTTGAGCAGATTCTAAATTAAACTTTTTAGTAAAGAGTTATGGGCAATTAATGTTTTAAGTTAAATCGAATGATTAAATTACCAAACTGCTGCTTAAAGAACTCTACAAAAGAGTAATCTAATTTATATTGATCAAGTGAAGGGGTTGATTCTAAACTATAGGTTTCAGGAAATTCATACCAAGGGTGGACATCTCGGAAGCTTGGTGTACTTCTAATTTTGGAGGCAGCATTAAAGATCTGATCAGAGCCTACTCTTTTTAAAATAAAGGTGCGAAGGATCTTGCTATAAATAATTAATGAACAGTTACTTTAAAAAACGTAAAAAAAGCATACGATGCAAATGGGGAAGTATTATCATCATTGAATTGATAAAGTATTGTAATAACAAAAGAAGATAAACCTTTTATCAAAGGATCAGCCCCAATTGATGAACCAGGCTGTAGGATTTCAAATAACTAAATACCTATTAGTATAAATTCAAAAAACATTTCATTAAATAAAATTACGTATTGGATACTTGCGCTTTGTGCTAAAAACTCAGAAACAGAGGGGGGTGATCGTGCAACCAAGTAGCTAAAAGAGATAAATAACCCGAACAAAGCTGAGAATGGGGATGCGAAATCTGTTTTTGTTGAGGGATGATATTTTCAATTTGAGTATCAGCCAATGATATAAACTTTTGGGCTACGTAATTTATTAAACTAACGGGACCTTTGATTGAATTGTTAGATTTATTTTAAAATCAACTTGAATTTACCATCTGGGCTTGCAAGTTGGATTTTGAGAGCTAAGCTTTTACATGCAGGATTTGAATGAAGAATACTTGTAAGCATCAAAGAAGCGAGCCAGGGGCGAATTTGGCTTTGTTGAATATTTTGATTAGAAATAGATTCTTCAGCTTCAATATCTTCCATGTCATCAAAAAAGGAATGTATTAAAATACTTCCAGGAGATTTTGGTTGCTCAAACTCTAAAAAAAGGTATTACTTACTCTAATAGAAAACAATTTGCCTTACCTGGAGTAAGAGAGGGTGGGGGTCGTAACGTAGAGGCTAACGCTAACTGTGCATCTGGATTATTAAATAGATAGGCCTATTAAAGATATTAATGTAATTCAATTGAAATACTATCTAATCTACTTGGAACGCAAATGTGGCACCAATTCTAACAATATCGTCTACATCATCTTCAACAGCTAAAGATACTAAATGAATTATAAAAGGCTCATGATGAAGAGACTCCTCATTTTTCAAAGTTATTGATATGAATTTGTCTTGATTATTCCGATTATCGCGAATTATATTCCCGACACAAAATAAAAAATGAGCATGTAGTATTCGTGGTAATACTGGGAGCGTAATGATTTGTATTAAAATATCAAGAAAACCACTTCGGACTAATGCATTTTGGTTATCTTTTGTATGAGTGGCATTCGGTTTAGTCAGGACTCTTATCAAATCAGAAAGCTTCAATATATTATTGACTCTCTGAGGATCTTGCCAATCGTTTGGACTAAATTGCTCCGTTAATGGGATCAACAATTTTAAAAGACGTGGGATATAGCTTGATTCACGAAAAAAGTTTTGGTTTGATAAATTATCATTCAGTAAATTTAAAATCAAAAACAAACAATCTTGAACAATAATTCCACCATCTATCCCATTCTCCATCTCTATAGTATCCAAAACTTTTTCAAATACATTTTGGAAAGCCATGATTTTTTGGATTTCCATGTTGCTTTCAGTCAGTGCAATTAATACCAATAATCCTTCATTTCTAATGATCTCTCTTTCATCATCTAACAAATCTACAATACTTGCCAAAGCAAGTGGGTTAGTAAGTAATCCTGATTGAACATATCCAGACGCAGAACTCTTAAGCAATTGTACTACTCTTATTCCGTTATATCTCAAATAAAAATCAGAACTACTTAAGCATTCAAAAAGCTTATTTAATGCACCATTATTCTTAGGATATGAATTAGTAAACATTAATTTTATTTGAAAATTTATAAGTACCTTAGCAAACTGAGCACCAAAGATGTATCCTAAATCTTCTTTATCTCCCTTGAATTATAAGCTTGTAAAAAATTTTAAAAAAATAAAAGTACCACTTTCTCTACATTGAACAAGTTTTCGAAAGTCTCAAGATAATAATTTACTAAAGTTGTGTCATCTTTTTCTTCAATAAACAATGCTGTTAGTAGATTCAAACACTGCTCACCAACAAGCTGATATTTTAAAATTAATTTAATGTTATTTTTTTTATATTTTACAATACCTCTTTGTAATCATTTGATAAGGCTTTAAGCGCTTGAACCGTTGATCTTCTGTCAGTAGATGCAGTCTCTAATTCTAACCTATCCCTTAACTTGTAAATCGTGTTTGCGCCGCTTTGCTCTTCAGGAATTTCCGGTGCCACAAATGTGTTGTATAAAAAATTCATTTTATTAAAAAAAATTACGTTCAAAAATTGAAAGCTATAAATTTATAATTTAACTTCAATAAAACAAGGATAATTATGAATAAACTATCAACTATTTTGTCAAGAGTTAGGTATTTAAACTTAAAAAAATCTACTGCAAATATTGAAATAAAACACACCTAGTACTAACATTCATTTCTTTATATAATTTATAGTTTAATGGAATATCATATGATAGAATCTAAAAGCACTTTTACTTATTAGTAATATGAAAACTTTAAACCTCAATTGTATATTAAAATTAATAAAAATAATAGCACAATTAAACAATTTTTACAAAAATATTGAAAATTTATATTAAAAAAAATAGAAAATAAAACTTCATTTAAATAAACCAAATTTATATATCATGTAAAGTTAGTTGTTTAGCAACATCAGTTTTTTCAACAAAAGAACAGAACTCTTCAAAGGATATCTTATTATCCCCATCTTTATCAGCTTCCATGATAGTTTTATCAACAATTTGCTGCAATTGTTCTTCTTTTAAATTGTTCCCTACCATCATTTTAAGGACTAAAAATAATTCGCCGTTTGAAATAAACCCATCTCTATCCATATCATAAACCTTAAAAGCAACTAAAAAAATTAATGATTTTTAACAAACATAATCTAATTATTACACTTAAGCTTCTCTTCCTTATTTCCTCTTGCAGAAAAAGTAGAAACACCATTAATAAACTCTTGAAAATCAACATCACCACCATTATCTTCATCAAAGATATCAATAAGCCTTGCAGCTAATGGATTTGAAGCTATTTGTGGTATTGAAAGAAACTCGTCTTTATCAATAGCTCCAGAGCCATCTTTATCTAATTTATTGAATCTTTTATAAAGCCTAGTAATCTCTTCTGCAGTAACTATAAATCATTCTATTAGAATATAAAATAAAAAGCGTAAAAACATATTTACAGTTAGAAGAGCTCACCATGTCATCTATGGTCAAAGATTGTGAATTTCCCATTGTTTTTAATTGAATTAAAAGTTGATTTTTTGAATTACGTTTTGAATTTTAAATCTATAAATTTAGTTTGCACCAATTAACTAACATTATAATTAAAGAACATCAAAAATATACTAAATGTTAATATAACTATATCTACTATTTAATAAATTAGCTACAAAATATACACTGAATATCTATCATGATCTAGAAATAATCATATCATTCACTATATTTCTCTATAAAATGTGCTTGTATATATGACTCTTTTTGATAAAGAAATATTAATATTAGAAAAAATAGTAAAAGCTTTGGAGATTTTCTATTAAAATTTTTTATTATATAAGTATATGAATATACTGTTGATCTAATTATTTTTAATGTGCTAATAACGATATAAATTATACTGAAGCTTAATAGTTTGTCTAATACTGTGATAAAACGTACCACAACAAAAATCATTTTAGAAGACAGAAGATTTTTACTTCAAAGTCATTTTTTTATGTTTTCATTATTAGTGAGCATAATATTTCTAATCTCCAATTTAACAAACTTTTAATACTGACTTACAATAATTATTAGAAAAAAATAAATTGTAAACTTAAATATGGGAGTGTTTTTTTTGACTTCATTATTTTTCCATTTTTTAAGCACTATTTAAGCAGAAAATTTGTCAGTAAAATTCTTAGACACAAAAATACATCCCCATATGATAATATTTCAAATTTATTTTATTTAGACACTAAAATTTTTACTCCTGAAGATGATAAATACAAGAATGTTTGTTAAATTATGCCATGAACATTTATTCTTTATCTATTAGTCTCTTATATGCAGACTAGTTGTTCCAATTTTGAATTTATAATAAGTACATGAACATATATATTTTAATATACACATATCCATAACATTTTAAAAGTGTAGATAGGGAAATAAATCTAAAATAGAAACTCCGATTTTCTAATGTCATCAAGGACTTTTGTTATCTAAAATTCAAATATATAAAATGTTAAATTTTTATTGGATAAAATATAATTACAAAATCGAAAAATCAAAACTACGTATATTTCATCTTTTAATCAAAGAATGGCTACTAAAATACAAAAGCGATCACAATCAAGTAAAATTAAAAAAGTAAAAAGAGGTCCAAACTTCTTAATTAGGCTTTACCTTATATCATATAATATAATATGCGCAACTTTATGGGGGATTGTTTTATTCAATACCGTTAACTCACTCATAAAGAATAAAGGTGATTTCAAAAAAACTTACGCTAATGCAGCGGTCGATTTGCCTATTGTACAATCTTTAGCAATATTAGAAGTAATTTATTATTTCCTTACTTTTTATCTCATTTAATTTATCTTTAGATTTTCCATTCTTTATTCCGTAAACATTTATAATAGTGTAAAAATGACAAAGATCTAATCTAAAGTAGGTTTCGTGCGCTCCCCATTACTTACTACTATTATGCAAGTATTCTCTCGCTTATTATTAGCTGTTGGCATCGTTTATTTTTTCCCTATTAAAGAGGTAAATGACTTGTATAAAGATATTAAAAAACAATTAATATGGTTAGGTTACTGAGCACTGGGCACTTACTTCAATGACTTTAGCGTGGTGTATTACGAAGTCATCCGTTATTTGTACTACTTTTTTGGATTAATTGGCTATATTCCGGGTGTCCTTGAATGGTGCAGGTAGTTATATAAACTGTATTTTTTTTTTGATCTAACTATTCAACTGTTTTAATTAGATATACTTTCTTCTATGTACTTTATCCTATTGGAGCTAGCAGTGAAGTGATAGTTGCATACCAAGCTCGCCTAGTAATCAAAGAGATTTCTCTTCCATTATATTACGCATTACTCGCTATTTTGTGCTTTTATCCCTTTGGTAAATACTCTGTTATATTTTAAGCTATAATCACTCATTCATTTATTAGGATTTATCCAGTTATATACATATATGATCAAACAAAGATCAAAATATTTAGCAGATAGCAAAAAAGATAATTAAAGCATATATTCTTTTTAAATAAAAAGGTAGATTGTACACTTTGTGCTTATGTCAAATTAATAATCTGGTCTTTTTAAAATTTATTATTAACCTATAACATCAAATATTTTACTAGAAATAGCTAACTGTGAAAACTAGAAATAAATATATCTATTAAAGTTAGTTAGTTTTCTTTGTATTATCCACAACTGTTTTAAAACTCATCTTTTATTTAACATGATTTTAATCAATTAACTCTCATCTGAATATCTTGATCCCTCCATATTCACTAAAGTTATTGAGTATTCAAAAAAATTATACTCTACTGAGTCAAAAGTTAACTCTATGCAACCTTGCCTTATTTTATAGCTCTAGAACTATCCCTCCTAAGTGTACCCACTTCATTACAACAGCTCTCAAATTATTTTCGGAATATAAGGTGTTTTTTAGGAAATCATCATTAACTGAAACAATGTATGTATATATTTATATTTTCAACAACACTACTTGAGCTACTCTATAAAAGAAAGTGTTCAAAATGCAATCACGCTTCACAATACTAATATTATTGTAGTTTCTTTCTTCCTTTTTTATTTATCAAAAATAGTTTTTTCTCATATTATAATACTTTACTAATATAGCTTATTTTTATTGTTTTTTCATCAATTTTTTTTATACATTTCCCATTACATTGTGTTCTTTTCTATATGAAACTAATAAAATATTTTGACCCTGTACTCTTTTAAACTATAAGTTAGGTTTTTTGGAAAAATAACTGAGGTCAACATCTAAGTTCTAATAAACATACATTAATATTGACACATTTAATAGCCAAGGTATAGTTCTATTATATTTTTGTAATCAAAAATAGTTATGGATTTTTAAAGTCTAGTATAAAAACAGTAGTTCTAGTAAAAGTAATACTAATACTATATTTTTTAATATATTTTTAATTTAGTTATTCTTTATTCAATATTATAGTTGTTATTTTCGAGCTGAATTGTTTAATAACCAATCATAGTCAATATAGATATTTTTATAACTAATCAAAATACATTTTTTTATTTTAACTACTAACTAATGAGTAGTTAAGTTTCAATTGAAGATTAGATTTATTTAATTTTTTATAAAAAATGAGTATTGGTAGAGTAATAAAATATTACGCTTTAGAGTATCCAGTTTACTTTACATCATTAGCTTTGGCAGCAGTTGGTAATACTAAAGGGAATAAAAATATAAAAACAAGCTCATTTCTTTGTTAAAATAGGTCCAATAGCAGTTGTTACTGTACCATCATTTCGTCGCAATGTATTAGGTCATAAAAAGCCAGCTGATATTCCTACATCTTATCCACGTAAAGAAACATTACCATTACTTTAAAACCAATTTTTAATTTTTAATTAGTTCCTAAACATGCTCGTAGTTTTCCTTCCGGTTATGAAGATTGAATAATTCAACTAGGAATTTAACTAAAATATAACCATACAAATACAACAACTTAGTCTATTTTATTTTATTTTATTTAACAATTTTGACAATTTTAACAATTTATTAAATTTTATTTCAATGAACTAAAGTATAGTCATAAAACGATAATTTTTCAAATTCTAATCATTTAAAAGTTTATTCAATTATTTCTTGATCAGAAGTTGATTTAAAGGTTTTGGTATAACTTTACCATAAAGCTGCCAGTTGGAATCAGGGCTAGAAATCATACGTTGAAACACTACATACTCTTCTACATTTTGCTCTTGAGATCCTACCTTTTTACCCTTTTTATCAAATGCTGATAAACTTTGTTGGTTGCTAATTTTAACAACTACTTGGCTTAAAGTTAATCCATCAGCGATACGGCCTACTCTTACTGATATAACCCTTGGATCTTCTATGCGCTTTTCTAAATTCCATTCAAATCTCCCTGTTCTTCCTTTGATTTCTGATTTCATTTTCTATTTAATTATTAAAAAAGTTTTTTAAATAGCAACTAACATATGCTTACTTGGAAATAAGTTGGAGTAGAAATTACTTGTAAAGTTTCAAGATCACCTCTAATATAACAATTAGTTATCATCTAATAAATATAATAGTATGTTACTTTGCATATGCTTCATTCATTGCTTTATATAGAAGCTCTGCTTCCTCAGCAAATACTTTTGGCATAAACTACTAAGTAGAATTTAATACATACCCAAATAAATTTCCCATTGAAAATCTCATGTTCTTCAAAAAAAGTTTACGACCTTCTGGTGTCATCAATGAAGGCTTTTCATTTTTTGGTATAGGGATATAATCGTCTTTAAAATTAGTTACTTGTTTTGCTAAAAGAATATCGAATTTACCAAAAACCCCAAAGTCTTGTACAATAAAACGTGTAGGTTGTTGTGCATAAGCAATAGGAGCACTAGAAAATAAGCTTGTAGGTTGCTTATTTAATATAGCATTACATGATGCAACATTTTTTATATTCAAAATGTTCAAACTTTTGTTTAAATTGTTTCTATAGCCATTTAACAACAATCCTTTAGTATTTCTAATATAACTCATTTTATTTCTATAAAGATAATCAAGTTGAAGTTTGAAATTTCGACTATTTAAACTAGTTTTTGCATTTTATTTTGCAATAAAAAATAGATTTAGTTATAAAAATACGAAACAAAGTTAGTAATGGTATTTCGAAAAAGTATTGGGTTGATAAAGTATTACGTACCAAAGATAATACAAATTGGTTGTTTTGCGCATATTTACAATTCAAATTTTTATGAACTAGGAGAGGTAATCACTATCGTTTTATAATAATAATAATTAAAAATTAGTGTTATGGTCCATCAATGTTACCAACCTTAAACATTTATGGTGACTACCTTTTATTAGATAAAATTAGCCCAAGAATACAAAAACTGAGCATTGGAGATTTGATTGTGTTCACCTCCCCTGCTGATCCACATATTACTGCATGTAAAAGAATAATAGGGATGGTATGTAATATCATAAATGCAGTTTAAATTTTAATAATATAAAAATATAAATAGCCTGGTAATACAATATGTATAAATCCAACTTCGCCACCAGAGTATAGGGAATATTTAAAAGTAAATTAAGCATTATTATTTTCATCAAAATTAATAATATCCATAAAGTTACCAAAAGGCAGAGTTTGGGTACAAGGAGATAATGGCACCAATTCTACCGATTCTAGAGTCTATGGGCCATTGCCAATGGGTTTGATTAAAGCTAAAGTTTTATTCGTGCGTTTCCAGTATTTACTGATTTTAGATGTAATATCGATGAATTGATGGAAGCACCAGAAGATCAAAGGATAAAGGAAAATTTGAGAGAAGTGGATTTGGATATTTAATGGGAGTAGAACCATAGTAAAATAAAAGTTCAAGTAAAGAGTAAGCGAAAATAATTTAGAGTTAGTTTACAAATTTATTTTAAATTACTTTATAAATATACATAAAAATACTTCAAATAATTAATTAGTACTATAAATTCATTATTTTATTTTAAAAATCTATAAATATGCTTTATATTTTATGGAAAAGATTGTTCAACGAATTAAAAGTATACTTCTATACTGTATTTTGATATCACTTATAAAGTCATATTATCTCTATTCAATTTTAGTAACAGCTCCTTCATGGTAATAATATTGAGGAACGATATGAAACTCGGCAAATTGGTGATAAAAATGTTTAAGTAAATCAGCTTGTTGTACAGTAAGCTTATCTCCAGGCTTACAAATTGTATGTTCATTTGAAATACACACATTACCACGTTCAATATGGGTATTTAAGCCTAATCCACGTAAAAGGGGCTCCATGTTATGTGGAAATGTATCATCTCCACGGTATAATATACCAGCTGGTAATTTGACTTCTTTATCAGCAATAAAGCCATGACGAGCATAATCAGCTTTTCTAAATTCTTTAAAATAAGCAGTGATCTCTTCTGGTTTAGCTTCAGTAAATAATAATCCACATTCACCTTCAAGTAACTAGTTTTTGTTAAATAAAGTTTAATATCTATTAAATAGAGCAATACCTTTGAAAATTTATCCAAGTTTAATTTCTTAGCATCACTCTCAGTTTGTCCTAAAGCTTTTTGCATAATTTTATTTTTTCCTAAAAATATACGACCAGGTTTTAAGGCTTCACGAACTTCTTTCAAGTAACTGTTACGCATATTCTCAACTTTGAAAATATAAATATAAGAATAATTATTGATACATTCTTCAATCTAGTTAAAACTTTAATACAAATCATTACTATTTTAAAAAAATATTACGACTTCAATAAGCTCTTCTTTGTCTTTTCTTGTTCCAGGTTTGACTTGGGTCAATGAAACTATTCACTACAAGTTAGCTATTATATTTCATCTTCTAACTGTTTACTTACCAACTTTGGAACGTCTTGATTTTGGCATTTTATTAAATTAATAACTAATATTTTTATAATTTAATTTCGGACTTAATGATTTTGTTAATTTATGGGATATTGCTCTAAGAACAATCCTACTTCTAAAAATAGTAATATAATTTTGTAAAGAAAATAAAGAAAACAAAAAATCAATATATTATTTACTTTTAAACATCTTAGATGTATATATGTCAGATAAAAAATTAATTTTTGAAACTCATAAAAATTAAAGTTACATTTATTTTTACAAAATTATAAAAGTTTATAGTTCTAGAAATCTAACTAAAATATTAAAAGCAAAATCAGACAATAATATAACTATACAATAATCTAATGAGTATATGTATTTTTGCATTATTTGATCATAATTTTTTATTGTGTTTTCGAAAAGCGTCTTTTTTGATAACTATAGTTGCTATAAATCTTGTTATACTATTTGTAAATTATAATCATATGGGATGTATTTTTGTGTTTAAGAATTTTACTAACAAATTTTCGCAAATAGCGCTTAAAAAATGGAAAAATAATGAAGTCAAAAAAAACATTCCCATGTTGTTTTATTTTAAGAATTTGCTATTTGAAGTTATTTTTAATCTGTTTTGACATGTGTTTTATACGTATCTTTTATTAAATTGATTAAATTTGTTGTTGTATTTTAATTTAGAACAAAAAGGAAATAATAACTAGTTAAACTATTATAAAATATTTAAAAATAGATCAAATTTGTTTCCATAAATTATAAATATAGCGGCTAAATTTGATAAAAATTGTAAAATTTAAATATTTATGACCATATTGTCATATTTAAATTTAGCTCATTATGTTAGTTTTTTTTAGTTAATAGCAATAATAATACTTCTAATGATATGTGGAAAACAATATATATAGGTGGACAGATACTAACGTAGTTTAATAAATAAAAGAACAAACTTTTTAATAAATGATAGAAAAGGGTTTAAACTCTGATAACAATGTTAATGAAGTTGAAGAAGCCCAATCGGACGAAATAAAAAGGACTAATTTGGATATAAATTCAAGCAACACAATCATAAAAAATCAACCAAGCTCTCTTAAAATGAATTCTGAACAAGAAAATCTGGACCCAGCAATAAAGATGGTCATTTAGTCAATACTATCGATACTACCTGTTGTGTTTTCTTTTATAACCCTTATACTCCTACTGATAATGATGACTGCTGTGGTGATAGTGGTTGCTGTGATGGAGGAGATGGCTGTGATGGAGGAGGTGGTTGTGATGGAGGAGGTGGTTGCTATGATGGAGGAGGTAGTTGCTGTGATGGAGGGGGTGGTTGTGATGGAGGAGGTGGTTGTGATGGATGTGTTTGTGTTTGTTAAAATGTTTAATAATAAATCCTTGGATTTCTAAATGCTCTTATTAAGTGATAATTTTTACAAGTATATTAAAAATAATAAAGCTTTCCAAGTCTTTATGTTTCATAAATGGTTACGCTGCATTCATTATATATTGAAAGACAGATAAGTAGACTAGAATACTTAGGCCAAGTTGGTTTTTTAATATGTTTGATATTAAAGCTTATTGATTTCTAAATAAACAGATAAAAAGCAGTTTTATTATTGTCATAATTTTTAAAATCTAAAAATACTACATTTTTATTTAAAAATAGTGCAAATTTATTAGAATATAAATTACCATACAGGAGTGTTTTTTTTGACTTCATTATTTTTCCATTTTTTAAGCGCTATTTGCGTGGAAAATTTGTTAGTAAAATTCTTAAACACAAAAACACATCCTCATACTTTGAAAACCATCACTGTAATTGATATTATCTAAGCAATAAAATCAATTTAATCAATATATTGATTAAATGCTAAGTATGAAATAGTTATGCTATGAATAAATATCGGTGTTTTATTGAAGCTTTGAAAATTAAAGCAAATGATGAACTAATATTAAAAATATATTATGGATTTTTTTAAAATATTAATCAGAGATTAGTTATATATTAAGTTCACGCCTTTCATAATAAGAGGAAGATGATAATGTGCCCAAAAAACCTTCGAAATATGCAAAAGTATTCTAAATATCAGAAAGTATATATTTTGTTAAATAATATAATAATATTTCTGACCACTTTATAAGGCTACATAGAAAATAATTTAAAAATTTTAAGCAAATTGGAGAGAACTTTAGTCTATTTTAGGAAATAAAATTCGAAAATTTAATAAATTGCTTTTGATTAAATCTGCTATAATCTCAAACAACAGTATAATCTGTTCTTTAATTCAAAAACTATGACACTATAATAAATAACCTAATATTACAAGAAGAAATAAAAGTAGGTTTGATTGGCTTGTAGAAATGTTATTTCTTTTAATAGAAACATCTTATTTATAAATAAGAATTACTTTAGTTAATAAGCGCTATGACATATAAATAAGCCTAACTCATGGTTCTATCATTTTAATTTATTTATTTTTATTGCTTTTTATACAAGTTATGTCCTTTTTTACAGAGTTGTTACAAGATATAGAATCAAAGTTAAAAGAAACTATTCTGAATGAATCTCTTCATCAAACAAAGAAGTTATAAGCAAAGAAGATGCAACTAAAGTCAATAATGAAGTTAAAATACCAAATGAGATAAAAAAAGAACAATTAAAAGAGGAAGAGAAACTCGGCGTAATTTGTAAAGATTGTGGTAGAAGAACAGGGAAATTTGTTGATAGACATAGCTGTAGAGAAAACCGGCGTAAGACTAGCATTCATAATAGATTTTCCTCTATGCCAGTAAAGTGTAAAGACTGCCTACAGTTGATATCAGGTTTACCGCATTTACATATATGCGAACATAAAGAAATGGATATTAATCAAATAGGCTTAAAGTGCTCAGATTGTTCGGAAGTAATCTTTGGTGATATTATGAAACATAAATGTAAAAGTAATAATGATAGGATAAACAAATCGATAGATTTAAGCAAAGATAAAATAAAGTTAAAAGCAACCGATGAAAAAAAAGGTAAAGGAAATGATAAAGAAAACGTAAATTCCTTCTCAAATTTATGGAATCAAGTTTTAACAACAGCTGAATCTATTAAGGATATCTTTGAGCCTGAAAAGGAACAAAAATTTAATATTGAAAGTGCTATTATAAAATATTACAAAAAGAACAACATAATGTTGCCACCTGAATTAAACAATATTATTGAGATACCCGATCATTATTTGTTTCGACAAATATTGGTTCCAGGTACAATAGATAAGTTATCCGAAGAATTAAATCCACTGTTAGTTCATGATGAAAGTTTAAGCAAAAATGATGCTCAAATGAAAGAAACTAATAAAATAAAAAATAAAAGGATAACATTTATGGCTGACCATTTCGAAGTAAGAGATTTGGACAATCCTGATAAAATAATTAAAATACCAGTCAAAGAAAGTAATAAAATCAATGCAGCTTCATTCCAGAAAAGGGCATCAAAGCGTAGATCTCAAATCAACTCAATTATATTTAATAATAAGGAGAAAATAGTAACATAACGTTGATTCTGAGCTCTTGTTGAGTATTAGTACTATTGATTAACACATATTTTTAATTATTTTTCTAAATTATTTAATAAAAATGTATTTTTAGCATATCAGATTATTTATTTATTTATTTATTTTAATGGATGTTATATGCTCAACTGTACCAGTTTTGGTACACTTTTTAATCTGTCATTGCTACAGCATAAGGCAGCAAATTCAAATACATTACTATTAAAATAAAGAGAAAACTTGAACTTGAAATAGCATTACTATGTTTTTATTTAACAGGGTAACTGAGACTCTGACGTTGGAAATAATATAAATTGAGACACGTAGCATTTTAAATTGTGATGGCTTTATCTAAGTAATTTGAAAGAAACAAAATAAAAACTAGCAATAAAGAGTGTCATAAAAATTGTTTGCCTTTTTTCTATTTAAGTATTTAATTACAGTCACAAAACGCATTTTTATTAATCAAAAAAATCATTCAAAAAGTGTACCTAAACCAGTACAGTTTAGATTGGCACCTATTGATTATTAGTATAGCTTATTCTACTTTAACTTTTATTAAATAACAATAATCTTTTATTATTTAAATTTATAGTTTTTTACCATAATATTGTTTACTATTCATATTAATACTATATATACTAAAAATAATAATAATGAACTTTTTAATTATTATACAAATTATATGAACCTTTTATAATAACTCAATAGACTGAAACAATTTATAACTTTAAAAACTGGTAAGAGTATATAATAGTAATGCCAAAATATTTTTAATGCTAATGTTTTTTCTCATTATAAGACTACATACCGTTGCAACCAATAACAACTCTATTTTTTAGCTAAAAATCGCAGTTATTAATATAAAATCAGAATCTTTATAAAATCTAATAATTTCAAAAAATGATTAAATCTAAAAAAGCAAATGTACTTTTTTTAATCAATTAAAGAAAATTCAAAAATGTCAGTAGAAGCCAGGGATTCAACTAACGGAAATTTAAAAAGGAAGGAACGTAGTTCAACTATGAGATATAACGAGCTTCATGACAATATTCAAAGCTATTTATTTTCGCTTAACTCTCGTACTTTTAGTAAATTATTTAAAGAGCCATCTTCTTGTTTGGCTATTTATAGGTAGCAAATTTAACTTATTTGCCTTGTAAACAATTAATCCTTTTAAAATAGATTATTAACACCTCTAGCTAAACAACTAGTTATGTCTCTACTATTTTCTGAAGATCAAGTTGAAATCACCACTGTTTTTTCTTGGTTTCACCTTAAAGCAGCTGGGTAAATAACTATAAATTTTAATATTTAAACTAAATTTATAGTGAGGTTCAAATTGCTCTTAAAAATGCAGCGAAATTGAAAATCTTGATTAAATCAAAATCAAAGCCAGGCGATTCAAAAGAACAAAGAGATAACGATAAAAAATATATTCACATGAACCGCATATTTAGGAGCTCTTTCAAGAATGCTTTATGTGGTGGGTAAGCTAAGATTAAATTCCAGATTTATGTTAATTTACAATTTAAAGGTGTAGCGACTCAAGCTTTGGTAAATCATCAAATTTGAATGATAAGATAAAGCCTTCTATTGAGGTATTAGATAGATTTGCAGAAAAAAGTAGAGAGGTATATTTTGATTTGTGAATTTGGCCCAATTAATATTTTATTAAGGCTATTTTACATTATATGGTGGGATCTAGAGATGGTGAACCGTTTCTCCAAAAGTAGTTAACCTTCTACGTAATTCTGGTTTAATGTCAAAAAAGTTGGATAATACATTTAATCATTTAAATTATATTAATATTTTACAGAGAAGGAGATACGAAAATTACAAATCGTGGGTTTCAATTCCTTTTAAAAGATGTAGTTGCACAAACTTGGATATTTTTGCTTCAATATCTTTCAATGGTTAGTAGTGAAGAAAGGGGAGAACGTAAAATTGAACAAGTTGAAGTGCTTCAATTTTATTTCTTATTGGCATCATTAGAATTTGGTAAAGGCTACTTAATTTCAGCATTAAATCCAGCACAACGAAAGATGCTACATGATCTTTCAAAATATGGTGTGATATATCAAAATGAAGAAGATCCAAAAATGTTTTATCCTACTCTTATGGCAACTTCATTGATGTCTGGGGGGCTAGATAGCACTCTACGCAAAGGCGATTCACCTTTAGAAGCACCTGATGAGCTTAAAGATGAATTAAATATTTTAAGTGGCCAACCTGGTACCTTGATAGTAGAAACAAATTATAGAATTTATGCTTACACCAAATCACAACTTCAAGTTGCTATTTTAAACTTATTTATGGGACTTAAAAACAGATATGAGAATATGGTAGCTGGTTATTTGGATCGTGATTCTGTACGTAAAGCTTTCAGTCATGGAATTACTGCTGATCAAATTATCCATTATTTAGAATCACATGCACATCCAATAATGAGAAAAGAAAACCCAATCCTTCCATTGACAGTTGTAGATCAAATAAAGTTATGGGAAATTGAAAAGAATCGAGTACATTCAAGTTCTGGTAAATTATGGAAGGGATTTGCCCGCCCTCAAGATTTTATTGCTGTTTATGAAATTGCTAAAAGTTATGGAGGTGTATTATGGGCTAATAGAGAAAAAAAAATGATGGTAATTACTGAAAGTGCACATGCGTATGTAAAGGAAGAAGCAAGTGCTATACTTGGAATCAGAAATGGGAAATAGTTTATTCAACTGACTAATTGAAAAGTAACATTGGTAATTACTTATTGAATTATTTTTTGCATATTAATTTTGAATTAATAGCAATGAGCTGGATTGTATTATGGCTGCTAAAAATTTATTTAAATAAATACTGCTGATAAAAATTAATTTAACTATTATAGTTTGTTTAAGGGTATTAAAAGTTAATTTTGTTATTTTTATTTAATATAGATAAAATCTACTTGTATAATTTTAATATTTTATTAAATATTATGATAATATTGATTTGCTTAATATAAAGTAAATATCAACTAATTTAATGCCAATAATCTAATTCAAAAGTGTTTTCAAAATGTTTTGATTTATAATTAGTATTATCAAGTAAACAAAAGTAATTGTTTTCATAAGCCTCTTACCTTTTATTGTTTTAAATTTACTATAAATACTTTTATACTACAAATACCAAACCTTAATTAAAAAAGAATAAGTTCATATCATAATTACAATAATGTAAGGAGACGATAATATTGTAATAAAAGGGTATAAATATTATTTAAAAACTAAAAAGTTTATAGCTATTATTAACTTAGATATAAATGGAGATAAAATTAATACTAGGGATGTATTTTTGTGTTTAAGAATTTTGCTGATAACTTTTCCGCTCAAATAGTGCTTAAAAGATAGAAAAAGTAATGAAGCCAAAAAAACACTCCCACTATTGGGGAATGATATGTGATACTCAATAACTGTAAGATAATGTGTTAAGTAATGGAATTTTGTAATTATCTACATAAAATAAGCAAAAGTTAGGATAAATCATTTGGTTTAGGCAACAAGTTAGAATTAGCAGTATTTGAAAATTATATCAGAACACCTATGCTTGAGCAAAAGGAAGATAGAGAGTATATAAATACAACATGGGGATGTTTTTTTTGCTTTCACTACTTTTCCACTTCTTAAACGCTATTTGAATAGAAAGTTTATTAGTAAAATTCTTAAATAAAAAATACATCCTCATATATTATTTTACATACATACTTGAAAAGATAATTAATAATGAAGATATTAATAGATATTATATACCAAAGTATTTAGTCGGAACGGAATAAAGGTATAATATTGTTAAGGAATTAGAAAAACTTAAAAAAATATTAGTCTATCTTTTCATTAATTTCATTTCTTTATTTTGATAAACTACTCCTAGTAATCTCATAACTCTTATAAAGGTTTATAAAATTAAAGATTGATGAAATAAAATAATCAAATTTTATTTACTTTAGTTTAATGTTTACTTTTAAATAATATCTCATTACGACACCCTTAGTAAATTATATAACTTAAGATTAATATTCTTTTTTGTATTTTTTATTCATTTTTGAGTAAGTAATCTAATGTATTGACTAGGTTAACAGCTTTAATAATTATATATGTACAAAAGTGATTTAAACTATGAAAATATTACTTTTTTGCTTTAAAAATTTATAAAAATCCCACTTTTAAACAAAGTAAAGACATGGTATTAACTAAAATATTTATAAATAGATAAATAGATAATATTCAAAAATAAAAAATGAATTAGAGGATAAGTTTAATATATTAATTTATTGTTTAATCAAATAATAATCCTAGTTAATAAGTTTAAAACCTTTAAAATAAAAAATATTAATTTTAAATTCATTAAATGAGGGCTCTTTAAGCGGAACTAAATAAAAATTACAAAGTTAAGAGAATTTACTTATTAAGTAATTTATCTAGCATTTAATTTAAAAGTGAGTTAATTTTTTTAAGGTCTAGCTATTAGATATTATGTGTCTTTATTAATAATATAGTTTTAGTTGGTATTACTTTTAAATTAATATGAATAAATAAAAAAGATGAGGATTTAAATTTATTTATAAATCAAATTAATCGGGTAACTATTAAAATTAAATTAATGACTTTAAAATAGTATAAAAACAAGGTCAAACTAAATTTAAAATAAAAATATAAACTTATAAATAATAGGAAAAAAGCAGTGCTATTTCAATTAACATATTAAAATTAATATTATAACTCAACAACAATGAAATTATTTAATACTTTTACATTATCATTATTATCTATTATATCCGCTCATCAATTGACTTTAACAAGTGAGAATTTTGATAAAGAAGTAGGTAGTGGTAATTGGTTAATAATGTATTATTCACCAACATGTAAGTATTCCAAAATGATGTTAGGGCCATGGAAGGAAAGTACTGAAGCCAAAGCAAAAGATGGTAAAGATCGAGGTTTTCATTTTGCTACAGTTGATTGTAAAGCATTACCTGATCTTTGTAAAAAGAATAAAATTGTTGGTTTCCCTACTATTAATGTTTATCAAACTGGTCAACTTAAAGAAGAATATATGGGAGATAGTATTACTTCTGAATTAACAAAATATATTGATATTGTTTCTACTAAATATCAAACTAATAATAAGAAGAAATATTAAATAAAATAATTATTAATTTTAACATACTTATTGTTCTTATTTTATTCTTATTTTATTAACTTTGATTTCGCATTTTTGTTCAATTTTTAAGTTTAAAAATTAATAGAATAAAAAATAAAATAAAAACGTCACATTTAATAGTCTATTAAAATAAAAATTGTATAATTTAATTAAAAAATTTGATTCCTTTTTAATCTTTTTAAATACCTTTTTGATGAAAATAATATATCCAAACTCAATTGCTCATTCTAGTAATTATGATAAATTTATGACAATAAAAATACAATTAAGTTTTAAAATTATCTAATTATTAGATTCAAATAGTTCATTTCCAAGTGCGATATGTTCCATTGATATACATCCAGACGGTAAAAGATTAGCTACTGGAGGTTATGGTAAATTAAATACAAACTTAAAAGTATTAGTATTAATTTAATACTAAGATCGAAAAATCAATATTTGGGACATTGAAAATATAGAATCAAATAATAATACAGAGGATAAAGATAAATTGTTAGCTACTTTACTTCGACATGAAGGTAAACAAACTGAAATAATCAATAGCATAATATTTAGTAAAAAATTAATGAAACAGGATCAGTTAATTGTGTAAGATGGAGTAACAAAGGAGGTAAATATTTAGCCTCTGGGGCAGATGATAAAATTATATTGATTTGGGAAAAAGAAAAAGAGTAAATGATATAGATAATTTCTGTTCATATTAATTGTTTATTAAATATTAGAAATACAATGTCAATGCAAACATTTGGTGAAGAAAATAATAATATTGAAAATTGGAAAGTTATTAGAAGGTTAGCTGGTCATCATTTAGGTAAATATAAATATAAATATAAGCTCAAAATTTAAAAGTGACTTTAATTAGATATTATGGGACTTGCATGGTCAAAAGATAATCAATATTTAGTATCTTGTAGTATGGATTCAACTATAATTATATGGAAAAACTTTGGTAAAATTTTTGAATATTTATTAAAAATATTAATTTAAATTGAAAATTCATACAGAAAATTTTAAAGTTATTTCACTACAAACGCCGGTAAAAGGTATTGCTTTTGATCCTTTAAATGAGTATTTAGCTGCTCAAGTAAGAACGAATTGTTATTTATTAAGAATTTTTCATTTAACACTTATATTTAGTCCGATGATCAAAGAGTTACTATTTGGCAAATTAATGATTGGAAAGTTAAAGCAACTAGAGATTTTCAAACCAAAAAAAAGCAAGGTAGTTTCTTTCAAAGATTAAGGTAAATTAGATATTACCATAATAACTTATAAATAATTATTATTATTATTATTATTATTATTATTAAAGTTGGACACCAAATGGATCTCATTTATGTACGTCGAATATAATGTGTAATGATTCACCAGTAGTAGCCTTATTAAAAAGGGAAGATTTTAAAGAAGGAATCATATTTTCAGGACATACAAGGGCAATTGAAGTATCTGTAAGTTTAAACAATAATGATATTATAAAAATACACAATAATGATGATAAATCAATAGTTATTTAATCCAAGAAATTTTAAAATTGATAAAACAGAAGTAAAGATATGTTATTGCGCATTAGCAGGACAAGATCAAACAATTACTATATGGTCCAATATTTCTTCAAGGCCTTTAGTAGCTACTATGACTGTCACTACTGCTAGTATTAAAGATCTTAGTTGGTAATGATTAAATAATATATCATACAATAATATCAAATATTTTATTTAGGAGCTCTGATGGTTATAAATTAGTAGCTTGTTCAGATGATGGTACCATTTGTTTTTTTATATTTAATGAAAAAGAATTGGGAGTACCAATTAATAATGTAAGTTAAAGTATAAAATATAGCAATAATAGACATTAATATTAAATATAATATTTATAATAAACAGGAAAATGAAAAAGATGATTATATGAAAAAAGAAGATATTTTATTACCGTCATCTCATCAATTATTAAATATTGAATCAAAAGTTAACATTGATAACAGTAATATTGATATTCTTAAACAACTTAATAATAATAATAATAATAATAATAATAATAATAATAATAATAATAATACAATAAATAGTCCCACTACAACTATATCAAATAATACAACCACAGCTATAATAAATGGCAATAATAATAATAATTCACAAATAACAACAATAAAAAACAACAAAAAACGAGTACAACCTACCTTTGTAGGGAATATGTAAGTTTAATAATAATGGTAATGATAAATAATAAATAATAAAATAATTGATTATATTAGTGGATCAAGTATAATGAATTTAAAAGAAAATAAAGAAACAAACAATATAGTAGAAAATAATTTAAAATTCAATGAAAAAGAAAATAAAGAAACAAAGGAAATAATAGAATTTAATTCAAAAGATGCTACCTTATTTTTAACTAGTATAGAAAAAGAAAGGATAGAAAAATATAAAAAGATAAAAAGTATAAAAAGAAATTTTATCAATATGAATAATAATGATAAAGTAATTTTATTACATAATATAATAACAATAATAATAATAATATAAAATTAATTAATTGATATTGATTTTTAATAGGAAAAAGAAATAATTTATTTAAATCCATTTAATCCCTTTTTACAAAGTAAAAAAATGGAATTACAATTAACTAGTAAAACAATAAATCGATTAATTAAATTGAATTTAAATCAATCTTCTTTATTAATTGAATGTAAAAATAAGGAAATAGAAGAGGGTAATATTAATGATATAATATAATATAATATAATATAATATAATATAATAATAATTGTACAATGATGTTTATTTTTTATTAGATTATGTTTATATAACATGTAAAAAAGGAAATGAAGTATTATGGGAAGATATCTTATTTAACAATATTAATATAATCAAATATTCAAAAGAGTATATTGTAGTTGGATGTGATAATGGTGACTTAATTGTTTATTCAATAGATGGCATAAAGTAAATCACTATTAAATTATTATTAAATTATTATTATATAATAATAATATTTTATATTCTATTAGAGTATTACCTACTTTGCACTTAGGATTTATGACTTGTTTTATGGATATTAAAGATAATCTATTAATGTGTATTATATCATCGGGTGTTTTATATTTATGGTAAGATATTAGTAGTATATTAAATCGTTTTTCATTATTCAATTATTCTTAGGGATTTAAAATTAAAAATAGTTAAATTAAGTGGAATTAGTGTTCAACCTCTATTACAAAAAGACGAAATTAAAAATGGATTTATTTACAATAATTCAATAATTATATTATTAAAGGACGGTAATTTATTTACATTTAATAATAATTTAATGTGTTGGATTAAATTAATGGAAAATCAATTTATTCATTCGGAAAATTTTGCTTGTTTGCCTAATGTTATACAACAAAACAATGAAAATGAAATAGAAAATAAAAATGAAAGGGAAGGAAAATTGAATTCTTTTTTTTATATTCAAAATAATATCAAATTAGAGATGGATAAAAATATATTAAAAAAAATTAAAGAGAATTCAATTGATAATAATAATTTAAAATTAATTACTATTTCTCATTTAGAGGTAATTATTATTATATATTACATATTTATTAACATTTCGTTAACATCTTGTTTAATATAGAATGAACTAATATCATCCGAAGTATTAGGAAGTATTAAAGATTATCAAAATACTTTATTTAAACTAATCTATAAATTAAACCAATATAACATGGAAATTAAATTAAGAAATTTATTCAGTTTTTTATTGGGACCACCGTTTAAATTAAATCAACTTAATACTGAAGATTATAATCCTTTTATATTAGTAATATTGTTTATATATTAAGTATACTCTTTATCTTAAACTATAATTTATAGGGATTAAATAAACGAAAGTTGTTAAAAGGAGTATTACCAATAATAAGTAAAGTTATTTAATATTATATCAAAAATATTAATATTTGTTTTTAAAGGCAAAAATAATCAATTTCAAAACTTATACCTTGAATATTTTAATTTATTACAACAAATAGAGGAAGAATAAAACAATAAAATATAATAATAATACCATTTAATTATTACCATTGTCATTGTTATCGTTGCTATTATCGTGCTCAATAATAAATTGATTCTCTTTAATAGTACAATAAATAGTATCTTTGTATTTTAAAGTTCCTTCTAATATCATTTTAGCGATTGGATTAAGTATTAATTTTTGAATGAGACGATTTAAAGGACGAGCACCTAATAGAAATTACATAATAAATAAATAGCACATTAAAAATGAAACAAATTATTAAAATATTATTATTAAAATATTATTATTAAAATATTATTAAAATGCTATTAAATTATTACCATAATTAAAATCATAACCGTTTTCAATTAAATATTTTTTAGCATCATCATCGCATATTAATTTCATTCGTAATTTGTCTAATCTAATTTGTACTTCATTTAACCTTACATTTACTATTTCTTTCATACAATTGGAATCTAATTTGTTAAATATAATCTAAAATTAATATATTAATATATGTAATATAATAAATCAATAAATTATTACCATTTCATCAATACGATTTATAAATTCTGGTGAAAAATAACTTTTAACAATACTCAATACGTTATTGTGAACAGTATTTGTATCCATAGTATTATTATATTCTTCAGCTCCTAAGTTAGAAGTCATAATAATAATACTATTTCTAAAATCAACTTTGTTGCCTTGAGAATCGGTCAAATGGCCTTCATCTAATACTTGTAATAATAAATTATAAACATCTTTGTGTGCTTTTTCCATTTCATCTAATAAGATAACTGAATAAGGTTTTCTTCGAACTGCTTCTGTTAATTCTCCTCCTTGATCATATCCAACATAACCTTATTTTAAATTAATATTATAAATTAAAATAATCAAGTAAAATTACCTGGTGGTGCACCGATTAATCTAGATACTGAGAACCTAAAATTATATTAATATTAATACTAATAATAATAATAATTTATGTTATATTATAGTGTATATTATTATTATTATTATTATTATAAATTTACTTTTCCATATATTCTGACATATCAACTCGAATCAAGGCATTTTCATTATCAAATAAAAATTTGGCTAATGTTTTACATAACTCTGTTTTACCTACACCTGTTGGTCCTAAAAACAAAAAGGAGCCAATTGGTTTATTCTCATCTTGTAGTCCAGATCTATTTAATCTATAAAATTATATTAACATTATATTTATCTTTATTAAATTTAAATTTGTATCGATAGTATACTATATTATATTATTACCTAACTACTTCAGCTATTGATTTAATTGCCTCTGGTTGCCCAATAACTCTTTTTGATAATATTTCTTCCATGTTGACTAATTTTTCTTTTTCTCCTTTAACTAAATTTTGAATCGGTATCCCAGTTGCTTTAGATACTACTTTAGCTATATCATCTGAAGTAACTCTTTCGTGTAGAAATCCATTTTGATTATTTTCATTATCCTCTTTTGGTAATTGAGATGCTAATTCAGGTATAATACCATAACGTAACTCAGATGCTCGACTTAAGTTAGCTACTCTTTCAGCTGTTTCTAATTCAGTTTTTGCTTTATCTAATCTCATTTTTAAATCTTTAATTTTATGTAATCTCTCTTTTTCTTCTTGCCAAACTTCAGTTAATTTACGTGATCTATCTGTTTTTTCTTTTAATTCTTTAACCAATTTTTCTCTTATTTCATTTGAATTAATATCCGTTTCCTTTTTGAGGGATTCTAATTGAATTTGTATTCTCATCACTTCTCTGTCTAATGTTTCGATATCTTCGGGTTTGCTTTCTTGTTGTAAACGTAAAGAAGAGCATGCTTCATCAAGTAAGTCGATGGCCTAATACAATAATTAACTAAGCACACTTATTGTTATTAACAATTTACCTTATCTGGTAAAAAGCGATCAGTAACATATCTATGAGAATAGGTAGCTGCTGAAATTAAAGCTGTGTCAGCAATTTGAACTCCATGGTGTACTTCGTATTTGTCTTTCACTGTTGAACAATGATTAATATATTATTATTAGATTATTATAATAAAACACTTACACCCTCTTAAAATAGCAATAGTGTCCTCAACAGTTGGCTCAGTAACCTGAATGGAAATAAAATATCAAACAAAAATACTAATGTTTTATAAATTTGTGTTTACCAGAACTGATTGGAACCTTCTTGCTAAAGCTGGATCCTTTTCTATGTACTTTTTTTATCTAATAAAATTTGATCTATTTTTATAACTTTGCTTACTTTTCTATATTCATCTAATGTTGTTGCACCACAGCAATGTAAAGTGCCTCTAGCTAAAGCTGGCTATTTGATTTTATTAGTTTATGTTAAATCAAAATATTAAATCAATACTACCTTTAACATATTAGCAGCATCCATTGCCCCATCTCCTTTACCTAAACCAAGTAAAGTATGAAGCTCATCAATAAAAAGGATGATTTCGCCTTCGCTTTCCGTTACGTCTTTTAATACACTTTTTAATCTTTCTTCAAATTCGCCTCTGTTCATTATTGATAAAGTTGAATTATTTATTTATAATATTAATATTTACCTAAATTTAGCACCTGCAATTAATGCCTATTTAATTTATTAATAGAATGTTAACAATAAGCAAAGTAAACTTACACTTAAGTCTAAAGCAATGACCCTTTTATTTTTCATCGAATCAGGTACCTCCCCATTAACAATTCGAAGTGCCAAACCTTCAATGATAGCTGTTTTACCAACACTATAGGAATTACAAATAAGCTATTAATTTCGAACTTATTTTAATTTACCCTGCTTCACCAACTAAAACTGGATTATTTTTTGTTCTTCGAGATAAACTAGTAGAGATCATTAAACCCATATTGAATAATGATTTTTTAAGTCTTACACTTGTAAAGCTCTTCTTATTTCTTCATCCCTTCCTATTACTGGGTCTAACTTTCCTTGCATGGCTAGATCTGTTAAATCTACTGACTAAAATCAATTAGTTTATTAATTTAACACAATAATGATTTTACATAGTTTTTTAAAGCTTCCCCTTTTGCTAAAGGTTGAGGTTGCTGAGGGCCCACTATTAAAATAGAGTTGAAATATAATAATTAATTTAATAAATTGCTTACTGCTAATATAGCGTAAATTGATCTTTTCATTTTTTATTAAATTTAGATTATCTATTAATAAATTAGTTTAAACTATATGTCATTTGATATTAAATGACACTACCTTTATAATTAAGATTTAACAAATTATAATCTATTAAATAAAATTAATAACATCAAGAATTTAAAAATATAAATTTTACTTCTAATAGTTGATAATAGAGCAATACTATTAATACCAAATATGCTTGGTTTCTTTTTATTGATACTTTGTGTTATAAGTTTGTTTTGTTTAGTTAATAAAGTTCTCATTTTTTGTGTTAAAAATAATATTGAATAGTTTTTGTTTATATATTTATAAACTATTTTGAATGAATTTTCTAGAAGTGACTTCATCCAATTTTTGTTTTAAATAAGCAAATTATTTTTTATTCTTAAACCTTTAAATTAAGCTAAAAACTTATATATAGCAAAAAAGTATATGTTAATATCAGTACTAATAATAACATATCAAAAATAAATAAAATAATATTAATAGAAATTGATAAACTATAATTATTATTCTAATAAAATTTAATTCTTTTTTTCACCTTTTAATTCAATTTCAAAATAAAATTTCTAGGTAAACTCTTTCTTATTAAAGTTGAATATTAATATGCACATTTTAAGATCTCATATTCACAATTAGCAAGCGCATTTGCCACCATCTTCTGGGGTTGGTTCAAGAGTAAGTTTGTTCTCTATTAAATTATTCGTTAATAAAAAATAAAAACTATTTTTATGTTATGTCTCTTACCTGTAGCTTGAGTTTCTGGTTGAGCATCCATACCTGGAAGTGCTTGAGCAATCTTACGGAAAAGCGCTTTAACATTATGACCTACTTTGGCTGAAGTTTCCATAAACATAACGTTATATTCTTTAGCTTTAGCTTCTCCTTCTTCTGCAGTTACTTCTCTAAAGGATAATTAGAATGACGAATTTTTTAAAACTATTTTTCTAAACATTTTTACTTACCCTTTATCACGTAAATCCGTTTTATTTCCTACCAATACAATAATCACATTATTTCCTCTTTCTGAACGAACATCATCAATCCATTTAGCTGTATTATTAAATGAAGCTCTATCTATTTTTAAAATCGTTAAATAAGTATTAGTGATGAATTGGAATAAATATTACTAGTAATATCATAAACAACTACAGCTACTGAAGAGTCACGAATATAACTGGGAATTAAAGAACGGAAACGTTCCTTTAATTAAGATTAATATTGCTTTTTTATAAAATTTAGTTATTTCACCTGTCCAGCAGTATCCCAAAGTTGGAGTCTAACAGTACGGTCTTCTAAATACATTGTTTTTGACAAAAAATCAATACCAATAGTGGCCTTAAATTATTAAGTCGAATATTAAATTAAAATGATATTTAAATTACTTGATAAGTACTATCAAAGGTATCATACATAAACCTTGTTATTAAAGAAGTTTTTCCAACTAAAATAGAAAATCAATTTTTGTTAAAATGAAAGTTTTAATATAGTTATTACCACTCTGTTCACCTAAAAGCACGAGTTTAAATTTACGTAGAGGATTACTATTATCAGCTGGAGTAGTCATAATTAATCAATTTTAAATATTAAAATAATTGAATTTAGATAAATGATAAAAATAAGTCAATTTTTTTTATAAAGATAAAAAATTATAAAAAGTTGTTAAAACTAGTTTAAAGTTTTTATAATGGAGCTATTTTTTAATATTAATTATAGTGGTAATGTAGAACTTGAACTTTAATTGGTTCTTAACTCTTAACTCTTTTTTTAATAGTTTACATGTTTTCAAGCCACCTTGTTCTGTTACCGTTGTATAATTTTATTGGCTTACTTTGTTATGGTTTTATTGGTTTAACTCCGTTTTAGCCTATTAGAGTTAGTTTACTTTTTGTTCTAAGATAAAAATTCTAATAGAATAATACAATATATTAAAATGTATTTAATTATATATTCAAAGATTAAATAAGTAAAAGGAAATAAAATTCATACTCTTAATACATTTATTACTTTTAACTCAAATTTTCGATTTGTTTTACTCCATTAATTTATTTGATTGATATAAATACACCTTTTATAACACTATTTGCAAATTGTAAGATAAACAAAGTGACAACCAAACACTTAAATACATAAATTAAAAATTGGTAAATTTTTATTCAAAATAACCTTCAACTAGTCATAAATTAAAGATTAAACAAACTAATTTTTATATTAATAACAAATAATAAAACTAATAAAGAACAATTACTTGAGCTAAAAAGGAGTGAGCAACAACACGAGCTCTAGCATTAAGTGATAATTTCATTTCAGAAATCTCCTTATCGATACCTTCCATAAACTCAATAACAAAGTCTACTAATTTATGCTTTAACATTCTTTCAGTATGAAAATTAGTAATTAAAAAGCTAATATCATAACCCTAGATAAATTAAATAACTTTATAAAATATTATTTTTAAATTAAATTTACCTCAATTGGTTTACGTCTTAAAATAAAAAAGTTTTCAGCTCTCATCATTAAAAATCTTGTAAAATTATGACATAATATCTTTTCAATCTCATCCGCTTGTTTAATTTTAATAGATATTCTAACTGAATTGATTGATGGTTCTATCAAGACCCTTTCATTTTCATTTCTACTTATATGCACCGGATTTAATAATACTTCGGTAGTTTTACTAGATTGGAAATTTTAATGTTTTATTTTTTATATTAGATTAAACCTTTAATTACCCTGATTCGACTTCTGGTTTATTATGTTTTTCAACTTCTTGAGATGGAAAATTTTCTAAACATAAAGAAGCTGTAAGCGTGGATCGAACGGCTGCAAGGTAAGGTCTTAAGGTTTGTGACATTTTTTATTGGAAACTTAGAAAATTTAAATTGGATTTTTTGAGATTTGGCATTCTTGGACTTCTTCATTAACTCTTTTTTATTGGTGGCTTATTCAATTTGGACGCCAAATTAAGTTTTAAAAAAGTTATTATTGGCTGTAATTTTTGTAGTAGAAGTTGCAATTTTATCATTTTGTAAAATAACTTATCAATAGAGTGACGTTTTTACAGCATTTTTATAGTATAATTTTCATTTATTAAATGATTTTTTAAAATAATATTAGTTTTATTTATAAAGGATTATTTAAATTAATTTATAATTTTAAAAGAAGTTTTTTAAAAGTTACCAAAATTCTATGTAATAGTATTAAAGCTCAATGATAGGTGCCAAAATGTCATTGCTGATAGAAAAGTTGTAAAAATAGATTAATTAAAAGATATCTGATTTTTCTCCTATTCATCTCATCATCTCACATCAAACTGATGTTTCATTCTACTTCAACTGTTACCAACTGAGCCCTATCAAGGTTTTCTGAATCTAATCTTCTCTGAACTAGATTCTCATTAGCTCGCTTTGCACATAACAAAAATAAAATAACTCGCTCCCTGATCCCCCCTCCTTTGTGGTTAGTTCCAATCACTTCATTGTGGACTCATTCATCCGCTTTTATAAATTTCGTTCATTTTTCTACCACATATCCCCTTAATTGACTAACAATAACCCTATTATTCTAAATTAATAGAACACAAAGTCCCACAGTTTTTGAATTTTAAAAATACTCGACTTGCATTAGTCCTTCTTTAAATAATATGAAAAAAAAAACATGTACATTTCTAATGTTTTTAATAGTACACTTTGTTGCTTCTATTCAACCTTGAAAACTTTATACTTTACGGAGCTGTAGGTACTGTCTTCGCGTCCAATCATCATAAACCTTTTACAAAGTGATATTTTATTTAACGAGAAGTTTTGATAACAAAAGCTCGACTGTGATAATATAGATAAATATCAAACCTAGTGAATTCTAGTGAATTTAGATTAATACTGTTTACCAATAAACTTTACACCAGCCTGTTGATCCTTCACTGTTTTCAATTTCAATTCACCTTGATCATCCAGAATATATAATCAATAAAAGAAACAAGATATTTTTTTATTAGATAAAGAAAAATACATCAATATTATTACATTAATGATACATAAAGATAAAGATCAATTAATAAAATCAATTATTATATAAAAACATTTTAGATTTGGTTTATCAAAGATACTGATGAATTTCTTAGTAAAATAGGTTAAAGATAAAGGATTTAAAATTATTTTACTTTTGATAAATATAGAATTAGTGCCTGCTATTAATCTTTATAAACGACATGAATTTAATGTTATTCATTTAGGTCAACTTCCAAATTATATTAAAGTTAACGTTATTATATATATAATATAATGAAATATTAATAACTATATCATCAAGAGTTTGGTCTATAGCATCAAACTCGTAACCTTAGATTTTAAATACTAAATGAATTTATGAACATTATATTGTAATTATTTACATATATATTCAATTTTACATTTAGTTTTACAAGTAAAATATAATTCAATGACAAATACCATAATACAGTAATTAATTATCTCTATTTTTAATATTTAGTATAAAATGTGTAGTGTTTTTTCTTCTTTATAATCATGTCATATGAGGATGTTTTTTTAGCTTCATCATTTGAGCAGAAAGGTTGTTGGTAAAATCCTTTAAAAATACATCCCCATATAAGCAGATTGTTTTAATCTAATATTTCACTATTAATATGTCTCAATGTTATATTAAAAAATAGGAAAACAATGAAATAGAGTTATCCCCTTACCATTGAACTAAAATCATACTGCTTTTCTAAATCCACCTAATTTTTGCAAAAAATCATTACAAACTCAAATTTAATCCTAGTTCTTTTATCAGTTCTATATTTCTACTCTTTTAAAACAAAAATATGACAATCGATAAGTTATTACAAATAGTACCTAGATATGATGGTAAAGGAAACGCGATTGAATGGTTATACAAGTTTGAAGCTGGAGTAGAAGTATTAAACTTAGATTTTGAATCTATAATACCATTTATTATATTATTTTTATCAGAAGAAGCATATACTTGGTATAGCAGTGTATTAAATTATACCATCTTTGAAGACTATGAAGATTTCCGTCACAAATTAATCGAATGGTTTACACCTTCTGAAGAACACATACTTACCAGTTTATCCTCAATAAAATTTGACCCTAGTATAGGGTTTAAAAAATACATATTAAATTTAGCGGAAAGATTTTGTTTATTAAAACATTTAATGGAAGATACTCCAAAGATTCAATGGTTTATTCGAGGTTTACCTAAGGTTTGGCAGGCCTATTTTCTATCCAAAGGTTTTATTAAATATCAAGATTTATGTTATTTTGCTATTACTTTAGATGAAAGAAAAGATAATGACCAACCACCATTACCTAAAGATGAAAGTATTAATGATTCTAGAAGGCATTCTTCATTTGATCCAATGACAGAAAAATTAAAATTAAAAGATAGTAAACCAATTTCAGTGTTTCATCCCATTGATTCATTTAAAGACAAAATTGAGAAGATTAATAATAATAATAAAAATGAAATAATAAAAGAGAGTTTATTAAAAGAAGCATTAGCCAAACCGAGACCAAAAAACACGAGAACAAAATCAGTATCTTTATTAACTACAGAATTTAGCTCCATCCCAACTGAAACTGAAGATAATAGCGATGAGTCATTTAATTCCATTAATATTAAAAAGCTACCAAGTAATCCAAGATCCTTATCATTGGTATGTAAATTAAATGGATATCGAGTAGTAGCTTTGTTTTATCCATTAAGTTTTAAAGCCTCAATATCCATCAAATGTATTCAACGATTGAAAGCTAAAGGGTTTAATATTGATACTAGTTCATTAACATGTAATGAGGATTTGTCAAAAGAGGGAGAAAACATATTAGGCGAAGTAGATTTAGTTTTGAGTTTTGATACCAATATTCATTGTAAAGCTAACTTTTTAGTTATGAAAAATCAATCATCCGATATTCTTTTAGGTGATCGTTTTATGAAAACTCATTTTATTCAGTTAGATTTTTCTTTAAGAAGAATCATTTTTACTTCTACTCCTACCCGTCCTACTTCTGCTGTTTCCGCTCAACTTAGAGAAGGATTGTTTTTTTAATTAATGAATTTTTTAAAGTTCTTGTACACCTTATTAACTTCTAGTTTATCTTGCATTTTTATTAAGGAATATTGTATAATAATTATTTAATCTATTTTTTAATTTGTTTTATAATGTGACTCTGTTTTTAATTATATTAATAATATAGTAACTTTTTATACCATTATTTTCGTTTTTCATACAAAACTTAAATTTATTAGCCAATTATTTAAAAAAATGAATGAGACCACCTTTTTATTATATGATGATGCTTTTTTGGCTTACTACTTTTTCCATCTTTTAAGCGCTATTTGAGTGGAAAAATTGTTAGTAATTCTTAAATACAAAAATATATTCCCATATGTTAGAATTTAAAAATTCAACCTTAAAATTAAATTAAATAATCAGTGAACATAAAAAGATAAGGGAAGCAGATATAAAATGAAAATTTTGGAATTTTATTGTAAACAACAGCAATTTTTGATACATTAGCTTTAGACTAAGAAAAAATTAATTGAGTTGCGTCGAATTTTAATTATAATCATCAAGTTGGTAAATGGCAAGTTTGCTGATGAAGAGACAACAAGTAATCATTAGAATATTTCAATTTGAAGATGTAATATAACTTAAAGATTACTGGTGATATAAAGGAGGAGAAAAGGGTAACGAGTTATTACTCTAGTTTTTGATTTTGAAAGATTGATTATAGAGTTAATAATAACAGTTAAAAAAGGATATTGAGTTTTTCAATAAACAAAATACATTGCTAACGAATAGAATATAAAAAATAGTCATTATTTCAAAACCACAATTTCATTTATGTTTATTGTAAATAACATAAAACAATGAAAAGCAATATTTATAGCTAATTATTATTTCACTACAAGTTGGTGTCATTTATTTGAAATTAGCAGACAATCTCATAGTTTAAATTTAGACTTCTAAAAAAACACTAGAAGTCATTAGAGTAAATAAAATATTACCAGACAAAGCAGCCTGAATGAATAATCAGCTATAAATTTACTAACTTGATTTACTAGTATATTCAAATCTAAGAGGAAATTGCTAAATCTGGGCTGAAGGTAAGCTCTACTTTAAAATAAAGCTATCTAAGTATTACAGGTTATAGGAATTATTTAACTCCATTACAATAAAACTTATTTGTAAAATTAGTGAAAAGCTATCAAAAAACTTATGATAACAGTATTATGCGCGGCTAATCCGACTATATATTGTAATAACGATCTATGCTATTAAGTGAGTATTGCAGTCCATCAATGCTGTACTGTACGTTAATATATATATCTATAATAGCAATGGGGATGTTTTTTTGGCTTCATCACTTTCTCCATCTTTTAAGCACTATCTGAGCAGAAACATTATTAGTAAAATTCTTAAAGTACATCCCCATAAATAGTTTAAATTCATTTGGAATGACAAGTCTCGAACGCTATAAAAAACAGAAGTTTGAAAGTTAAAATTAAAAATTGATGGCAAACAGTAAAATAGTTTGTAAATAGATTAATGTAGATTATACAGTGATAAATGGATTATTTACACAATGATTATTTTAAACTCATTTTTACTAAGAAAGCTATTCCTCAAAAGGTAATTGGCAACGTCACCAGCATTTTTACTACTACTATAAAAGGGGCATCATTTTTGGTAAATTTAATGACATTGGCTTTGTTCTTTTTGATGAATACTCAGGTAGATAAATGTGTTTATCAGTTGAAGATTTTTTATATGAACAAGTTTAAATCTGAAGTCCAATTTTTCCCAGCGTTGGGCTCTTTAAAAATATGTCAAGCCTAATGCTATAAAAAAGCATTTTTATTTAATTTTAAAATAAACGATATGTCAATATTTTAGTATTCTGGCCTTTAGTTAATGGGTTTTTTAGAAGTTTATATCAAATAGGAGATAAGCAAAATAGTAGTAAAAAATACTTCTATATAGGCTTAACATACACGAAGTCAAATTCTAATGTTCTTTTTAATTTCAAGCTTTTTAATTTAAAATTTTTATCACATGGTATTAAACTTATTATTTAGCATTATTATTGTTTATGCTCGTCGGATACATTTAACTTTGTTTACTTTTATTAAATGAGAATGATAAAGGTAGTATTTAGGTTATTTTTAGCTTAGGCTTTGGATTTTGTCATTTTAATACCAATTTATTCTTTGCTACTTTATAAAGGTAGCTTTAAAATAGCAGTAGCTAATAGCATCCATTTTATTACAAAAAAAGTAATCATATTAAACAGAATTTAAATTTCTTCCCATATTATTTAGAGTGCTCCGACTCGCCATTTATTTCTTGAAATCCTACTAATTTTGGCTTCAAGATTAAAACTTTAATCTTTAAGCTTTTTAATTCCTACTTCATTTATTTAGAGAATAAATACTACTCATGGGCTTATTTTATTACCAATGCGTATAGACAGTTAATAATGGAGTGAGATATAGATCTATCTAGAATAAGGAGCCAGATCTAGTCAAAGATAATAATCATATTTTAATTAAGAGTTCCAAGTCATAAGACTTTATAACAGGGTATAAAAATATCTATAAAACCTTATAATCTCTAAAGCTCTTTAGTTTAAAGATACAAAAGAATGATTGAATGTATCCCCTATGATGATAAATATAAGTCTGAATTCAAACGACTAAATTTAAAGTGGGTAGAAGAATTATTTGAAGTAGAAGAATCAGATATCAAGCAGCTTGATCATCCAGAAGATATCATCAATAACGGTGGTCAAATTTTCTTCTTATTAGATAATAGTAAAGTAATCGGTACTGTTGCTATGATGAAACATGAAGGTGAATATGAATTAAGTAAACTAGCAGTAGAAGATGGCTATAAAGGCCAAGGCTTATCAAAGAAATTAATGGATGCCGCTGTAAATTGGGTTAAAGAAAAAGGATCTAAGAGTATTTTGATCATTTGTAACACCAAATTAGAGCCTGCTATTACCCTTTATAAAAAATATGGCTTTGAAACTATTCATTTGGGGCAACATCCAAGTTATAGTAGAGCTAATATTGTAATGCGTAAAACTTTATAAAAAAAATCAACGCCTATTATAAATTTTTGTTTCGTAACATTAAGGTTAAGCACTTCTCTTAAACTTTTAGGTGGTAGGAAATCTTTTTCATGCAGAGTTTATTATGAATAAAAACATTTTTTTATTAAATTTTAAAACGTATATAAATACTTAAAGTTTATAGTTAAAACCATTAATTCGATTAATAACATCAAATCTGATTTCTGATAACACCATATCTTTTTCCTTCAATGCTGCGGTAATGACATCACCATTTCTAATTGGACCAACTCCTTCTGGTGTACCAGTTAATATAAGATCACCTTCTTGTAACTTCATAAATTTAGAAATATAACAAATTAGTTTAGGAACATTGAAAATCATATCTTTTGTATATCTATATTGCTTTAGTTCACTATTGACTTTGATCCAAAACTCCAAAGCATTAATATCATCAACCTTTTCTTTTTTAATAAATGGCCCTACAGGTGTAAACGTATCAAATCCTTTAGATATACTCCAAGGTAACCCTTTTTCTCTAGCTTCGTTTTGTAGATCTCTTGCTGTAACGTCGATAGTTAATGTATAGCCTGAAATACAATCCATAGCTTTAGTTTCATCATTGATATCTTTAGCTTCTTTTCCAATAACTACCCCTAACTCAATTTCATAATCTACAGTACAGCCAAGAGGCAATTCAATTGAGTTTGGTTCTAAAAGATATGAGCTCGTTGGCTTTAAAAAGAAAAGAGGTGCTTTTGCTTTAGCATTTCCTCCTAATTCACTGCAGTGCTTTGAATAGTTGAAGCCTATAGCTATTATTTTTTTTCCTAATTGTGTAAAGTTCATTGAAAACGTCACTCTTATGGAGTATTTATTAAATTTGTTTTTTATCTAAGACTTTATCATTAATTATGATTGGTTTAAGAATTAATATGATTGCGTTTTTTTGTGAAGTAAACATATTTGAACAAGTTCAATTTTAAAGCAGTAAAGTTGTTCAATATTTAAGCTCAGAAAAGTTGATTAAAAAGCAATAGCTGTTGTTTAAACATTCAATATTGAGATATTTTTAAACAAAATTAACAAATAATTAATATCAAACACGTATTTATTTAATAACTCTTATATTATTTTGATTTCAAAGCTTGTCTATAATATAATAATATAATAATATAGTGTGTACTATTTTATTAATAATTTTTAGCCAATAATAAAACTCCAAAGTCAAGTAAAACTGCCAAACTTTACTTATTATAAAAGACCTGTACTCAATATTAAATAATTATCTTTTATTAAAAAATGAGCAATTATTCTAATCAATTTGCGAGCTCTACCAGCAGTTTCTTTAGTTCTATAAGCAACAGTGCTAGTCAATATTTACCAGCTAATACATCCCCTTATGCTGCCAATTCTTATGAACCCGAGCCTGAATGGTTTGAGCTAACTTTGTTTCAAGTAAACTATTAAGCCTATATGCTTAGAATGCAACTAAAATAATTTTAGAGATGGGCAGGATTTGGTATTTGTGCATTAGCCGGTTTTATTTTATTTGCTTTAGTAATAGTTACTTTTATATCTTTATCCAAAATTAATTTTTATTTAAGGCACCATTCCAAATATTTAGCCCTTCAAAATTTGCACTATCATTTACCTTTGGTAGTTTATTATTGTTTACTAGGTATGAATATATATTATTGATAAGCTCATTTTTTACTTAATATTTAGTTTTGGATTATTAAAGGGCCCTAGGTCTCATTTTAAACATGTATTTTCAAAAGAGCGTTTACCATTTACTGCTTGTTACTTTGGATCAATGGGGTTGACTTTAATTTCAGCTTTAATAGTAAGCTTCATTTTATTCTCTTGTATTCAAAATTAATTTTCTTATAGATTGGTTCAAAAATACTTACATTATTATCCTTTATTATCCAGTTGGTTGCTTTGGTTTGGTAAGAACATCATGATTTTTTCAAAAGTTTCTTACAAAGCTTTTAGGTATTTTGCATCATATCTCCCAGGTGGCTCAGCTGCTATGGCACGCAGTGCTGCTAGTCTTCTTCCATATTAAATTAACTTTAGTATCAATAAATTTCTAATATTTTGTAATGTAATTAAACTTTGACAAGTTTTATATTTTAATGTAAAAATACTTATTAATTAACTAAAGAAATATATAAAATTATAACACTGATAATTGTTTTGGACATATTACAAGTTATTTTCTTACCTTCGAGTGATATAAATTATTTAAATTTAAATTTAAATTATTTCGATCTATAAATGAATCTGTTAAAAATCAAGTAAATTGCTATTTTATTTAATAAAGTAAATTTTAAGCTTTGGTTTTTCTGTTTCTCAACTTATTCTCGTCCTCTATTAATTCTTTAGCTGCGATTTCAGCATTTTCAGCATCTCTCTTCCTAAGACTTTCATCCATCTCTTCTTTCCATTGAACTATCTTTTTATTTACTTCGCGTTCTGAGGACCTGAGTCGTTCAACTTCCATCTGGTGACTACGAGCACGGTCATGACCATGCATTTCAGAAGCAGTTTGATAGATTGATTGGCCCCAGCCTTCATTAAAGGTATCCGCTTCTTCCATTACTTCGACAACTTCAGTCTCAAGCTCAGCTTCAGCTAATAAAAAGGAATTCCAAACATCTTCTCCAATAGAGCCATTTTTTAACAATTGTGAAAGTGGTGGCTTTTGTTCACGCATTTTCAATACACGTTCAACGACTGTCATAGCACGACGTAATAAAGCCGCTTTTAATAAGTAATCATCAACTGGAGGATCTGCTGATAATAATTTGATATATAATTCTTTATATTTATTTTCACCGAACCAAGGCTCTAATTTGCTACTTGCTAATAATCAAACGCTAAATAAAGCATAAAAAATAAAAAGAATGAAAGTTACCCAAAGCTTTATTTTTATGGTAAAAGAATACAAAAGAGCCGAATACGACTATCCAGCCTACTAAATAAGTTGTAACTAAACCGTAACCCATGTTTATTTAAAATAGGTTTGATTGTTTTTTTAAGTTTATTTAAGTAATCATTTTTGATTTTAGTGTCATAAATTGATTTGCTAGAATTTAATTAATTGATGATTGCAAATAGTAGTTGCAAAAATTAGCTGAAAAGAACGATGTGCCTCTTTGATGAGACACTGTCCACTATTTTTGAAAGAGTTTACTTTTTAAAATAGACAAGGATGTCTTTTTTCACTTATGTTTCGATCAACTACCGATCAGCTTAAAATTCCAAAAAACTAATAGTTATGTATTTTTTTGTATAAGGATTATTACAATTTTCCACTTAAATAGCACTTAAAATAGAAAAAATAATGAAGCTAAAAGCACTCTCAGTTAAACTCTTAAATATATTTTCAGCTTCCATTTTAAATCGAAATACTTGAAACCAAATTTCATATTCAAATAATATAGCATGAGTTTCTTTTTTAATCCAGTACTAATTATATTTTGTTTAATCCTATGTAGTATAAAAACTAAACAAAAATAATAAAGTGAAAAGATTCCCATGCCTTATTTTTAATAAACTTTGATCTTAATTTAATTTTCTAATAATTTATCACACCAATAAAAATCCGAGATTTAAAACTAAAGTCAAATTATAAATAAACTCGAGGATTGGTTATGTTTAATAATTTATAAAAATAAAAATAAAATAAAACCAATTAAAGAGTAATATGTATAAAAATAAGGTTATGCTATTAGGGGATTGCTAAAGTGCAAGAATATGCTGTTTATTTAACATAGATAATGGGCAGTAGCTATGGTCGATAATAGTAGTAGTATTCGTATGTATATATAGTCTACATTCATACTTAACCTTTCGCTATATCGAAGGAAGTTATGAAGCGTAAATATAAAATTCAATATTTAATGTTTTACTTTATAACTATTACTAAAATTTCGTGTCATTTTTGTAAAAATAAAAACACTAAATTCGATGATGTATCGAAAAGCAAAGAATAAATAGCCATTGATTTTTTTTAAATATTTTTATTTTTTAACATAAAAGAAAACAACAACTATTAAAATGTTATTAAGAAATTTAAAATTAATTAATAGAACAATCAATTCAAAAGGTTTAATAAATTCAACTATTAACTCTTTAAAGTTTCATACTTATAACGAGCCTAATGTATTGACTACTAAAGTGGAAATCCATTCTGAACAATTTAAAGAGAATGCTCATAGAATGGAAAAGTTGGTTAAAGACTTGGAAAACGACTGTGAAAAAGTGGCTTTAGGTAATTAAATATATATGGAAATAATAGGCAATTTTTTTATAATACTTCAGGTGGTGGTGAAGCCTCTCGTCAACGTCATCTTTCAAGGAATAAATTGTTACCAAGAGATCGGTAAACACATAATTTCGCTACTACTAAAAACAACAACTAATATTGAACTATTTTTTTGTCTTTATAAAATAGTATCGCACGTTTATTGGATAATGGGTAATTGTTTTTAATCACATTTTAACATATATATTTAATATTTTTATTTAGCTCCCCATTTCTTGAACTTTCTGCATTAGCAGGTTATAAATTATACAAGGAAGATGTACCAGCTGGTGGTATTATTACTGGTATTGGTAGAGTACAAGGGTAATTTTATATACATCTTAATACAGAATATAATAACAGTAAAATATAAAATATAATAGTGTTGAATGTATGATCGTAGCCAATGATCCAACTGTTAAGGTAAAAAATATTATTATTCACTTATTACATATTTAATTTTGTGTTCTAAAAGGGTGGTACTTATTACCCTATTACTGGTAATTTACTATTATATTTTAAAAAGATCATTATATTAACGTTATTTTAGTTAAGAAACATTTACGTGCTCAAGAAATCGCACGTGAAAATAAGTTACCTTGCATTTACTTAGGTAATATAAAATATGTATATATATTATTTATTGATACTAATTGTTTTCGTAGTCGATTCTGGAGGTGCTAATTTACCAAACCAAGCCGATGTATTTCCAGATAAAGAACACTTTGGTAGAATCTTCTTCAACCAAGTAAATATACACTAAACATACCATATATAATCAACTAAATTCTAATTTAAGGCTACTATGTCTGCAGAAGGTATTCCACAAATAGCTGTTGTTATGGGTTCATGTACTGCTGGTGGTGCTTATGTACCAGCTATGGCCGATGAGTCTATTATTGTAGCTAAACAAGGCACCATCTTTTTGGGTGGCCCGCCATTAGTTAAAGCTGCTACTGGTGAAGTAGTTTCTGCTGAAGATCTTGGCGGTGCTGATTTACATTGTATTGTTGCTGTTTACTTTTGTATTGTATTAGTTAAATTGATAATTTATTTTAGGCCGTACCTCTGGTGTTACAGACCATTATGCTAATGATGATGCACATGCTTTATCTATTGCACGTAGAGTTGTAACTACTCTCAATCGTAAGAAGGAACACAAGGTAATGTTAAGATAAGTTTGATTTATTATTATTAACATGCTTTTAGCTTACAATTGAGAGTGTTAAGGAACCTTTATATTCCATTGAAGAATTGGGTGGTATCGTTGGTGATAATCTTAGAAAGCCATTTGATGTTAAAGAAGTTATTGCACGTATTGTTGATGGTTCTGAATTTAATGAATTTAAAGAATTATATGGCACAACTGTTGTAACAGGTAATTATTAAATGAATAGTACAATTTCTTAACAACTTATCAATCACTTTCTTAGGTTTTGCACGTATACATGGTTATCCAGTAGGTATTGTAGCCAACAATGGCGTATTATTTGCTGAATCCGCTATGAAAGCTGCCCATTTTATTCAATTATGTTCTCAACGTAACATCCCATTGGTATTTTTACAAAATATCACCGGGTTTATGGTTGGTTCCTCAGCCGAAGCTGGAGGTATAGCAAAACATGGTGCTAAGATGGTAACAGCAGTAGCCTGCGCTCAAGTACCTAAATTTACTGTGTTAATTGGTGGAAGTTTTGGCGCTGGTAATTACGGTATGTGTGGTAGAGCTTATTCTCCAAGATTTTTATGGATGTGGCCAAACGCACGTATCTCTGTTATGGGTGGTGAACAAGCTGCTGGTGTATTATCCCAAGTTAAAAGGGATGCTATGGAAAAGAAGGGGCAAAGTTGGTCAGAGGATGAAGAGGCTAAATTTAAAGCGCCAATTCAAGAACAATATGAAAAGGAAGGCCATCCTTACTTTTCTTCCGCTAGATTATGGGATGATGGTGTAATTCGTCCACAAGATACTCGTACTGTACTTGGTCTTGGTTTATCTGCTGCACTTAATAATCCTTCTACAAGAACTGATAATACTTTTGGTGTTTTTAGAATGTAAAAAAATTATACCAAAGCTTTATGTTATTTTCGATAAAGATTAAAATCTAAATTTTATATTTATTCTTTATTGAAATTTATTTATTTATTTATTTATTCATTCATATAATAATACTCTGCTTTTTCAATCGTAGCTAAATTAGAAGATAATTTAGCTAAGGTTTCATTGTACTCGTCCAATGGTACAGAATCATAAACAATACCTCCACCCGCCTGGAGGTGAACATAGCCGTCCTTAAACAGCATAGTTCTAATAGCAATACAAGTATCCATACCACCTGAATAATCAAAATGACCAACAGAGCCTGCATAAATTCCCCTCTTTTCTCCTTCAAGCTCACCAATCAATTCTAAAGCCCTTACCTTTGGTGCTCCAGACACAGTTCCAGCTGGAAAAACTGAGCGGAAAGCATCAAACCTATTACATTCTTCCCTTAAGGTACCCGATACATTCGATACGATATGCATTACGTGACTGTATTTCTCAATATGCATAAGAGAATCCACTTTAACAGTACCAGGCTGAGCTACCCGATTAACGTCATTACGACCTAAGTCAACCAACATTACATGTTCAGAAGTTTCTTTAATATCACTTAACAAATCCTTTTCCAGTGCTAAATCTTCGGCAGCTGTTTTTCCACGACGTCTGGTGCCAGCAATGGGATGAGTATAAACTTTGTTATCTAAATCCACTTTAACTAACATTTCAGGGGAGGCGCCCACCACTTGGAAATCAGCACAATCCAAATAAAATAAATAAGGAGATGGATTTACTGTTCTTAAATAACGATATACATTGAATGGATGTAGCTGTGTTGGACGAGATAAACGCTGAGATGGCACAGCTTGAATAATTTCCCCATTCTTAATGTTATCCTTAAGGATATTGACAAAATTTTCGTAACCTTCTTTACCAACATTGGACTTAAATGATAAGTTAGTTTCAGTAATAGGAACTTGATCCGGTAATGGCACTCCATCACAAGTTAATGCCTCCACCATTTCATCTAATTTCAATAAGGCATTTTCATACTCACTTTTAAACACTTGGCTATCTTTTAAGTCCCCTTTTATATGAGTTATTACATTTATCTTTTGAAATAAATGATCAAATATAATCACATTTTTACAATACATATGTACAGATTCGGGTATTCCTAATGGATCCTTTAATTTTCTTGCTGTACGTGGTTCAAAATATTTAACACAATCAAATGATATATACCCTACAGCACCGCCTTAAAATAAGTTTAATATTAATAATTGTTACATTTTATCATTAACAAATTACCCGTAAATTCAGGCAGCCCATTTACTGAAATATAGTTATATTGGCTTAAATACTTTTCGATTTCAATCAATGGATCTCCTTTGATCTCTTTGTCTTCACCACTAATCACTATCTTATATGGGTCTATAGAAAAATATAATTCAGTGAATTATTAACTTTAAATCAATTAGATTTAAACTTACCGCATCCGATTAAAGAATATCTACCAATCTTTTCATCACTTTTAACAGACTCAAACAAAAAAGAGTAGCCAGGATACTTTGATTTATCTTTATAATAGTCAACTAATTTAAGATAAGCTGCAAATGGATTTAACAGATCTGCAAAAATAATCTTATAAACTGGTAATATATTGCCATCAGGTTGACTTTCGATCAATTTCTGTGCTTCTTCAAAACTTGGTATAATTGCCTATTGGTATCATGTCAATTTATTTCATTACTTTAAAATATTGTTTACTACTTTCATGATATATTTTTTAAGTTAAAATTGAAATAAAAAAGTGCTTGAAACAACAAATCTTGCTTATTTATATCACTTAACCCATTTCTTTTAAAAATAATAAATAGTCATCTGACGTAGCTTAATTTTTTAGTATTTCGCTAAATCATAGACAAATTAGGTAAGTTTAATCAAAATTAGCGGCTTATAGTTATTTTGATTGGTTAAAATATATTTTTATGAAAAGAATGACTAACTCTATCTCATCTAATCTAATACTTTAAATATATAACAATCCTACTAAGTGATAATTACACAATTCATGATATAAAAGACATAACTAGTTATATTTAAAAAGATTTAATCACTTTATAAAATCAGACAAATAGTTATAAAGACATCGAAAAAAAGAAATTGGTCTCTTTTTTAAGCATCAATTAAGCTTTCCTCTACAACAGTGTCTCTAACCCCTTTTCTAGAAGTTGAAGGTGCTCCAGTTCTAGGTTTACGTTCACGTTGGTAGTATTCGGCTAACACTTTTTGTGGTATACGGTTTAAAAGCTCTTTAGGGAAGATTCTTAAGAGACTCCAAGCTAAATCAAGAGACTCAAAAATTGTACGATTTTCATAAGAACCTATTAAAAATCAACTACATTTATAAAATAATAGTAAAATATGTTACCTTGAGCAATAAAAGTACGTTCAAACTTATCCAAGAATTCTAGTGAAAGTTTATCTTCTTGATTAAGGGCTTCTTCACCAACAACAGCTTTCATAGCAGCTGCATCACGACCAATAGCATATTTAGCATACTTTGATAATTTTAGATTTTGTTATTCAAAAATAAGAATAGAATTACCAATTGATTTGATACATCACCATGATCTTTACGTGTCATACCATCCCCAATAGCTGACTTCATAAGACGTGAAAGTGATGGAAGCACATTGATTGGTGGATAGATTTGACGATTATACAATTGACGATCAACGTAAATTTGACCTTCAGTAATATAACCTGTTAAATCAGGGATAGGATGTGTAATATCTATAACATTTTAGTAAACTATTTCATACTTATTAAACCATCTTACCATCGTTAGGCATAGTAAGAATAGGAATCTGAGTAATGGAGCCATTACGTCCTTCAACACGACCTGCACGCTCATAGATAGTAGCTAAATCTGTGTACATGTAACCTGGGTAACCACGACGGCCGGGAACTTCTTCACGAGCTGCTGAGACCTATTTGAAGCCTTAGTCATCTGATATTTGTATATTAATATATTAATATTACTTCACGTAAAGCATCGGCATAAGAACTCATATCTGTAAAGATGACTAACACATGTTTCTCAAGTTGATAAGCATAATATTCAGCAGCAGTAAGAGCTAAACGCGGAGTAATAATACGTTCAATACTATTTGTGTCAAATCATTCATTTAGAATAAGAAATTAAACTTACGTAGGATCATTAGCTAAATTAAGGAATAATGTTACACGTTCAATAGAACCATTCTCCTCAAATTCTTGTTTAAAGAAACGAGCAGTTTCCATATTAACCTAAAACCCTCATAGTTAGTAAAAATAAAGCATCTCATATTAGCTAATATTACACCCATAGCTGCAAAAACAATGGCAAAATTATCTTCATGGCCATCAAGTACGCCTTTGGTGGGTTTCTTTACTAAACCTGCTTGACGACAAATTTGAGCAGCAATCTAATGTTGTTAGTGATTGAGTTTTAATTCAACTTTTTTATATTACTTCATTATGTGGAAGACCATTAGCAGAGAAAATAGGAATCTTTTGACCACGGGCAATAGAATTCATAGTATCAATGGCAGAAATACCTGTTTGGATCATTTCTTCAGGATAGATACGAGAATAAGGATTGATAGGGGCACCTAAAACATTGATGAATATACAAAATATTAAAACTAGCTTAATTAAATACCTTGAATATCTAAGTAATCTTCAGCAAACACTTTTGGACCTTTATCAATAGCTTTTCCAGATCCATTGAAGATACGACCAATCATATCCTCTGAGACAGGCATATGAAGGGTATTTCCAGTAAACTCCACTCTAGTGCTTTTAGCATCAATTCCAGGAGTTCCTTCAAAGACCTAAATTTAGTTTGTTAGTGTCAATTTAACTTTTAAAAATACAAATAATTTATACTTGCACAATGGCCTTTTTTCCTTGGACTTCTAAAACTTGACCAGCACGACGAGAGCCATCTGACAATGTAAGTTCTACAATTTCAGAAAATTTAGGAAACTATGAATTTGTAACAGTTAATAAAATTAATTTAGTCGGTCAATTATTATTTACCTTAACATTGTCTAAAATAACTAAAGGTCCATTAACACCACTTACAGTACGATAATCTAGACAAAATTAATAGACGCTCACCAAATTTATTAAAAAAACCAACCTAATCTAGGGTTAGCAACATAGTCACGAGTAACAGCAGATTGATGAATAGCAGCAGCATCAGCGGCAGAAATTCTGGGATCACTAGCCATTTTTATTTAGATTTAGAAACACTAAAGAAATAAAATTAAAAATCGAGTATTAAAATTCTTAGCCCTTTTGAACTTACAATAGAAAATTAAAATCTAGTTTTATTTTTTTCTTACTTTTTTAAGCCATCTTATTTTTGCCTCATGTTACGTGCTTTTGGCTACTTTTGAATTGAATAGCCAATCATCAAAGGTTATTTTGGTTTTTAGTTTTCATAATATTAACTTTATGTGGGAATAAACTTTTTATTAATGAGAGCCACTTCAAAATTTTTAATAGCCTTCTACATTTACAACTCCAAAAGCTTTAAATATTTAAGATATCCCTGTTGTTACCATTAGTTTGATGTTTAAACATGATTTTTATAATTCTCTTAGTATCAAATTCAATAAAAGCTAATGCTTCATCTATATAATTTATTAAAATTCATTTCCTACTGTAATGTAAATTTATATATATACTTTTTAGCCTTATACAGTATTTTTTTTTCTTTTTTATAAAACTAGTAGACTGAGAGTATTAATTGCTATATCTATTAGAATCTTTTAAATATACCAAATTTGTATAATAGGGATATTATTTTATAAAACTGAGTTTCAATTTTATACTGTACTTTACCATCATGTAAAGGATAACTGTAATATGAATTTTATAAAGCCCAATGTTAACAGAAAAAAAATATTTGATGTATCTGAATACAATATATTTAGATGATAACAGGATGGTAAATAAGAAGCCATGTTTTATATGAAAAATTATTTGTCATCAATTTGAAAGTTGATTAAATTGCTATATTAATTAATAAAAGAATAATCATCAAATTACAAAATTACAAATTTTAAAATAATCTCTTAGTAAAATCTTTTAAACTAATAAGTTAGCTTTTATAAATTGATTTATGTACTTTTGTATCAATTATTTTAATTAAGATGGTTAAATATAACAAATTATAATACAAATGAATTTCAGAGATATCTAATATATCCTAAACTTCTTTTTTGTATTGTATTAATACAGTAACATTTTTTTCAATAATTTGTCCATTTTAAGGTTTAAAATTTAGTTAAATTCTTAGAAACCCCAGTCTAAATGTTTTTTCATCATATAAGTGCTTTTTAAATAAATAATACATAGTTACAGCTAAATAGGAATTCAGTTTAAGGTAAATTATTGTATTTACATCATACATTTAATTCTTTTATTTATGTACTCTCTATTTACTTTATGAATCAATGTATTTTTGCTTATTTAACTAAAAAAATATTACATAATAAAAAATCAAGGATTTCTACTAAAAAAATAAGCTTCTCATTAGTTATTAAAATATTCACATTATTTATTATTATGATAACTGGATTCTATTAATATTAATATTCTTTAATATCCCACTTTTAATCCACTTATTCATTAATTACTATTAAGTGTCACTAACATAACTTTAGGTATCTTAAGAAATTGAGCATTTAGTTTTAAATATGAATTTCAAAAACTAGTCAAAACTGGTCAAAAAACTGAAAACTACTTCATAAAATTTGAACAAAAGGCCATCATAGTATCTAGAATAAGCCTTATAAATTTAATCAAATTATGTAAGAAAATATTTAAATATTTTAGTAATATCACACCATGCAGTTAACTTTCTAATACCACAAAAACCGATCAATATATTTAATATTAACGCTACTATTTTTCATTCCCACAAAAAGTGGTGTGTTTATTTGCCGTATATCTGTGTTTCAAAGTAGCATTTTGTTTTCCTTAGACAATGTTACGAGTAGGAAGATTATTGGTTTAAAGGAATGGCATTTCAAACCAATATGCAGCTTAGTTTAAATTTTATCTAAATTACTTCATTTAGCAATCTCACTTTAAAACTTGTTGCATACATTGTTAGCAAAGACCTCGTTTTTATTTATGTTTATTTATTTAAATACTATAATATAATTCTAGTTATATAAAGTATCTTGATAATAGTTAGTTTATTTTTAAGTTCAGGAAAATTAGCCATTGAAGTTCTATTCCAATAAACATAAGGAGCTTACAGTTAATAAATAAAGTTTTAAAGAGATAGGACCAATCAAAAATAATATTATAAGCTTTTCTTGTTATGTTAAATCATTATCCTTACTACTTAATTTTTAAATCATAAATAATCCCTTAGAATTACAATTTCAAAGATAAAGATCGAAAATATAGAACTAGGTGTTCTTTAAATTTACAAAGACAAATTTATAGTATTAAACTAAGTTTATATAGTTTTTTATATTTAATATTGACATTGAAGTACTCTTTATATTATGGTGAGATCATCCACGATTTTTTGATGACTTTACCCCTTAATCATTTTTGCCACACCTCATGCAACAAAAAAACAATCTCCCTCAAAGCAATTGGTGGGAATTGACAAAATGTTTATAAACTTCCTGTTGAATAATGCAAAAATAGTTAAGTCATCTTAAACCAGATTTCTATTTAAACTAGGCATCAGAGCTTAATTTTCCGATATATAATACTACACTATAAAGCGTTCAATGGCAGTACGAGTTAACACTTATACCATATAATATAAAAATATCATATTCTATACAGTTGTACCTGTGGATATCAAGTTTACATAAAACACCTTTTACTATAATTTTAAGCTTATAAATTCAATTGGGCAAGGAATTTAGTAAAAACATTTAATTGGTTTCATTTCTAGCCAATCTTTTGCTTAGAAAAGTTCAAAGTCCAGCGCAGTGATATATAAACTAACGAAATCTACAAAATTGCTTTCATTTAACCAATCCTACTTGCTATATATCTTTTACAAACACTTTATTTTATAAAATTTAAGAATGTCCAGTCCAAACAACATCAAAAGAGAGAATATTGATGACGAAGTACCATCCAGTGTAAGCCCCAACAATGGCAACGCTTTTGATAAATACATTCATACCGATTACCTTGATGATAACACTATGAATATAAGCAATATAATTAACCAAGACCCAAATGGGAATGAGATTCAAAACCAAGAAATGGTGGATCTTTTTATTAATAGCCTTTTCATCCCTGAACCAACATTAAATCAGAACCTTATTCAGCCTAACTTTTTCTCTTTGGATAACTCCGCGTTACCACCCATAGTTGAAGACATGACTGCTCAAATGGATGCTGGTTCTCCTGGTACTACAGCCACTTTTGATAGTGAGTTCAATGGTAGTAACCGAACTAAAAAAGATAAATCTAAGTATGGTGATAATTGTCATATTCGAGCAGATCTTATCTTATCACCTGAGGATCAAGAACAGATTGAAAAGGCAGGTCCAAAAGAACGTCGTCAAATTAGAAACAAAATTTCTGCTAGAAATTTCAGACTAAGAAGAAAAGGTAATAAGCTAGTAAGAATCATATGGTAAATGTCTAACTCAATATAGAATACATTAATGGTCTTGAAGATAAGGTTAAGATGTACGATGAAAACATTTCAGCCCTTCATCAAGAGTTGGCTAACAAACAAAAAGAAAATATTTCTTTACAGATAGACATTGAAGATCTTAGACAAAAGTTTGAGTTACTTACTGCTCAAACACCTAGTTTACAACACCTTTCAGGTATAGATATTGTCGTATTTTAAAATCAACCAATTTAATAAATAACTTAAGGTATCGACCCATCACGTGATCTAACTATATATCAAGGACAGCTAGTCACTATGGACTCTATTAAAGAGAGTATTCAAACAAACCGCTTCTCTTGCCGCGACTTAAGTGGTATAGAAGTTAATAAGCAAGGAGATGTCATAGGTGATAATAAGTTAGGTAACCGCTTCCAAGCCAGTAACGGCCAAAGTTATATGGTTAAGGCGTAAAATGTAGCTAAAGCAAAACTATTTATTTTAAAAATTTCATACCACTTTGCTTGCTATGTTTAATGTTTAAAGCTACTCTATTTCTTAAAAGTTCTACCTGGCTTTATCATTGCAAAACCTTCTTTCATTTACTTGTACTCTTATTCAAAATATCAAAATAAAGTTTTACTCCTTTTTATTTATATTCATGGTGTGTTTATTGCAATCTTATTTCTTAAACTGTACTTGACTTAAATTTTTATTTGATTTTTTTCTTAGCAATAGTCTCTTTTAACAAGCAATAAATATTCACATTTTTACACGAAAACATGAGTCTCAAAAACCATCTTACAAAATATCCTTCTTTTTTATAACCAGCTGATTTACGAAACTTAGGGATAACATATCGAAATTTTACTTTCATCACCTGCTTAAAAATTAACAGCCTAATTTTGTAACTTATAGCATAGTTATATAACATCAATGGATATGTTTTTATGTATGCTTTAGTTTTATATAATTTTTTAATATTCCGTTCCTTTTGAAGTAGATATTCCACTGTATGAATTAAAATCTAGCGGACTAAATTTAATATTACATATTTTTTCAACAATAGAATTCAAAGAAACAATTAATTATTATTCCATAATTTTCTAGTATTTTCTCAAACCTCCTCTCCCTTATTTCCTAAAGATAAAAAATAACTACTTAATTGGATGTGGACTTGTCATTTTTAGCGAAGATTTGTATTTTCTATTTTTATATTGTGAACATTCCTATTTAACCCTTATAAAATACCGCATACTTTTATTATTCAAGTTTTTTATCAGATTTGGAATGGTCTTTTTGAGAACATTTTTTTCTATTTACCCTCCTATTCTATTTCTATCTGTTATTTTGCCCATATTATTTTTTCAATTTATATTATTTCATTTTATATATATCCTTATTACAGTAAAAAATATTATAGATTAATAGTGAAAATAAAAAAATAACTTAAATTAATTAGTGCTATTGTATAATTCTGACCTAATGTTGAAATCATAACTTGAAAATGATTAAAAGATGTATCGTTAAAACATAACTTAACAATGTTTGATATAAAAAGAATGGCTAGATTTAGCTAGTAATAATTTGAAAAAGAAAAAATAGTCAACTTTGACTTTATAGATTTATAGCCTAAATAAAAGATGCTATGTGATTTTATTATAATAATTTTAAAATATTAATGGCATTTTATACGGTAAAATATACTTATTGATTAAAATATTAGAAATTTAGCTAACTATTTTAGCTTTTATAATATACAAAATCATCTAGTTACTATATTAAAATATTTTTTTGTTCCAACCTTTTGTCCATTTTTTATACAGCTTAAATTTTGAAAAATAATAATCACCATTAAACTCTTAAATATCTTACATACTAATAAACCAGTCAATAATACCCTTAAATTGCTACGTCTTATCAGAATAGTACCATAATAATATCTTACCTAAAGCAGGCAAGCAACTAAGTTAACAACAGAACAAGATAGTGGTTGTAAATTGACAATTTTTAATTTCATGTAAAGCCTATCAACAAAATAATAGTATTGCTATTATTACTCATAAGTTAATCTTTATCCTTGTTTTAATAACTTAAACTTATATAATGAAAATCTGAAATTATAGCCATAAAAATATGAATACAGCTTTAGATTAACATTTTGAAGTATCATTATATGGTATTAACATTAAAAAGTCAACTTGTATGTTTTAATAACAACTGATTCTTTAAAATTTACCATAAAACCCTATATTTATAATATATTTATTCTATAAAACAACTTAAAATTAAAAAGTTAGTTGGATTAGTCAGACATCATCATGTCATCTTCTTGCATAATTTCACCTCTCGAAGTGGAGCTAACTAATTCTCTACGAATTTCTGGGGTGATGGTATGATGATTTTGTTTACGAAGCACTTCAAATAAAGCATCTTTTTGTTCTGGAGTTATATCTTGTTTATATCTTATCATATTACATTAATACTGCATTAAATACATTAAAGATTTATTACCTTTGAGCAAACACCAAAAAAGCTTGATGCCATAAGACTGGTAATGCTTCTTCTTCATCTTTCATACGTACAAAATGGAACACCAAAGCATCAATAACTTTATATGGAAGTGCATATTTTTTATCTAAAAGTAAACGGATGAATAAAGAATTGGCTCCGGAATATTCCATCTCAGCTAAACGTAATAATGCTGCTGCAGAGTGAAGCATTGGTACAGAAACTTTAGTTAGTACAGAGCCAATAATAACTGCTTCACGAAGAGTACATGTGCCTGACTATTATAATTTAATACTTTGTTGAATAAATATAAATATAGTCTTACTTCACAAAGTGGAAATAAAAATCCTTTAAAAAAGGAGGCAGGTTTGAATAAAGCCTTTTTGATAGCCATATAAAGATGTGGGGATAATTTTTTAGATTCTTGAATATCCATTCTTACTCTATCTAGTAAAACATAATGGAAAAATCTTTGAGATTGCCTACTTTTAAGATTGGAAGCGAAGATCCTTGTGGCTTCATAAAAAGCATGAGGTGTCCATTTTTCTGGACGAGTAAGATAAAGGATATCTTCCCAATTGGATAGAGAAGGTATAATCTTGAAAGCTTTTGGAAGCTTACCAGACTTATAACGTGATAATAAAAGTCCAACTCTAAACAATAAGTTAATCTTTAAAATTTTAGAATTAATTTTATGTACTTTGAATAAACTTCAGCTACTTTAGGATTGATTCCTGGAGGAGTGGGAGCTGATGTATCTATACTGCTATTAGTTAAATACAACTATTTTTAATGCTCTTTACCTTTAGTCTCATTGGCACGAGCTTGAGCATTATCGTATTGCTCAAGTTTAGCACGGATAAGATCAGCTAAATTTATACGTTCTCCTGGAGCTTCTGGTAAAAATTTATTCATTGCATTAACATCAGCTTGATCCAATTCCTTTTATAATATGAATTTGATATCGTATATAGTAAAATAAATATCCAATATACCTCAATATCCATGGAATCACCATAATAATCTAACTCAACTTCTTCGATTTCTTCCTCTTCCTCCTCTTCATAAATTTCTTCATCTTTTCCACTAATATAATATTGTTATATGTTATTAAAACAAACATTTAGTATTACATACGCTATTCTATCGTACTCGTCTTCATCTTCACTCTCTTGGAACTCCTCTTGTTGCTCACGAGCCAACTTTAGGATTTTTTTCGAGATTTTAGGGTCAATATATTCCTAAATAAAATTAGGTTTAATTAAACAGTTTCAAATTAGCTTACATCATCCTCTTTTTCACCTTTATTGGCCTTAGCTACAAACTTAGCTCGATTTTTAACTGGTTTAGCATAAAGCTTGGTTCCTTCTTCATTTGTGATATCAACATGTAAAGGATCATGTCGAAATCCCAAGTTTTTTTTTGTTACACTGGCCCTTTCTGCTTTTCCCATTTTTAAAAAATAAAATTTTGAATTTTATTCGGTATAATTTTAATTCCTCAAATTGAAAGTTCCCATAATACTTAGGACAAATTTTCAAAATTACTAAAATAGTATATTGTCTAATAAAATTTTAATTAATATTGTGACATAAATTTTGGCTATTAAACAATAATAATGCTTGCTACATACTATTTCAAAAATTACAATATTTAAACTACTTTATGCTTTAATTAGTTTAATCACTTAAGATATTATAATGTAAAATAAATAAAGATTAAAAAACTTAAGATTTGAGATATCTTTCTTTAAAGCAAATCTCTAACACACCATGTAAGATGAACCCAGTTAATCCCCATATAGTACCATCAATATATTCTGGCGTACGATATCTAGGCACCTTATTTGGTGAACCACGAGGCGAGTCCCATGTTTCTATGCTTTCTTTTTTCAATAAATCATTAATTGGTATTGTAAAGTAATTATCGACTTCATCCTTATTTAACTTTAAATCAAGTAAATTTTCTTCCCCTTTAACTGATTCGGTGTGAATCTTTAATTCATTTCCACAATGATTAAGCTCTTTCAGTATGATTCCTACATATGGATATACTTTCAGGTTTCCCTTCCAATTAGGTAAAGGAGAATACTGACCTAAAATATGGATTAAATCAGAAGGTATGCCTATCTCTTCATAAGTTTCTCTTAAACAAGTTGCTAATAAAGTATCATCTGATTCATCTCTTTTACCCCCAGGAAAACTAATTTCACCAGGATGAGAAGATAAGTTTTTTGTTCGAACTGTGAAAAGAACTGAGGGCACTTTATCTACACTACATAACAGCATCAGTACTGAAGCTTCTGAAACTATTTGAGTCTTATCATATTTGAAGCGAAATGCTGGTCGTTGTGAAGAACTTATAGATAATCGCTTGCTTATTGCACTGATACTTGAAGGACTGAATAAATCGTCATAATTTAAAGCACATATATCTACTACTGATTCCCTTATTTTCGGTTCATTATTTAAGTTAGAAAGAGATCTCAACAAACGGTTAGATTCAAATATATATAACGAACTTTTTGAATTACCTAAAATTAAAATATTTTGTTGTATTTTTAAAGTTTACTAATTTGACTCTATACATGAAAGAAAATGATGAAATTTAATAAAGTTCTAATAGTTTTAATTTGCAAAATTAAAGTTTTAATTTAGTTTAGTTTATTTTGTATTTTTATGACCAAGGTACTATGAGTCACTAACTTAAATTTGATCTATTGAATAGAACAAACATATTCTGAATGACTGTTACTCTAACTCACCGTTTCCCATCTAATAAAAATTGAAATTTAAAGTAGATAGTATAGAAGTAAGTATACAATAGTACCGATCATATGATAGTGACAATTTTGTGTTAAGAATTTCCTTTTTAATAAAGTTGTGGGATAAATTTGGAAACCATGATTTTGAATATCCAGACTAGTTTTAAATTTTATGATGTTATATTTAGTTATTCATCATAGCTCAGGTAAAAACACAATAAAATATAGAAAAAGCTATCCGTACACCCTCTAACTGTACCTTATTAGTATTATTTCTTATAATTTAAATTCGAAAGTGATGTTATTTAACCCTAAAACTGGCTATAAAGAAATTTCTAATATAAATTTTTGATATTATTTAAACAGTTTGTAACCCTTGTTTTAATCTACATTTGATACTTCATTATTAAATATATCAATAGGGTTAAACTAGAGTTAATTTGTTAAAGTGAAAACCTCAGTATCATACACTCAAAACTATAACATAAATCTATGATATTTACTATCAACAAATATAACGTTTAGTGTTGATGATATTTCAAGTAATCTAGTTTCTCAAATTACTTTTATCACTATGATTTTTATACACAAAAAGTGATAATTTGTTACTGTTTTTAATATTTATTTCAATACTTACTGATATCCATATCAAAAATAATAACATTTCTAACTTCCTTGAGATTTTTATTAATATATCTCTTTGTAATGCTAATATTTGTTAGTTTTTTTTATTAAATAAAAGCTAATGGATTTGATGAATATATTGATTTAATAATTAGGTCTAAAAAAAGAGCTCAATACTATAGAAGCTGTTTTACAACCTTTGGAATAATCAATAAAATAAACTGTATTAAGAAAAAACTAAAGGTTACAACATGGCTTTGTTTTCAAAAAAAGTATTAGTATTAGAAATCTGAAAATTTAACCAACTATATACTACTATTATAAAGGGTTATCTAGGAACATAGATAAGCATTAGATTAGTGAAAAAGCTAACTGGAACGTACCTAAACCTGTTCATTAGAAGATTCCAGGAAACAATATAGATAGACTCGGCCATTAGGGTAGATTCATTTATAATAAGTTACGAAAGGTATTGCTGTTAAAAGTACCAATAGTATTATTAAAGTTTAAAGATTTTGTATTCAAGTAAAGATTTAATACCTATCTCATGATGTTATTTGAGTAAAAATATAGGAATTTATAGTAGAACAGATAAAATTTAAAATGTTTGGAATCTAATAAGTCGATTGAGATAATATTAAATGGGGATGTTTTTTTTGGTTTCATTACTTTTTCCATTTTTTAAGCGCTATTTGAGCAGAAAGATTGTTAGTAAAGTTCTTAGATAAAAAAATACATCCCCAAATACTTAAATATATCCCGTTAACTAAGATGGTAAAATAAATGAAAATATAATGAACTTGATATTTAATAATTACACTAAAATGTAATAAACCAATTAAAATAATTAAATAAATTTACTTTCCTAAATAATGTGGATAATATTAAAATGCTATAATTACCATTGGATTTAGATGAGTACACCTGACACTTGTTTTCAATATAAAAATTCAAGCTATTTTTGTTTTCGTGTATTGGATATTTTTTTAGATTAATACTGACTTCTTAATCATCGACACTTTCGATCCTAACATTAAAGTAACTTAACATATAACATATGGGGATGTATTTTTCTGTTTAGAAATTTTTCTATATTTTAAGCGCTATTTGAGTGCAAAAATTGTTAGTAAAATTCTTAAACAGAAAAATACATCCCCATATTATAATTTATTTTGTCTTTATTAAAACACCTAATAAAATTATATAATTTGAAAGCAAAAAATAAAAATGAAAAATATCTGTAACTATTTTTGAGAAGTTCTTTATTATATAAGTATGTTATAATATCAGTTTGGTCGATTACAACTATTTGATTTTTTGATATCTATCTAAATAAAGTACTATTTATTTATAACACCAAAAGCAATTAATAAAGTAAAAGTTAGGAACATTCATATTATAAATCATGACAAACAAAATAAAAAACAAGTGATATAGCTAAGAATATTAACATAATTTTGAATTATGAAGGGAAAGTAATCAGTAGTCAAATAATAATACTCTAGGTCTAATAAGAATATGGAAACAATTTTCTTATGCTTGACATGAGGGGAAAAAATGAGATATGGGAATGTATTGTTGTGTTTAAGAATTTTACTAACAATTTTTTCATTTTTAAGAATTTTACTAACAATTTTTTCATTTTTAAGTAGTGCTTAAAAGATGGAAAAGTAATGAAGTCAAAAAAAACACAAATGGTAAATAATTCATACCAACTATGTGGGATGAATATTATTTAAAATAGATTTATTAAATTCAAACATTTTTATTTTAAAAAAATAGAAATATATTTTTTACTAATGTTTAAAACCCAATAACATAATAAGTTTGAATTTAATATAGTGATTAAAAATATAGTGATTAAAAATATAGTTTGATTTGATATAAAATAATAAGAATTTATAATATTTTGGATGTTGTGATCTTTCAGTGATAAATAACTTTATTAACATCCTTCGTTCTAACGTAGCATATATGTAATCAATCTAATAATAGAAACCTATTTGGGTTACTAAATGACTATATATTAAAAAAGGTGCGTTATTACAAAGCAAAAGGATTTCCAATATTAGAATTAAAATAATCAATAAAACTCCAGAAAATAATTTTAATCTTTATTTATTTTAATTTATATGTTATGTTGAGCGTAAATAGTATAGAGGTAGAATACTTCTCTTCCAAAGAAGTGGCCTGGGTTCGATTCCCAGTTTACGCATATTATTATTATTTTTTAATACACGTTCATTATAGTAAATATTCAAACATGTTTAATATGGGAATGTATTTTTATGTTTAAGAATTTTACTAACAATTTTTGCACTCAAATAGCGCTTAAAAAATGGAAAAAGTAATGAAGCCAAAAAAAACATCCCCATATTCTAAAATTTTACCTATCAACTCTTGAATGATTTTAAATTCCCAACTTTTTTTATTTTAGGCTAATTTTAGGATAAAAAAACTAGCTTTTAGTTAACATCTAGAATATTGAGCAAAATTTTTATGAAATTTATAATAAAATATATAACATTTATACGGATTATTTATAAATCCCTTAGCTCTAATATAAGGCTTGAATGAAATGAGCATATTAGTCATACCTCAAAAGCTCTATAATACAGTTAAGTAAAATGAATGACAAATACATCAAAATAGATTAAGTTCCGATTTATAATTTGTTCAAATTAAAATGTTTTAAACCTAATTCGGCTCTTGCTAAAAACAAAAAGAATTTAAAGTTAGCTCATATTAAATGCCATATTTTAAAGCCAAAGTTCATTCTATTTATCTATTTTAAAGCTTCAATTTTTTAATTAAAAATTAAAAATTAATCTTAGTAATATAAATAGATATATTAATTTAGCTGATATCTTTATTTTAATTTTAGTATTATATAATATATTAAAATTTCTGCCATTTATTTTTTACAATTGAAATTATTGAGTGATTAATATACAGATCAACTTTCCCATAAAACTAATCTTAAAATTTAAAATACTGCGTAAAATAAAGCAGAATGATAAATAATGAGAATTGAAATGATCGAAAGATAAATTTATTCTTAAGTAAACTTCAAAAGTGTTAATAAAAAAGGGTAACCCTCAATAAATTTTTATCGCAAAATTCAAAGTTTTGGGTCCTATTTATCCATCAGATCCCATCTTTTTCTTTGTAGATAAAAAAATAAATGTGTAATTCTTTTATTGATAAGCTATTGTATTTATTTTTTTACAAAAAGAGTTACTACATTTTTTTGGTACTTGGCAACATAATGTGAAAGTAACAAATGTTGAACAATTTGTAATAAAATTTAACAGGGTGAGAAAGAACTTTTTTCAATTTGAATTACTAATTTATCTAACTTCCTTAAATGCTTAATAAAATATTCCAAAAAATAGGAATGATAAAAAATATTTTTATTAATTTAGCTAACCATGCTCCACCCCAAAATTAGTAATTCTTAACTTTAGGTTCAATTCTTAGCTCATAGTCCCTAATGATCTCATAACTGCTTCATTTTGATCCATGAAATTAATTACCAATCAATTTGTTACTTTTGTTGGGGTAAATTTTAGTTTTTTTATAAATGCAGGATAAACATTAGAAATCAGAAATTATTAGAGGATAATCCAATTTACGTAGTTGTTCCGTAATCCTTTATTTAAAATAAAACATTAAGTATTCACAATATTATGAATATATATATTTTTATGTATACTATATACAGAAGATAAACTTTAACAGTATGTAATAATTATATAGTTAAATTATTCTCTCTCTTTTAATAACTGTTTTGTAGTAGAATTAGAGGTAAACTTTGATTTAATAAATTGGCTAGTTAAGGGTATCGGTTTAAGATAATTATTCCAACTGGGTGTTAATAGCTCATTTCATTGGTTAATAAATTTTCCTCTAACTGAAAGTATATAAGGTAAATCAAAATACAAAGGTGAAAATTTTAAAAGAGTTAAAATATTTATATCTTACGATGATTAGTGTATTACAAGCATATACGCCTGAAGAAGTTAAACTACATAATACCACTCATTCCTGTTGGGTTATTTATAAAGGTAAAATTTATGATGTTACCGAATTTGCAGAAGACCATCCAGGGGGTGAAGATTTAATATTAAAATATGGTGGTAAAGATATAACAAATATATTCAATGATCCAATCAGTTATAGACACTCAGAGAATGCCCACAATATATTAGATGAATTTTTAATTGGGGAAGTTAGAGAAGCAGGTGGTAAAGCAGATAGTTTTGCGCATAAAGGAAATCATACTTATACGGATATAAGTAAAGATTTAAAAGAAGAAAAGTTTTTAGATTTAAATGGTGCTTTATTTGAACAAATGTTTTTTAATAACTTTTCAAAAGAATTTTATCTAAAACAAGTACATACCCCACGTTATACAAAAGAATCTCCTATCTTTTTTTCAAGTCCATTTTTAGAAATGTTAACTCGTACTGCTTGGTATGTTATACCTACCTTTTGGTTACCTGTATGCTTCTATTTTTTATTACTTTCTTATAATTTAAATACAGCCAATAATATTATGGGTTATTGTTTTATTGGGGGTATATTTATATTTACATTAATTGAATATTCAATCCACCGATTTCTATTTCATTTAGATGATTTAGTACCTGATACTCCTTTCTTTTTATTTGTACATTTTCTTTTGCACGGTGTTCATCACTATATTCCAATGGATAGAATGCGATTAGTATTACCACCTGTACTTGGTGTTGCTTTAGGCTTACCTTTATATAAAATAGTATCTTTAATTTTAAACGATAGTTCTTTAGATGGAATAAGATTTGCTTTGTTATCTGGTGGAGTATTTGGTTACATATGTTATGATTTAGTTCATTACTATGTTCATCATGGTCATATATTTTTTAATTATTTTAAAGAAATGAAATCGTATCATATGGCACATCATCATTCTAATTATCAAGTTGGATTTGGTATAACTTCTAAAGTTTGGGATTATGTATTTGATACTGTATTAACTGATGAATCTCCTAATATCATTCATGTTGTAAAACGTGACAATTAATTTAATCTATTTTATTATCTGTTTAATAAATCTTTGTATAAAGTAAACTTATATTATTATTACTTAATTTTTCACTTGTTATAATTGTATTATTATTATAATACTATTTATATTTTATAACTAATCAGAGTAGGTACTTTATAGATTTTAAATAAGTTTAATCGTATAAACTTGATAACATAAGGGGGTGTTTTTTTTGACTTATTATTTTTTCCATTTTTTAAGCGATATTTAAGTGGAAAATTTGTTAGTAAAATTCTTAAACATAAAAATACATCCCCATAAATTTATGGAATTTCTTGATTAGAATAAATTGCTTTTTGGATAACAAGGTGTTACATGTTTTATATTGTGTAATATTTTGAAATCAAGACATACAATATTTATTTTTAAAATTTTAAACTAAGTAATGCCAAGTATTAAAATTAAGAAACTTAAGAGATAAATTAAGGTTTAAAGCGATAGAATTAGTAAAAGTCAAGAGTATGTAACTTATAGAAAAAGGAAATAACAGTTCTTAACAGGTTCTTTTTAAAATGACTATGATTGCTACTAATGACTTACTCCATTGAGTTAAAAAGAGCATTCCTTATTTATAATAATAATAAAATTATATATATTGAAATCAAACTTTATATTGCCCTTTTAATTTAATAAATAATTTACTATCAAATAATAATAGAATGGTATAAAAAGCAACTTAATATTCTATTATATTTTTCAAACACTAAAATATAATAATATATGGGGATGTATTTTTATGTTTAAGAATTTTACCAACAATTTTTCTGTTCAAACAGCGCTTAAAAATAGAAAAATTGTTGGTAAAATTCTTAAACAAAAAAACATATCCCCATACTAACTTAAAATCTCGATTGATCAATTATCTTCCCCATCCTGATAATCATTACCTCACTGCTCTCGAGATCTCCTTTTGTTTTTCAAATCTTTGTCCTTTTTCCCACTATTTTGATCATTATCATTTTTATTTTTCTAAAATACCTTTCATCTAAGAATAAATTTCAGCAATTTAAATCTAGTTCTAAGATATCATCATTATCATCCAAATCATCCATATTCAAGCTTTCTATAGATTTCATATTTATAGTAATATTACTCTCCAGGTCACCATACCACCTTCGTTCTTTCTTGACTTTTGAGGTCCATAATCCTTTAGTAGTTTCCGTAGTATTAATATCGTTATTTCTACTTTGTCCAGCATTTAGTTTTTTAGGTTAATTAACTTTTGAGGTCCATGAACTTTATACAGTCTCTGTAATATTAGTATTTTTATTATAACTGTTTGCTTACATATTTTCTTCCTTGAGTTGTTTTTAGTTATCAGCCTTTTCCATTTTTGCTTTTGAAGTCCAATTTCCTCTAGTACTTTCAATAATAATAATAATAATATTACCTCAATTATCTGCTTTTGTATCTTTTTTCTTGAGTTGTTCAGTACTATCCATTTTTTCCTTTTTGACTTTTAGAGCACAATCTCCTTGTACAGTATCTGAAATAACATTTTTGTTATTCCAATTACTTTTTTGAGTACTTGGTTGCCCGGATTACTCACTATTAGATCGTTTTTCTATTTTAACCCTTGAAGTCCAATCTTCTAATACAGTATCTGCGATAACATTATTATTATTAAACCAATTATCTTCGCAAGAATTTATTCTTTTAGATTGAAAATTGTCAGACTGGTTGTCTTTTTAAGTGTCCACTTTTTTGGGCTCAGGATTATCAGCCCAATTTCTTCACTGGGTATCCACTCTTACAGGTTAACTATCACAGGTCCAATTACCTCCTTAAGTATTCTCCTTTTCAGACTGATTGCTATTAGTCCAGTTATCTCTTTGGGTGTTCGCTGTAGCATTATTATTATTAGTCCAGTTGCTTTGTTAAATTTCCATTTTTTCAAACTTGACGTTACTAGTCCAATTACCATCCTGCTTGCTTGTATTCAGTTAATCATTACCCCAGTCTCCTATGTCGTTTCATATTTTACTATCACTCTTAGCCCAACTACTCTCTATTTTGATTTTAGTTACTGGATTTGATTGACTATTACCCCAGCCTTGTAGATTGGTTTTGTTAATGTTTTAACTACTTCCTGCTACGTTCAAACTTCTGCTCCAATCTATCTTTGATCTAGGCTTATCACCCCATTCCTCAGTATTATTACCTTGATCATTGAAACTACGATTATAGTCGCCCCTTCTTTTACTATTTATTCCTCTATTTCCTCTATAATTGCCTCAGGTATTGCCCCTTAGGCTAGAATTGGGATTGTTGTCTCTTTGATTTTGGTGCGAATCATTATTATTCTAAATTCCTTGATTACTTTGGGCACTGCCTGACTTAAAATTTGGGTTATTGCCTCTTCAGGTTAATCAGGGCTTTGATTATCATTCCATCTTATTTGACTGTCTTGGACATCTCTTGGTTTAAAATTGGTATCAGCATTTGTTTGGTTTTGAGTATCATTTTGATAGGAAATTTGACTATCGTTACTTCAAGTATTTCCACCTTTGGGTTTAGATCCCTAACTTCCCTGCTGATTATTGTTTCCAGTTTAGGCGTTACTACTCCAAGTATCTTGGTTAGTTTGGCTTTGAAAATGAGTGCTATCTCAATTTCCTTGGTCAATTTGATTATGAGGCTTATAACTACCACAATCTCCTTGTTTACTGTTACCTAAACTTCCTTGGGTGTCATGATTCTCAGCTTGATGACTATTCCTCCAATTTCACTGAATGTTTTGATTCCCAGTTCGGATATTGTTACTCAATTCGTTTGGCTTCCTTGAATATTAATATCACCTCAATTCCCTTGATTTTTTTGAGTAATATTATTGCCCTAAGTCTTTTGATTATTTCAACTATTCTTACTCTAGGCTTCTCGATTTCTTTGATTGTTATTATACCATGCACTTTAATCATTGTCTTAACGAAAACTAGTCCTTTTTCGTTGATTTCAACTATTCTAATTTGTTAATTTAAGTTCATCGGCTTGAGGTTCTAACCTAACATTAGATTTATTACTTGAATCAAAAGGATTTCACTTATTTTCCCTCTGATCATTTAGAGAATTATAACTATTTTTAGGATCAACAAACTCATCTTTTGAAATGTTCCATGGTTTTAAACTATTTATTAAATAAATATTATATTACTTATTGCCATTATGATTGTTTACCATTGTCACCAGGTTGAAAACTATTATCAATGTTTGTTTTATTGTTTGTTGGAGTTTCATTCCAAGCTAACTCAAAGAGATCTTATTCTTAAGGATTAATGTTATTGACTGTTTTCCAACCTCGATCATCTTCAATACCACGTAAATAGCTATAATTATAATTTTAAATAAAATAAACAATAAAATCACTTTTATGATATTCATCCAATGATCTAGTATTAATAATATCAAATTCAATTGTGTTTGTTAGTTGTATTTACTATAAGTGCATCTATTTATTTATTGTTAATCATGTAAATGAATATTATAAATTGTTACTACCTCCATATAAATTAATAGGAGTTTTAGGGATTTCTATCCTACACTAGTATAATAATATTTATACGATTATAAATAAGTCCTTACTTTCTATCTACCTTCAAAATTACAATATTAAATAAAAATAAAATAAATATTACTTTAGTAAAGTTAGTCGTTTGTTTTTCTAAAATAGCGATCTTATGAGTTTGTTCATTAATGTTAGTACTATCTCTAAGTTTACTTACTGTTAAATTTGATTTATTCTTGATATCATATCCTTTCGATAAAAGCATCTATTGAACATTATCTATTAAATTTGTTGTTAACTTAATTTATTTTTAATTTATTGCATTAGTGAATTCTAACTGTTTATTTTTTCTTGGTTCAATATAAGATTCTAACATATTATTGATATATTTATATCATTAAATAAAAACTATTACCAATAACACGAAATAGACTAATTATACTAAACGAATTCAAATATTCTTTATTAACTTAATTATCTCCAATAAAATAAATACATTTTTGCATCTCCGTTTTATTAAATCCCTTTAAGTCCTCCACTATTTGATAACTAACTTTATATACACTTTGATAGACCAACTAAAGTTAAATTAAAATTCCAAAGAACTTACTGAACTTTCATTTTAAAAGCTTCTGATAAAATCTACTATATAAATTTCCTTTTAATCTTAATTCTAATTTTAATTTTATCTTTTCAAAATACTTCTGATAAACTTTCATACTCTCATTTGAATGTTTAAATATAGCATTACACAACTTAAGAAAAATATCACTATTTTTTGAACCGTCTATAATCAACATTTATAATAAAATTACAATTTTATCAAAATAATTTAATTTACTACTGATAAATTCACTTTTCCAAACCTTAACGACATCAATTATACCTACAGCATTTTCAACACGAACTAAAAAAAACAATAGATTAATTCTATTTATTCTATTACATTCAAAAAAAAGAAAGCTTACAACTAGCCATATTATAAATTATCACCTGTTTATTTTTATATAATAAAAATTGATATTGTGTTTCTTCTTTTGCTTTCATCTTTTATTATTATTGATATCATTTATTTAAAAAAAGAAAATAATAAATACTTCAATTATTAATTTTTTTGAGCTTTAAATAGTGATAGCTTTAGAGTTACGTATTAATTTTTTATAAAATAAAAATAAATTTTTAATGCTTCAGTTATTTAAGTATCACTAATCTTAAATACCTTTTCTTTCAATTGTTGAGCTCATTAAATTAGAATCACTTTTTAATAGAGGTAAAAGGTAAATAACTTAAAACATTCTTTTAATCATTTAATCTTATCTTTTAGACTTTAGTTTTAATCTATTTTTAAAAATTGTAGTGAAATTTCAACTAAGAATTAGATTTATTTATGAGATAATTAAATGCTTTTATTAAGCTGGTACTATAATTAATCTTATATAAAAAAATTCTAATTAAAGTATATTATTTCTTAAAATTTCTATTTAATTTACTCTTTTTTTAAAATAAATTCGATTTATTGATTTAAATAGATTTTGTATTTCAATTAATTTAATCCCACTTTAAAATCTCCAAACATTACATTTTTAACTTCATAACAAAGTCAAATGCCAAAACAACAAGTAATACCGAGAAAACAGAAAGTAAATTGATATTTTAAAAAACTTGAAAAGTTTGCTAATAGAGTTAGCCCTCTGGAATCCTTGAAATCAATAGTCGATTACCTGTAAAGCCAAGTCAAACTTTAGAGGATATTTATATTACAAAAAAAACTAAGTTGAAGTATTTATATTTACAAGTTAAAAAAGGATTAATTGAAAAAAGGTAAATAGTATTTATGATATTTAATATTATTTTTGTTTTTGTTTCTATTGATTTCATTTTATTTTATTTTAATTATAAATAGATTACCAAAATTATCTTTACATGGTCTTGGTTCTTGTACTTTAAATACAGTTCAGTTGGCTTTAATGCTAGAAACCCAATTTGAAGAATTTAAACCACAATTAAAAATTACTACAGATACAACAAAGGTGATTGAAGATTTAACACCTGAAGATGAGGTAAAGGATTTATTTTTAGTCTAAGATTACATGATTATTAAACTTATTATTATTATTTAGGAAGAAGATATTGAAACAAGAGTAAGGAATGTTTCTAGTATTCATATAGAAATTCAATTTTTAAAATTACCATAAAATGAAAAAGAAAAGAAAGAGAATATATAAACTTATAAAATATTTAAAAGAATGTTTATTTATTTTAAATTCTTATTTTATATACTTTTTGTTTTATATAAAAATAAGAATTATTAACACTCGAATGATCTCATAAATTAAGTTTATTTTTTATTATAAAAAAATAGATTTAAATTCTCTATATAAACATATCAAAAATATACAAATCCATATATTGTTTTAAAATCCAGATTTCCGAACTTTTTTACGTATTGTTGTTGCTCTTGATAACGGCTGAGAATTAGACATTGGCTCTAATTTTAATTGAGATAAATAAGGTAATGGTTGAGTCATTGTAGGTTCTTTAAATCTATTTTCAACTACACTAATTTGTGACGAATAATTGTTATTAATATTTTCATTATTAAACTGACTTAATCTAGTATTGTAATGTTTCTTTTGAGAATTAATTACTTGTGATATAACTTTATTTTTTTGTGAACTAATAACAGGTGGTAATATATTGTTTCTATTATCAACATTAACTTCGCTTTCTTCCTCATCTCTTATACTATTATCATAATTCCCTTCTTCTTCTTCATTTTCAACTTCTCCATCAGTAGCATCTGAAACTTCGTTATTATTCCAAACTAATTCTAATTTTTCATAAGTTTCTGTAGGTTGTATAATTTCATTAATATTCTGGGTCAATTTATTAGGTTCGATTTGATAAGTTATTAAACTTTGTTTTAAATGTGTAGATAACAAATTAGTAGATTTGGTTGTAAATGTATTAATATTATGTGATTGTGTAGAGTCTATTGAAGGATTAGGAGTTAAAGGGAGTTTATATTGTGTTAATTCCAGATCCGGGGTTGTATTAGTAAATAAAGATTTTGTTGTCAATATGGTTTGATTTTGAGTTGTTATTGTAGGCGGAGTATTAATTTCAGTTATGTTTATATTATTATTATCATTATTATTATTATTATCATCTAATTCATATCTAATTAAATAATTAAGTAATTACATTAAATTATAATAAATCAAATAACTTACCTTGAAATTGGATTTATTATACCATTTAATTTTAGATTCGATATTCCATTTGAATTCCTATTTTGTTCATCTTCGTCTTCATCTTTAATTATATTACATAATTTTAAACTTTCAGCAATACATTCTAAAAGTAATAATATTAGTAAATAATAATATTAGTAAATAATAATATTAGTAAATAGCAGTTTAAACTTACCATCCACAAACTGATTTAAATCCACTGTATGGGCATATTCAAAAGGAATGTTATTTACCATTTTATTTATTGCATTTTTCTGTAACTCAATTTCATTATTTGTTAAATTATCCGTCACATTAATTTCATTACTAATATTATTGACAATAGTTTCATTATGACTCTCATCTACGTTATACTTTTCATAGTCAACTTTATAAATACTACCATCTTCAAAATAAGTAAATACTTCAAATATTTGTTTATTATTATCATTATGGTTTTCTTTACTTAATAAAGAAACTCCATTTAAGAAAGGTACAGTTGGATTTTGCCAATATTGTTGATGAGCTAATGTATTATTTGGGTAATAACTTAATTCACTACTTAATAAATTATTGTTGTCTTCATTATAACTATTATATTTATAGTAGTTGTTAATACTAAATGGATCCATTGTTATATTAATAGTTTCATCATCAAATGTTATTGGATGAATATTGATGTCCCCATAATTACCCCATGTACTTAAACAATCTAATATAGTAATATTATTAATATTAGTTATAATAGATTTAATAATAATGGTAGTATTACCTGTATCTTTTAATAATTGATTTTTATAATGAAATTGAATATTAGGTCTAGCAATAGAATTAATTGAATATTTCCAATGAAATACTTGCTTTTTAAAATATCTTAAATCATATATACTATATCCATTTTGATTGGATGTCGCTATTGTGTATTTATTTTGATGTGTATCAAATCCATAATATAAATCACTTTTTTTAACTTCGATTGTTTGCATCTTAGGTAAATGAGTCTAACAAGATAAAATAATATTATCATTGTTATTAATAATAATATCAATAATATTAGTTACTTACTCTACTATCTAATATAAATAATGATTTTTGATTTCCAACTATAAAAGTTCTTGGATTTTGTATGATTCTACAATTACCTAAAGATCGAATGCTTTGATTTAATTCATTATAATTTTCCCAAGGGGATTGAATCAGTTGATTACTAGAAATAAATACATTAATAAAATAAATTAAAATAATGATATAATATAATATAATGTAATATAATATAATAATTCAAATACCTTTTATCATCTAATGAAATATCAAATAATTTAATATTTAATTTATTATCCATTGTAATAATTTCATCTTGAATTAATGGATTAAAATTAATATCAAAGATACTCTCTTGTACTGGAAATTCTTGTTTATTTTTTATAATAATTTTATCTTTTATAATATCAATTTCAATTATTATAAATCCAGACATTGTTCGAATACAAATTAAATTATTTTGATTATTAATTTGTAAGATTCTTGTATTTGATTTATAAACTATTATTGACTTCTTTTTTTTATTCATTTCTAAGTTGGAATCTAATAGTTCTATACCTAATAATACGAATATTATATATCAGTTTATGTGCTTATTTATAATAATATAAATAATATAAATAATATAAATAATATATTAATGAAAGTTACCTACGCAAATCTAAAGCCAATTGACCATCTGGAAAAGCAAGTAATTTATGATTATTAATAGTAAATAAACATAACTGATTACCCAATATTGGGTCAAATAATGTATTATTGAAAGTATTAATTTCTTCTTCTAATAGATAATCGGTAATCAAATCTTTTGAAAAACATAAATCATCTCTTAAAGAAGGTATTGAATTTATCTAAATAAAAATATAAACCATTAGATATCAAGTGAATTAATTTAAATTACCATAGTTTTTAATTCTTTTTTATTCGGTTTTAAAAATCTTCTTGGCTTATTAGGACGGATACTGGGATATAGTTTTACTATATCAGTGCCTGGCTTGTAATATTCAATATTCCCTTTTATTTAATTAATTTAAATTTGAATTAAATTTCAATTTAAATTACCTTTTGATTGATTTTTAAAATTTAAATTGATAACATTTTCTTGTTTATTAGCTAATAAATCAATATTAAAATTCAATTGGCCTGTGGAACCATGAGTGATAAAATTAGGTTCAAATGTATCTTTTGTTGGCTTATTTGTGTCCTTTTGTTTTCTTTTAGTTTTTGATTTCATTTTGATTTTGTTAAAAAGTTAATTTTTATTTCAAACGTTTATTTAATTTTGATTATTCTTTAAGTTCAAAAACTTAATTTCACTTTATCTCGTTTCAACTTTAATAAAATCACCATTTCAAATGTCTTCCATTACAAATATTGATTTATCAACTATTGATTTAGACCATACTGATTCTGGAGATTCTAATACAAGTAATGAGGAAACTAATGGACCATTACTAAAAGAAGTTAAAGAGTTAAATATTATATTTGAAGTAAATTTAACATTTATAACACTCAATTAAGATTTAATATAACATAATAAAATTAATCAATTTAGAATGTCATAAACTTAACTACAAAGATAGCGGAAGATACCTTAAATTATAAGAATGGGTAAGTACTTCTTTTATAAGGAGTTATAAAAAAGAGAAAGTGGATTTATATTAATAAATTTATCATCTTTTAGCACTTTAACCAAAGAAGAATATGATGAATTTTTAACCGATAAAATAAGCAACATATTAGAAGATTATAAGTATTTTGAAAATGTATGTGACCAAATGCATATTTTATTGGTAAGTCTTTTATTTTATTTCTTTTTATATAGATATAATATTTTAACCATTTTAATTCTTTCTATTATAATACTTTATTTCTCTAGTTAAATTGTATAAGAGCTTTAGAATGTGATCCTAAAATTGTTGATGGCTATATGGAATTGTTAAATAATGATAATAATAGGAATGTAAACAAAAGAAAGGGAGAAGAAGAGGAGAATGGTATTCAGGTTAAAAAAGAAAAGAGGGAATAAAACTAAAAATAATAGGCATTTCGAATGGAATAAAATTTTTAACATGAGTTTATAGTAAGTGGAACAGAAGATAAAATGTATTTTTTTTAACAAATTAGGATGAGGTTAATAAATGAGTTACTATTGAAGATAAAATTTAGATTATTGTTTGATATTATGTTTGAGCTCAATTCGTTAAAATATTATTTCATTCCTTGATTTAGTTCATTTAATAATAAAACAACACCAAAAACAAACAATAGTACAATATAATCAATATTTTATTAAAAAATTCAATATTAAAGCTTTAATATACAAAGCATGAAAGGAAGATAAATTTCATTATTATGAATTATAATCTATTTTTGATAGCTGCCCAATTCTACATTTTTCTTATATTTGTCCTTATTATAATTTTGTTTTTTAAATTCCAATTTAATACCTTGATCAAAATCATTGTCAAACTCATAAGCTGCATATATCATTTAAATACTCCGAATAACATCGAAAGGTAATGATATCCTTACTATGTTTTTCGGAATAAATTAACTTCAGTGTATCATCTATAAAAGACTGTTTATCAGTAACAATTATTAAAAAAAAACTCAATATTAATATAAGCTAATGTATACATATTAATAGCATCTTGAATGATTTTTTCATCAGAAGAATTGATAAAATTTTGAGATATATAATATAAATATACACTATTATAAATATCAAATAAATGAAAATCAGGTTGATACAAATGATGAGTAAAATAAACTAAAATCAAAATCATTTTATTTTGTAAAGAAATCAAAAGTATATTAGAATTGATTTTATTTTTGAAATGGACAATTTTGGTAAGTGATATTATAAGGAATCTCATTGGTGGAGCTCAAAATTAGTGCTTATTTTCGATTTATTAACTCTTTGAATACAAACAACCTTAAATTCATCTTAACTTTTCTTGCTAGCATTAAAATAATGTATTAAGCTAATCTAATTTAGCCCAATAAAACAAAGATCTGAATTCTATTGATTTTTTAAAAAACTTAAAAATTCTCTCAATTACTATCTGAAGATGTTTTGAGAATTTTTATGTTTGAATTTTAATAATTAGTTTCATCACTTTTTCCACTTTTTGAAGTGCTACTTGAATAGGAAGATTATTAGTAGAATTAGTGTCTAGGTTTGATTTTTAATTGATTAATTCCTTCTCTTCATAATTGGGTTATAACAACTACATTTTAGCACAAAAAATTTACGAATAGTTTCAACCAAGTAGTTAAAAGGTGAACACACAAAAAATCAATTCTAGCTTTAATATTGCTTTGTTATTTATTACATCTATCACAAATGTAAATATAGCTGCTCTACTTATAATTAATTAGAAAAAGTTCCTATATTTAATTGAATGAAGTTATAATAATAAGATGGTATTTAGCTTAATTCAAAGTTTTATATTTAGAATATTTTATAATTAGATTTATTGTTTTAGTTTATAATCCTATCAATTGTTAGAGTTATTTATATTCGATATATAATTATTATTATATAAATAAACATCATAATTATTAAATGGTAATATATAAAATCTATTAATTTTACTACTAGAATTATTTTGTTACACTTTATCACTTTAAAACAAAGTTTAATTAAATTAGAAACTTAATAATATAGCTTAATTAGTTTAATTTTAATAAGAATAATAACAGGCTTAAATAAATAATAAAATTATTATTAAATTTATGAACATAATCTCTCATGCCACTATAATACAATAGTGCTACAAAAAGGTACTTAGATTATTGTATATGTATATTATAGTTTTATAATATATTGTCTTTGATATAAAATCTAATCTTTAATTTTTCAACTTTTCTGGTATTTACTAATTTGTAATTGAAGTTGATCACCCCAAATTTACATCATAGATAATCTATCCCATAAATTAAATCAAGTCTTAGATAACATATTTTAGTTAATAAAATAAAAAATACTATTAACTTAAAAATAAGTAATAATACAATGTATTAAAGCATGGATTTCATTAAATTTTTGTAGCAATAATGGTGAGTAAGTCTGACCTAGTTTATAAGATCATAAGGGTTATCCTTAAGTAGTTTACTAATATAAATTCTAGAAATTTCTAAAGCACAGCATCTTATGATTCTCGTCGTCAGCCAATCATCTTTCATTACAACTCTAATGGCTTGATGGGAGCCAATCACTTTAACCCCAACAATTTTCGTGACTGTCAAATAAAGTTTAGAGAAAAAAAGTAGGCAAAATCCATATTAATACTCAAATTCAATCCAATTCCAAGATTTAACTTTGTTTTTTAAAGTCCATTTCCCCATCTGGTTTTCAACTGAATTGGTAGTTTACCTAGCCACAGTTTAAATTTGAGTCAATTTGTAACTACCTTTCAGCTATGTCGTTTATTACCCATGAAGAACCACCAAATGCCCTTGATACAACCAAGAAAACTTCACGTAACCAAAATGATGAGTCTGCAAAAGAAGAAAAAAGACGTAAAGCGCGGCTCCGTAAGCAAAGAAATCGTAATAAAAATCCACAAGCCAATCGTATGAATGATTTAAAAGCTAGGGTACGTAAACGTAGTTTAGAGATCTATGGGTATTATAAAGAAGATTGGATTCAACAACAATGTTATTTAAGGTTACAAAAAAGATTATTTAAAGAACAAACGATTGATGATGAAGATGATGAGATAGATACTAATAGTAATGATAAAGAAAATAAAAGCAAAATCAATACTGCCACTACAACTACTACAGCTACTTCAATTACTGTAAGTTCAATTACTACCACTACTGCTACTCCTTCTGAACTTCCAAATACATTAACTCCAGATGAAGTGGATGTTATTCATTCTTTACTTTTATTAAGATCTGCTCCTCATTGCTTACCAAAATTAAGATCAAAATCTAATTAATTTCCCTTTATCTACTAGTATCATTTTTAATGAGCCTAGTTTCAAAAAATTACCTTCCCCTTACCTTTTCTATATTAAGTTCGAATATGGAACTTTAATAAAATGTTATGTATTTTAAATTAATGTGTATTTTAATATAGTTATTTTTTAATTTTCTTTACCATGTTGTTGGAATTGTTTTCTCATTGTATATTCTATTTTATTACTATTCATTTAAAATGCTATAGTTTTTATATTTGAGAGCACCTGATTAATTTATTGTAATTAATTAATCAATCATTAAATTTTTATTAGGATTAAATTTAATTATTAAGATTAAACCACCTTATGTATGATTTAATCTTCAATTTTCTAGCGGTTGGGATTAACTTTGACTATATCAAAAAGTTATGAAATTTAGATAATAAATCATAAGCATCAAACTTCAAGAAAAGCTAAAATCATTTTTATAACTTCAACCAATTAAACATAAGAGATATTCTCTAGATTCTTACAAATAGCTACCTTCATTTCCTTAGTACTAGGTGTAATAAAAAACAAAAAAGTCATTAGTTTATAACCAGTCTTTATATATTTACCTTTTAGATGAAAGTTCTTAATAGTCAATACTTTGAGGTTTAGGAAGAGGAATAAGAAATATCTAATCTTTTTAAATGTAATATAAAATAACAATTTTGATTTTTTTTATATAAGTTACATTGAAGTAAATTGTATTTTTTTATTCAATTCATCACTATTCAAAGATAGTTTCTTATATATATTTCTAACACTTAAATCAAGTTTATGAAACCGAAGGGTTTGAATATTAGGAATCAGAGAGATTTGCTAATATAAATTTCTTTTAATGATGATAGTTTTAAAAAAGTATTATTGACTTTAATGTATGAAACTAAAATAAGCTAAAGTATAGGATATTACTACTCTCTGTTAGATTTACAACATGAGGGTTTTTTTTGGCTTCACTACTTTTTCCATCTTTTAGACATTATTTAAGCAGAAAAATTTGTAGTAAAATTCTTAAATACAAAAACATATCTCCATATCATGTTCAACATTGTCATTAGGACTCAAAAGTACACTATAATAATATATCAATTTGATACTTCTTAGTTGTTTTAAATTCCCTAACTCTTCGATGTCGAAATTTATTCCTTCGCTAATTTCTAAATCTACATTAGATGTAAAACTAAAGTCAGGACTAAATTCATCATAATTACTATAAATTATACTTGCCATTAAATGTAATATCTTTAATCTATTAAATTCCTTTTTTATAATTTCTAATCCATCAAGGCAAAGTCCTTCATCTACATTTGTTTTAAAGACATTTAATTTATTTAGATCTAGATATTTAATAATATCCTTTATAAATAAAATCTCCTCAATAGTCATATTGTTCACAATAAGTTCGAATATTTTAACTTAATTCAAATGACTTTTGAATAACTTAAAAGTATGGCGATAACTGTAGCCAGTTACAGTCAGTTTTTTTAATTTTAACAATATAAAGCTCCTTTCATCATCGTTATCAAAACTAAAAAGAAAGTTGAAATAATTTATAGACATTAAATTTGAACAATTGGATCCTTAACAGAGGTGAAATCTACATCCATATGTTTTATTAATAGACGATTTTCTTCGATGAATCTATATTGATAACTACTATACTTTTTATAATCTTCATAAATTGAGTTTTATAACATTGTTTATAATCTTAGACAAATATTTATTTAAATAGTGTAGATTAAACAATTTTCTTGGTTTAGTAGTTTGAATATATGGGGGGATGTATTTTTTTAAGAATTTTACTAGCATTTATTATCTACTCAAATAGTGCTTAAAAAATGGAAAAAGTGATGAAACTAAGAAATTACCCTTATATCTTCTAATAAAATAATTGACACTAATTGAACTCCAATGTCATTTTAAACTAAAAGCAAAATTATTTTAAAATAACGTGATAGTTCCCTCCTTTACATAAAATTATGACTTTATAAAATTGAATTAAGAATATTATCATAAAGGGAATGTGTTTTTGATTAAATAATAATTATTAACATAAAAAATAACAAACATTTAAAAGTCAACACCGATACCATTTTGCCGCCCATTTTTAATAACCAATAAGGGTTATATTTTACTAGCACTATCATTTTATGTAGTAGAACGGTTTATTTCTAGTTAATATAGAATATTCAATTAACAAATTGATAAAAACAATTTTATTATTAAAACTTAGCAATAAATATGTACGTCGTATGTATCACAGCTGTTAATTTATTCATTCTTCTGTTCTATATAATTAGGATTTAATGTTTGACTCTTATTGAATTTACTAAATAGTTATATGAAAATATATTAGGTCTAATGAGGCTATAACTGAATTTATTCAAATTGAATTAGAGTAAAATGGTATATTTAATAATTTTATAGCATTTAATCTATATAAAAGCTCAAAGAAAGTTGTAGGTAAATGAATCAAATTTTAATAATTTATATATTTTTATTTATAGGGAATTATCCATAGGTATCATCTCTCTTAGATTTACTTTAGCTTATGAGGGGTTTTGTTTGATTGATTTAATATTAGCAGCCTTGTTTGCTATTCTATTATGATCTTTATAAAAATTAAAATGACTGCGCAATGTCCTTGTATAACTTTTTTTGTTCTATATTACAAGAAATAAACTATTGATCCTTCTTATGATACGATCAAAGGTTTCCTATTAATTAAAAGTTATTTTTCTTATGACAATTAGAAAGTTTATTCGACCACCCTATTTAAAATTACAGATTAATTGAATTTCTGCGCTTGCTATTATAGCAAAATTCGATTATGTCATAATAATTTAAAAAAAAACTCAAAGAATATAAAAACCTATCTCTTCCAAAATGATAATCACAAAAAAAATGTTAGCAAATCGAATAACTCCAGTAAGTTCATAATATATATTTAACTTCAGAATTTAACGTTCGCATTTAAGAAACTTTCATATAGCTCAATTACCCGTAAAGCTTTACCATTAACCAGAGTACTTATAAACTCGTATTATCCAAAATATCTTAGCTCAGGCCAAGACCGCCCACCACGCTACTTTTCAGAAGGTAGCTCCAACGTAACACTTCCTGCTGCAACTCAAAAGAGGTTACCTTTAAACACAGTAAGTAGTAAATTGTTGGTTAATTATAATATTAAATGAATATTTTCAGATTGTTAAATTCGTACCTCAACAAGAAGCCTGGATCGTTGAAAGGATGGGTAAATTCCATACTGTTTTAGAACCTGGGCTTTGCTTCCTTATTCCTGTTCTGGACCGTATCAAATATGTCCATGTGTTAAAAGAGTTGGCTGTAGCCATCCCAACTCAAACCGCTATTACGCAAGGTATTTTAATTTCACTTTAATTATCATTTCATTTTGTTAAATCTTAAAAAGATAATGTCACCTTACGTTTGGATGGTGTCTTGTATTACAAAGTAGTTGACCCTTATAAGGTAAGTTTTAATCTAAAACCTTTTTTTTCCAAAAAGATATTAACATTAACCCAAGGCCTCTTATGGTGTTGAAGATGCCCATTTTTCCATTGCTCAACTAGCACAAACTACTATGAGAGCTGAAATTGGTCAAATGACTTTAGACTTAACTTTAGCTGAGCGTAACAGACTTAACTCCAACATTGTTGAAGCTATTAACGCAGCTTCAGAGTCTTGGGGAATCCGTTGTTTGAGATATGAAATTAGAGATATCCACCCACCAGAAAATGTTGTCCAAGCTATGCATTCACTTGTTTCTGCAGAGAGATCAAAAAGAGCTCAGATTTTGGAATCCGAAGGTAAGTTTTTTTTTTATGACCGAGATAGATATTAAATAAAGCTATAGGTCGTCGTCAAGCCGAAATCAATGTAGCTGAAGGTCATAAACAGGCACTTATTTTAGAGTCCGAAGCTTCTCAAATGCAACAAATCAACCAAGCTAAGGGTGAGTCAGATGCTATCTTATTGAGGGCTACCGCCACTGCCGCAGGAATTGAGAAGGTTTCCAAAAGTATACAAAACAAGGGGGGTTCCGATGCAGTTTCTCTAACCGTTGCTGAGAAATATGTTGAAGCATTTGGACAATTGGCTAAAAAAGGCACAGCTGTGGTAGTGCCTGCTTCATCCCACGATGTTGGAAGTATGGTCGCACAGGTAAATTTAATGTTTCAATTTTATTTCTCATTGTTAACGTAAATCTCTAGGCATTGAGTATTTATAACACAATTAATCAAAACAAACCACGGAGTGAAGTTAAGGTTTTAGAGGATAAAGAATGAATACGAAATTGATAATTTAATTAAACTAATTTTAAAAAATTAAATTATTTGTAATAGAAACTTTTAAATCTTTTCAATTTTAAATCTTTATTTTATTTTGATCTTTTTTAAGTAAGAAAGGTGTATAAAAAGATTAAAAAAGAAGAGTCAATTTGTAATTATTCTGCACTTGGCTTGAATTCAATGATGTATTTGTATATCCATTTTGAATATTTAAAGACTAGTTTAATCTTCCATTGGTACCTCATTATTTGTCTCGTCTAATGCTGATGATTGAGACTCCATTTGTTCTTTCAACATTTCATGAACTAAAATACCCATTTCTTTTAATCCAGAGATCTGTTGTCCAGATGGAGTATTAGTTGCTTCTCTATCAGTTGGGTAACTCTCTTCTTTAACCAATACCAATTTATCCCCTTTATTTTGAAAGAAAGGCGCAATACTTTGTTGCAACTCAGAGCAGGACATAAACAAGTTTTTATTCCCAAACACATATAATCCAAGTTTAGCTCTAGAAAGTGCTACAGTCATACGACGTATATCTCTAAGATGACCAACTGCTTTAGTTCTAACTAATGACAATAAAATATCTAAATAATGTCAATGTTGTTTATTTTTATAAATTCAAATTAAACTTACAGTCATTTTGTTCTCCTTGATATTTATCTACTGTACTAATCTTAGCTGGATTGCCAAGTAATGGGTTCTTAGAACATCTTACTGAAATAATATCTTTAATCAATGAGATTTGTCCATTATAGGTGGCTAAGATTGTTATTTTAGATGCTGGATAACTACAAAATAATTAATAAATAAGTATAACTTAAAAGATTAACTAAAATTACCCAATCAATCGCATATATTGGTACATGGCTACCACATATTCCGCTTCTACTAAATTTTGGTAAAAAAATGGTACGGGGCAAGTTTCGCCTTGCCCTTCATTAACATTTATAAATTGGAATGGATGGGCAAACCCAGAATTTGCAAGCTTAAAGGCACCTTGAGTTAAATGGGAAAGATCACCTAAACCAGGGTATCTATACCTATAGAGATCAGCTATCTGTGGTCTAGATCTACCTTGGGAATCTAACTGTATTTTAGGCACACCCAATCTTATCAAACGTGAAAATAAGGATTGACCCATGTTACCATACTTTTGGAATGCAAGGTTTCTGACTACAGGTGGAAGTTGTTTATGATCACCAATAAGTACTACTCTTTGTAAATGGGCTTCTTGATCTAGTGGGGTTTCTTGTAAAACAAGTGGAATAAAAGTCTCAATCTCCAATATTTGAGCTGCTTCCTCTAAAATAAGATTTTCATATGTAAACCCTAATCTAACTAACTCTCTTCTTTTCAAAGCTGCATGTGTACATGTCATTGCTACAATCCTTGCTTCTTTAACTAACAAATAGTCGGCCCTATCTTTACTGCTACGTAAAAGTTCAAATGGATATATGGTTTTAATTTGGTCAAAAAGGTGGGTGATATGCCTATAGCAACCAAAGATAGCTTCTACAGCTTCTTCTTTATCCTCTGGAACTAAAGGCTTTGGAGCATCAATAAAAAACCCAGTAAATGGAAAGTTATTAGCGATGAAAGAAGAGGTGATGCTATCAGATATTTTGCTATTTTGATTATTAGATATACCTAATAACTTCAAGTACTCATCCCATTTAGGTTCCACATATTCTTGATAGAAGTGTAAAGCTGATTCACAGGAATGAGCATGGTCGCCGTCTAATTCAAATACTTTAACTAGTCTATTGACCTGTTCTAAAAGAGTTATTCTTTGCTCTAAGAATGAGTTGACTCTCCCGTACTTAGAAAATGATTCCTCCATATCCAGCTCTTCATGCCCATGACCTAAACGTAATAAATGGCGTGGGTCAATATCAAGTGCTGCAATCTTTGTAAAAAGTTGATTAAGTGCTTGATTTGAGTGGGTGACTAATAACACTTTTTGCTTAGGATGATTGTGATATAAATTAGAAATGATCTGTACAGCAACATCTGTTTTACCGGTACCGGGCGGTCCTACAATTAAACTTAATCCTTTATTACAGCCGGAATAGATAGCTTCGATTTGAGTTGGGGTAAATCTTATTTGATTTTTATGAGGTTCATCTGAAGTATATGGTCCTTTTTTGAGTGCTTTGTGTGACTTAAATTCAAGTTTATTTTGATTTGAAAACACAGTTGATATTAAGTTGCTTTCCCCTTTTTGCTTTTTGCTTGGAGGTTCCGAGATAGAGGGAAACTTTAATACAAAGGGTGGTATCATATTTTCATTTAAAGCTACAATGCTTGTATTAGGGAAACTCTCTTTTATATGATCAAAATCAATAAAGGTATCATTAAAGTAAAACTCATCATTATTTAATTCAAAGTTACTATAATGGGCTCCACTTGGATCCCCATAACCTAAGACAATACTCTTCAGCCAATCAGGTACAATCAATTCACTTTGCATAAGATCGCGTATAGTTTGTGAAACAGCTTTGAAATTGTTATCTTTAGGTTTACGTCTTAATACGATATTAAAACTTTGGTAAATTGTATGACCATTTGATAATGAAAGATCATTTTGGTATTGATTAGGATCTAAATCTACTCGAATTGTTCTTAAAGGTGCTTGCATTACAGCATTTGGATCTTCTAATCTTGGTTTACCTACTTCATTCACGGGCTTACCTTCATCATCTAAAATATCTATTACTTCACACCCACGTACGGTTGTAATACCAAAATGATCCTGAAATGAACTTCCCTCAATGTATGGCTTACTGCTATCAGTTGTAGCTTGAATTGTTAATAAAAATAAAATATCATGCTGCTTTAATGATTTCCATTCATTTCGGATTGATTCTGTATATCTGCCCAAATCTAGTTGTATGTCAGCTATAACCCTAGAGGGGGTGATTTGACCTAATTTTGGCTTTTTAATATCTGTAATAGAAAGTCTATTAATTTCACAAGCCATTCTAGCCCAACCTGAAAAAGCAGTAGCATTTTCAGAAGGTATGTATCTGGGGGATAATCTTTTTATGGCATCTTCAATATCTTGTCTAATCTCGTAATAAGCATCCAATCGGAATAATTGGAAGTTACGTATTAAATAATCATGTAAGGTAAGAAATTGAAGGTTGAGTTTAGGTAAAGCTAAAGGAAACTCACCATTATAAAATTGATTATCTATAATACTTTGATCAAATATTGCACTCTCGTTAGGGAATAAAGGGTACGAGTTTATTAAATCCAACTGCGATTTTCTTTTCTCATAACGTAATGCTAAACAATTTAATAAAAATTGCTTACTATAATAATCTTCCTTTTCACTTTCTATTAATGTAATAGGTTCCGTGCGCATATTAAGATAGCCACATAGTTTAATTAAATCTTCTATTGATAATAATCTTAAATGTTTTAGTAAAACATCTCTATTAGTAAGCGCAGATACATGACTCAATATCAAACTTTTCAACTCTTCTTCGAAATGCTTGAAGCAAATTAAAACAAATTGATGAACATCTTTGTAAAGTGTTTCTGTTACTAGATCTTTGTTTAAGCTTTGACCAGTAAAATCATTGATTTCAAAATGCGTGTAAAATTCAAAATCAGCTAATAATTGATTGAATTTTTGACTAAAAATAAAATTAACATATATTATAATAGTAAATTACAACATTATACTTACCCTTTGATAGCTGACTTTGTAAGTGGAGATTCTTTGCAATAATTTAATAAATAATGGTCTTTTAATAAAGTATTAAAAAATCTTCTAGTTGGTAATTGCGAAATCAAATCAATTAAAAACTCCATCATCCTTTCACAATAAAGTATTAATGCTTCTTCTTCTTCATCTACAGCATAACCTTCGCTTGGATCAATCGAATATAAGCTTTTAATAAACAACTTTACCAAATCTGAAAGAAAAGTACGATCTTTGATTAAGTTTTTCTTCTCTTCTTCATCTAAAAAACAGTTTAGCATAAAAATTTGCAAAATTTGCAAAATTACCCTTCGAATTAAACTTTTTCTCGCTATGCTTCCAAAGCCTTTTGAGCTGAGCTGATTTGGCAATCTCTTCTTCTCTCCTTGCTTCACTACAAAGATTGTGCCAGATGGAGATTGTTGTTAATCTATACTTGAATTAAGATGACAAGTTAAATTAAAAAATAAATTACTTTAAACATTGTTCACGCACCAAAGAGTTATCTAAACTTTGAAAAGAAAACGTAAAAAACCTCAACAAGGCAATTTTAACTTGAAAATAAACTAATTTAGGTAAATTTTTCATATACTTTTTATCCTTTGTATTAGCGTCGTAAAGATTCAAAGCCATGGCTTTATAGAACAATTCAGAATACTTTTTCGGATCTGCTTCAAGTAATTCTATTTATGTTTTAGTCTCATTTAAATCAATTGTAAATTACTTACCCCAAGGCGATAAAGCGGCTTGATCTGTTAATTTTTGGTTAATAATTAGAATCATCAATAAAATATGAGCGTTTGAGCTTGTAGCTGGTACATAATTGGGCCATAAAAACTTTGAAAATTTTAATAAAAATTTGACTCAACATTTAAAAAACTTACTTTCTCAAGACAAGCTTCAAACTCCAAAGAAGCTACCTTTTTAGCATCGATACTTCCACTTTCTATCACTTTAGAAAATAATTTGTCTACTTTTTTGTTATCAAATTTTTTTTCTTTCTTTCTTTTTCCTTTAACCTCACTTTCTTTATGTAACCATTCACTTTCTGCTATCTCTACTATGCTAGAATCTATTCCTTCCTCTAAGTTGGATGTTGAAAATTCAATCTCAGCAGAATCTATATGTTTTGGAAGTGCAGTTGTATATACTTTTTTTTCTTTTTTTACAGAGATTCGTTTATTGTTTTTATTGATTTCAACCTCATTTTCTTCGTCTTCACTTTCTTCTTTTTCCTTAATAATAGCCTTTGCTTCTTTATCCTTCTCCTTTTGATCCCCGTTTGGACCTACATCCTCCATCACTGTTTCCAATTTTGGTGAAGCAGCTGCGGTTAAGTTACTCGACTCGGTTTCAGCCTTTAGCTCACTGACATTGTTCTGTGTCGAATTGTTTTCAGATTCCTGAGATGAGCTTGCTTTTCCTCTTCCACGACCTCTACCACGTCCTCTACCTCTTTTTGTAGCTGTCATTAGATTATAAAGATAAGTTAAATGATTTCAGAGCTTTTAATTTTTATTCAAGTAATGCTTAAATTTTATTGGGTCAAGAGCTTGACGAATGAAAATAGAGATAAAAAAAATCAAAAATTTTGATTTTTCTAATTTGACATTTTTTATATTTTTCATTTATTTTTATTATTTAATTATGGATATACTACCTTACTTTATACATTGGAAAATATACTCGTATTTACCAACTAAAGAAAGGGTTATATACCATCAGCTGAATCAATATATACGCCTTGAAACAAAAAGAAAGTTTTGGAAGACAGTAGATTTTGATTCTAGTTCAATACCACCATACTTGAATACTTGTGGAAAGTATATCAAAATTTTAAAATTTAACACCTACTTTTCAACACGTTCACTTGGAGAAATCATAAGGCATTGTCCATCAATTGAACACTTACAGCTTTCAGGGCCTATTAATATCGAGTCATTTCAAAGTATTGTTACTTATTTACTAAATATTAAAAGCTTCTGTTGGAAAGATGATGACTTTGGATTGAGCCTGAATACTTTGATTTTACTTTGTTTACTAAACTAGAGATACTGAAGTTAGATTGCGCCTTTATAGGGTTTACAACCATATTAAATGAGCTGTTAAAGCCATTAACATGTTTAACAAACCTAACATACTTATATTTAAATGTAAGTAACATTAACCATGAGTTAATACATACCATACACAAACTGCAGAGTTTAAAATGGCTGGAGTTGTATGGGAAATTTTATTTAGGACATGTACAAACATTGAATAAGATTAAAATGGATAATTTGTTACATTTATCCTTATCGGAAATATTAATATTTAATGAAATAGAAGATGAGGAGTTTCAATTGATTGATAGTAATAGTTTTCCTAACCTTGAGGCTTTAAATTTTAGTCCTGAAACAAGCTATGAGAGTCGTGTAGCAATTAATCAAGATATTTTAAAAGATTGGAAAAGCCCATTGGTAAAACTAAATATGCGACCCTATTTCAATAGACAAATTGATAACAGCTTATTCTTATTAAAACATTTAAAACTGCTAGCGCTTTATCAAGCCAACTTAGATAATGATTTTTTAGTAAAATTGGTTACTGAATTAAAGTTATTGTCCGCACTGTCATTAAGTGACTGCATATTTGATGACAAAATATTTAAAGAGGTACCCATATTATTTCGATTGAAACACATTGAATTGAAAGGAGTCAAAATCAAAAAATATTGTTTGGAGTGGCTGGCTTTATGTTTGCCAAGCTTAAGGTGGCTACATCTGTCTAATTGTAGTCATTTATTTAATGCTAAAGAAATTGAGAGCTTGGATATCCATTTAGATTTACTAAATTTACAGTTTATTCAATTCACACACTTTAATTTGAATAGTAAAAGTTATATTAAGCTGATGCAGATGATTATTGATAAGGCGCCTAATAAAGAGGCTGTCTATTTTGATCAAACAATTAAAAATGAAATAAAACTGAATGAAAATGTCACATTATTTTATTCATTTGGCCAAAGTTCAAACTATTTTCCAAAGTAAAACTTGTGTAAATTATTATTATTTTAGGCATTAATTTATTTTTTAGGAATTTTTTCAGTTCATTAGAATTCAAATATGAAATAGATGCCGATGAAGCAGTCTTATTTGAAGCTTTATAAAGACGCTAATAATTATATACTATTTTTTACATATATGACGACAATAACTTTAAAATCTTGGAAAAATAACAGCTTGATTTCATTAACTTTCTTTCTCTATAATGGGAGTGTTTTTTTTAACTTCATTACTTTTCCATTTTTTAAGCACTATTTAAACGGAAAATTTGTTAGTAAAATTCTTAAAAACAAAAACACATCCTCATATCATAATTACAATTTGTAGTAAAGCCCAAATCGTGATTCTATAACTCGGGATACAAAGGTAATAAAGATTCAGGACATGTAGTAAGTTGGACCTTTAGGTTTCTAGTTAACAAGAATGACATGAGTAATGATGACACCTGGTACTTATTACTTTCTTATAGTTCAAAAAGGAGGAGCAAAATGGACATGCAAGAGTGTTTTGAACAGTGCTTATGAATTCTTTAAAATTATCGTATTCTTTAATCATTGTTTGATTCCATTTTAGTTGATTATTCTAATCCAATTCGATCAAATCTTCAAGTAATAGTGGCATCACGTATTTAGCACTTTTAGTAGTGCTAACTGTGTCACTATTATATATAATACTATTATTTATAATACCATTGTTATATATATCATCGTTATTTATAATACCATTGTTGTATGTGTTATTATTAACCTAGGGATTCAAGTTGGAATCAATTGTTGAGAAACTTAAACCATTATTATATAAAAGATTACCATTTGAATTAAATATATTGTTACGTTTGCTATTGCGGTTATAAGCATTATGATATAAGTATTATATCTGAGTATACTATCAAAACTAAAATCATATGTATTATTATTAACAATATTAACACCATGCTTATTATTATCAACATTGTAACCATTGTTAATTACATCACTATTATTATAGCTACTGTTAGCTCCTATAGTATTATTGTTGTTATTACTACCTCTCATAGTCCCATTAAAACCATTATAGTCATTGATAGTTCCCACAATATTATTAGGATCAATGTCAACTCCGTTATTATCTATAGTACTACTGTTGCCATTATTAAATACAACTGGTATGAATGCAAGATTTAAATTCTTGTGAGAATAAACTTTAGCATAATAATAGGTTTTCTTTTTCTTGGAGCTGTAGGTTTTCTGGGTATAATAGGATCTGTTTGGTCAAATGTAATGTCATTTTCTTTCATAAATTGTTTCCCTTCTTCTATCCATGGAGCAGATTCAATATCATGTCTTTTGAATTCAAATTGCCAAATGTTATATCCGTTTGATGGATTTTAAAGCTTGTAATATTGTACTAGTTTATATATCTCATCGTATCTATACCCACTTTTGGAGTATATTTTAGGAATTTAACATAAAGCCTTCCACCTCAAAACACTCGAACTGGTGAGCTTTTAGTCCAATTTATTACAACAGAACCTTGAACATTTAATATGAAGTTGTACGTTGATGCTAGTCCCATATTTCCTCCCGTAAGCTTTTGATGTTCAATTTTGTGACCTTTGGTATCAAAACCCCCTTGTCCTATATAAATAAATTCTTGACAGCTATCGCTATCGAATCCGCAACCACTACCTAATACAATCCAATAACCAGGATGTGTATTAGTTTGGCTGATTCCATGTATAGAAAAACGAATAATAAATAAATACAATTTTAGTATATAAATGATTTGATTGCTTGTACAGCTTGTTATAAGATAAATTCAATGTTTTCTTCCAACCAGAACCTGAAAGATGTTTTTCGAATTTCCCGGTGTAAAAGAAGCAGGTTTGGTTACTTGGGATTTTGTATTTAAATTCACAATATGGGAGTGTTTTTTTTTGGCTTCATTACTTTTTCCACCTTTTAACACTATTCGAGCGGAAAAATTCTTAGTAAAATCCTTAAACGTAAAAAAACATCCCCATATTCACATAATCTAATCATTAATTTTATTATAGCTGAAAAACAATATTGATAGTTTCATTACCATCTTCTATCAAAAATATTGACCAATTTTTTTTTCATACATGCAATATGATAACTGTATTTACACCTTCTACAAATCAATACATTCCTAATACCTACCCTTTGCATACAAGCTCGACAATAATGGTACAAACACAGGTATACCGGGCAATTAAACGTATATACAGTAGTTTCAGAAAATTTGGATAACTCTTTGTTTTTTCTTTTTTCCTCAGATCCATTTAAGGCTTAAATTAATTTAAATTACCTACAACTACTTCTTTTTCTACTTTAGCGGACTGTATCAAAATTACGTCAATTTCCTTATCTTTATTTGTCTTTTCATCAATAAATTCTTTCTTCAATTTTACTTCTGTTTTTTCTGCTCTTGCTTTTGTTTCTTCAATATCACTTGATACTGAAATAATATTGTTTGGTAGCTCATTCTATCCTATTTTTGTTTTTTCAAGAACAAAATAATTTAGTTAAAAAAACCTTTAAATTTAAGTACATAATAATAAACAATAATAATATTAATAAGTATATAGTATTATTTTATTTTTCCTCAAATAACAAATTAGGATAATCCGGTATACCATTTTTTATCACCAATCTACCACAGGAATCCCCATTCTCTGAGCCTTCTGGACATTGGTGGACACTATTCCTGCCCCAATATCTACACTGATTAGTGTCTATGTTTGCAACATCTCCACCTTGAAATGAAGCCGTATACTTATGAGTCGCATTAAACTCATTACCGCCAATCAATTCCATATCTGCGCAATTATAATAATTTGCAAATCCAGTGTCTTGAACAGCAAAGAATATTCCGCCACCAAACCAAATCCATTGCATAGTGATAGGTCCATCTGGTAAATTATCTGGAACTGTCACATAAGTTGAACATAATCCATCTCCTCTCCCATTGAGGTGGCCTAAACGTCCATCTCTTTCAGTTTCTCCACAATTTGTCTCATAACATACAAACTTGATCACGTTATTATCAAATGCATTAGCGTCATCTGATTGATCAAAAGGGACAAATGCTAATCTTATAAAGCCACCTGGGTGATTTTGACGAAGCCATTCAACGCGTATCTTTTCGCCACGTTTTATTACTTTTTTGGGATAGAAGGGCTTTAGAAAAGCAGACTCGGATCTTGAAGAGTCACAAGGGCCCTCACAGCCCAAACCTCTAGAACAATAACTGCTATACTTGGTGTTGCCTCGTGGTATTGGGTACCTTAGGTTACTATGAGCTTGTGCTAGTGTAATATAAAATAACAGTGATACTAATAAATAAAAAATCATTTTATTTTTATATGTATAATATAATTAATAGGTAAAGAAAGTTAGGTCTATTGTTTAGTGTTTAATATTATTAGTATAATGATATAGTTGATGTTTTTTTAACTTCTTTTTTAACTGTTGAATTTTTTATTTTTTATTTTTTATTTTTTTTGTTAGGTTTATTCGGCTATTTGGATGTCATTGGCTGTTGCCTTAGCTATTTTAAGTAAATAACACGTTTAAAAATTTTAATGTCCAACTACTAGAAGCATATGGAATTATTAATATACTTTATTTTGAATGCTTTATTGGTAATACTTTATATTCGATTAAGGGTGAATAATCCTTAATGTTAAAACGTTTTTTGATATCTGGGTAATTTATTTTGGCTTCAATTTTTAAATATGAAGTAGCAATTTAAATATGAGTTTAAAAGCTTGGTTCAAATTTGTCTAGCTCTAGTTTTTAATAAAAATTGCAAATCAAACTAAGTACTACAAAATAACTGCTCTTTTACTTAATTTTGGGATTAGCTGTACAAAAGTGTTTTCTATCCAGTTTTGTCTAATAGTTTCTTAGAAATTTTGTACTAAATAAAATGGATAAAAAGCAAAATTGGAAAATTTTATTTTAATTCAAATCAAGCTTTTAAACTTACTCATTTATTAATTTATTGAGGATTTTTCTTAAGCTAAATCTCTATAGTTAGCTATAACGCTATTACAACTTGATTTATGACAATTTTTAAATTCAACTATGTTTGAAGCATAGTCTTTGTTTTAGTATAGTTTTAGCAAAATTTTATTATTAATTAACAAGATCCACAATAAAACTCCAGCAGCTGTAATTTAAAAAGTATTATATGGGGATGTATTTTTGTGTTTAAGAATTTTACTAATGAATTTTCCGCTTAAGTAGTGCTTAAAAATGGAAAAAGTAATGAAGCCAAAAAAGACATCCCTACATATTTATGTGTTATTGTTCTTATCATCCAAAAATATGATACTAATTGAATTTTTATTTCATTTCATTTTTTATTTTATTTCAAATTTTTTATTCACTAAATATTTTTTAGAATTTTAGTTTTGATACTATTTTCTTAATACAATATTAAAAAATTTAATTCTTTTTAATTTTAAAAGGTAATATCCTAATGGAACATAATCATTTAAAACATTGAAGTACATACCTTTAGTTTGAAATAGTTCTATCATTTATAAACCTTATTAATATATTTGTAACATTTGGAGTCACCTAAAATAGCTTTAAATGAAATTAAAAAGAAACCAAACTATGTTTTTGAAGGTGATACAGGCATTGAATATATTAAATTTTAGAAGTATTTGTACTAAAAGTAACAGTAATAAACAAAATGATAAATAAAAAGTATAAAATATATATTGAAATTAATCAAATGTAAAGACTAAAATCCATGTAGGTATAAAGATCATTTATTTAATAAGATATTATTGAACACTCCCAATTTCTTTCATAAAATTTTTAAATTCTAATTCACGTAACTCATTTTCGCGAATATTTGAATAGTTCAATTTCATTTTTGCAATGAATTCTACATCTATTAATTTGACTGGTGGTTCCCCAGGAGCAGAAGAAAGTAAAGATGGATTATTTACTAAAGCTTTAGGAATGTTAATATCAACTAACTCAAAATTTCTAGTAACAAAAGCAACATCATGTTTAACTAATTCTTCAATTGTGGTAACGCTGGATGGTACTGTATATGGCTCTGGTGTAAAATCAGGTATGAAAGCAGAACGAGAAGATATATCTTGTGTGGTCCATGAGAAATGTTCTTGTTTATAAACATAGCATAGACGATCTGAAGTATCGATTCCTTGAAGAACTGGAAAACCCCAAGGAGCAACTGGAGTACGACGATTTAAAGCATATTCATCCATAGTTTCAGGATAACGCATTTGGTAATCAAACCATAATTTATCAACAAAAGCATGGTGAGAATAAAAGATAGGGTTACTAGGTGAAACACCGGTAGCAAAATCCCCACCAATACCATTGTGAATACGACTATGTGGTACACCTTCAAGATCTATAGAAAATTGACCAATAGGGGCAACTATTTAAATAGAGATTTTCCATTTCAGGTCCGCCAGTTACTTGTTGGGTAAATATTTTATTGCGTCTTAAACAAATTTCATCTCCATTTGGACTATACAAATCTAAGACTTTAAAATCTTTAAATGGCCCACTATTAATACATCTATCGTTACCATTTACTTTTCCAAAATATTTATCACTATAAATGGAATCATTATTAGGCTCCTCGCTATCAACAGTCCAATCCCAGTATGGAATAGTAACTGAAGGATCAATTTTTTGTAATTCTTTTTCCATAAAATACAAAAAATAACGATGCCATACTAAAAAGAATTGAGTGTTATGTACCTGTGGGAAGTAATCAACGTGCATTCTAGTAAAATTATCCCATACATTGGGTCTTGGAGCACTATTTAATTTCTTTACTGCACCAAAATAACGTTCTAATTGATCATCACTTAGATCTTTAATATTTTTACGAACCCTAATATCTTCTGTTTTGCAGAATGGTAGATCTTGACTGGTGATGAAAGTCACAAGTCCTAAGATTGTTAGAGAGACGGATTTGACATTGAAAATCATTTTATTAAATTCTAATACTTTTTTCTTATAAATTAAGATATATAAACAATGGGATAAAGGATAATATTAAAAGATATTAAAATAATTTATATGGGTGTTGATTACAAATAGTATTTATAGTCTAGAAGCCAAGGACCCTAATCACTAAAAGAACTTACTTTATTCTTTGTCAAATTCCATATCGATTATTCTTTTACTACTTTAGTTATTCAAAATGATTTATAATATAATTAAAGAAATCTATGATATTACTTTATATATATTATCTTATTTCGGAATTTATAAAAAAGTATCTTGAAGCAGTAA